>JASJOG010000005.1:3110000-3587500 GCA_030142905.1 Heliopora coerulea
ATTTTTTTTGGGGGGAGTCGTCTTTATGGGATGTACCGCCATACCCCATTCTTTTACACAAGTGCTCACGTATTTTGTATTTAAGCACGCTTAAACGTTAGGGGATATGATGAGTATAAATTTGGGGACTACGTTCGCTTATATTTAAAGATAGAGGATGCGCGGTCAGGTTTATACATGATATAAAGAGTCGTTCTCAGACCTGCAATTATTTTATTTTCGAGCTTTCGACTGTCTGGCTACAGTCTTCAACGGGAAGAATAAAGAGTAATAAGATGGTGTGTTCTATTTATACGAGTGATGAGCGGGAATGACGTAATGGGTAAAGCGGTGGAATTACAATAAGAATGGTTCGGATACAAAGGTTATAGTGAACTATTTCCGTAGAAGGATCGAGTATTGTCCTGGGAGTGCGCGGGAGTTATTGTCGGCTTGGTTGGTTGAGGCAGTGTGCCAGGATTCTAGTGTTTTCCGAATTCTATAGTGTCCTTTGTCGATAGTAGAGGCGTTCTTAAAGTCTATGTTGTGGTCGTGTTTCCAGGCGTGGTTTGCGATGTTTGACCCTCGTGCGAAATTCTTTATGTTTCTTCGTGTTAAGAACGATCTCCTGGTTTCCCCAAACTAACGAAATAAACTATGTAACAAACGCACTAACGAGCAACGGATATCCGAAGAGACTAATTCAAGATGCCATTAAAAAGTCTGAAAACTCAACCATGGTGACACCAGAACCTGAAGAATTAGTTGGAATGTTCTTCAAAATGGTGGAACCACGTTAAAAAACAACAAGTTACGCTGTCCTCCCCTACATTAAAGGACTCACAGAAAATATCACCAGTACATTACGCTCACATGACATCCGAGTTACCAACAAGCCTCTCAAAACGTTGCAACAACTATTCCCTCCCCGAAATTCAGACCACCTGCTGAAGAGCAAACGAATGTTGTTTACAAAATACCTTGTGCTGACTGCAACTGGAGCTATATTGGGGAAACCGGGAGATCGTTCTTAACACGAAGAAAAGGACACGAGAGAAACATAAAGAATTTCGCACGAGGGTCAAACGTCGCAAACCACGCCTGGAAACACGACCACAACATAGACTTTAAGAACGCCTCTATCATCAACCAACCAAGCTGACAATAACTCCCGCGCACTCCCAGGACAATACTCGATCCTTTTACGGAAATAGTTCACTACAACCTTTGTATCCGAACCATTCTTATTGTAATTCCACCGCTTTACCCATTACGTCATTCCCGCTCATCACTTGTATAAATAGAACACACCATCTTATTTCTCTTTATTCTTCCCGTTGAAGACTGTAGCCAGACAGTCGAAAGCTCGAAAATAAAATAATTCCAGGTCAGAGAACGACTCTTTATATTACGTTCGCTTAGTAACTAACGTCGTTTGATGTAGCCGTCGCCTTCATGAAGCAAACACTTTCCCGTACTCCTAGTGTACGATCATCCGTACAATAACATCCAGTGGCAGATCCAAACCTGTGCGACTGGTGCACTTCTATCGATCAGATTTTTGCTTCGTGCAAATTCTCTCTGTAGAATAAAATAAAGTCATAGGATCTAATTTAAGTTTGATATAACGGCTTAGTTTCTAATTATATTTCACCTCAGCCGCTATATGGGCGTTCCCATAGGGGCTTAAAGGGCATTGCTCAACCATTTCCTTGGGTTTTGTCTGCAGCACCCGAATCTACACCCCTCAAGGATTTTTTCAATCCGCTTCTCGTAATACCAAGAGAAAACGTCGTGACTACCCTACTCTGCGAAGGTTAACCGAAAGAAACCCGATGATTTGGGTTAACATTCCCCTCATCATAATAGATTTTTCGGTTGACTTTCGCAATATAGGATAATCATGAAACTTATGTGTTTCACTGAAGTCGATTCTGAATAAGGGGCAAGACACTGCAATCCACACGAAGAAGCATTAAGTTGTCGTAAAGATCTCAAGCATTTAGCACAGGTAGAAGTATGATTTCAGCAAGTTACGAGTGAGTTTTCAAAGACTTTAGAAATAGCACGAGTTCGAATGGCGAGTACTATTTGATGTCTTTGAAAAACTCACGAGTGTGTATGTTTCGAGATTGTAGGAGAAACTATGCTACAACCAGTTACTAATATACATGAAAAAAAGTAATACAAAAGAAGGCATTTCAGTACAAATCTGTATTTCTTCTTTTCTGCAATGTGTTACCTTGAAATTGCACTGTCATTAGCTGATCAGAATCAAAAAATTTTTTCATGTATATTATTAAGGTGAAAAAATCTCAAACGTTATTCCCAGTTGACTCAAGTGCAAGGGTCTGGTAACTCAAAGCTAATGGTTTAAATACCACTTTGTGGTCGGACCGTACGAAGCTAGGAAAGGCTCCTACGGCGGCACAGCTTCAGGAAGTAATCAGCGACATTCACGCTTTGAGCCACCGAACTTAAAAATTTCCTCTGCAAATGAGGTGAATAACTGGCCACGCAGCGTATAAAATTGAAAGTGGGCTGTTGTAAGGTTGAACAGCTGTTTATAAAATAACATGTATCGTACGCGGACTTTGATATGTTAACACCCGTGTTTGGGTCAGAGTATCCATACATGGAAATCCCTGTGATATTTCGTAATTAATCGTAAGGACTTTTCCGTTGGATACGCTCACCAGGCTTCGTGAAACCGGCCCCAGGTCTACGCATTTTCCAACTGATATTTACTGTCGTGAATTATCTTGAAATTTTCTTCCGGTTTGTCTATTCAAAGGAAGCGTCATTTATAATTTCAATCTCTTGTTAAGGTTGTCTCGTCTATCAAAGAAAAGGAAGAAATTCAGAAACAGGTCGCTGAACAGGTCTGTGATGTGGAATGAAATACCTGGCGTGTATTTCTGGTATCCACAGTATCCACAACAATTTTCAAAACATCCCAACTTTAGATTAAATTTCTCTCAGTTTTACCTATCAGGATCATTGGTAAAATTACTGAATCTTATTTAGTTAACATAATGCTAAAGACAGTGGTTATACTGTCGTCATCAACGCACTTCTTCATGGTGTTTAGTTCCTTTATATCCTAACATTGTCCAAACCATGAGAACTAATGCACTACTTGGACCTTCAGGAAGTACCATGGATTAATTGCAATGCCAGTGAAATCAGGGTTAAGAAATGGGGCCGTCTAGGTAGTTTGTCTGAAAAACCGTGTACAGTTGAAAGCTGACCAAAAAGCTGAACATTTCAGCAAAATGTTTCAAGATGGCTCCCAACAAGTCTTTCAACATTACGCCTCAATGTATCGAATGAGAATGAATAAGCAATTCTCCTATCTTCGTGATGGAGACCGTTCGCCTGGATTTGCCTCTATTTTGTCTGAGCTTGTCCTTATCTTCACCAATGTTTTGTGATTTTATACTTACTATGATAAACTTGATTTCGTTGGTGCAGTTTGTTCCAAAAACACTGGTTTATTTGTTAAGTCTCGTTTTACACCAACCTTATTGGCTGCAATTTTGCTGCAAATTTTGTCGCCCGAATGACTTCGACTTGAAATTGCAGTGCGATTTTACTGCTATTTTTTCGAACGCACATTGATTTACTTGCGGATTTCACGAGATTGTGACCCAAAATTAGTTTTTACCCATATCTAACGAGTTCTGATCATGATTTTACTCGGGGAAAACAACGCAAAAGAGTCAAAAAGTGAGAGATTTTTAAAGGAAACAGGATAAGCAAGCTTTTGCTTGGTTGACAAAATGCTGATAAAATCTCTACAAAGATTGCAACTTAAATCATGGCAACAGTGACGAAAGTCGACCAATTCTCAGTGAAATTGTTAGTCTATTGTTTTGTGTTGTTTCTGCATTATTTGGTTAGTAGAGTGAAATGGTGTGGTGTTGTATCAGTTGATGTGATGTAGTGTGATGTCGTGCTGATTTGTAAAAATTTCATTCAAAGCAGTGGTTACTTTTTCCTGAATGTGATGTTTAGCCACCAGCTCCTTATACTCCACCGCCAACAGTGTATCGCACAGTTCGGAATCACCTTGGGATATTACAGAATCCAACAGGACGGTATGAACCTTCATCTTTACATACGACTCCATTTAGTTTTAATTATTCACATTAAAAGTTTTCAGCGTGTTCCAACTTACTTGTGGGTATCAAATTTTTGAATGGGGGAAAACTGTGTTACGAACGGAGTGAAAATTTTGATTGTGAAATATTACGAAAGGGTGACTAGCTGGACTGAGTCGATAAGAAATTAAACGATTGTTAGATGAGAGTTCGTGATATCAAGAGTAATTAAAACAAAGACCGAGATAAATGTTGCCAGCCCAAGCTGAAAGGTGATGCTGGTAACACTGCGAACCTGAAAATTCCGTTCGTCAAAAAAATCGGTTCTAATGTGCGTACATTCGATTGACTAACCATTCACCTCTAGCTCGCCTTAATATACCGTACACCGTAACTTAATACCACGGAGTTTTAGCAAACAAGGTGGGTACATTGACGACCAGGCCTCTTTGATTCAAGAAGTTTTCTGACTTTGTCTTCCGAGAAAACCTCTGGATTACTTGTTCTTACCTCAGGCTTTCCATTCAAAATAAACATAATGAACAATCAGTCCTGTAGTATTCATTTCGACACCCTTGATCTACGCACAACTTCAACGAAAGCATTTCCACGGCGATGCTTGGCACTAACAACGTAGAAAAATGTTGGTTATTTTCACCTATTAACCTAATTAGAAAATAATTGCTGCATGAAGGAGCAGGGAGACTAACGTTTGAAAGTTCGTAAAGTCGGAATTGATAAAGTAACGTGACAACAACTTCTAAGATCCTCGTAATATGCGTAAGAACTCCCGTAACGCCTTATAAAAGTTTCATATTTCAGTTAAACTGGAAGACATGCAGCTGTTATATTTAATCGAAATAGTGTAATTTCGCTTTTGATGCCCAAGATTTTGTTCAATGATTTCCATACTGTTTCTCGTTAAAATTGAAGTTTTGCAGAGATTTATGTGATTAAAACGCGAGGCAATTAAACTAGCAAAAAGTACTGGAGAGAGTTTAACTGACCTATGACAAAACACGTTCGCGATAAGAGTTTATGATGACTGAAAACAGGTTTTGGGCTCCATAGCAGCGTCAGTGATTCGTCGTTTCACTGAAGTGGTAAAACGTAAATTGCAAATGTGAAAATCGAATTTCTTTTTTTATATAAAAACTCTTGAAGTGCAGATCAGATTCTCTGGTACATTTTGTTTACTCAAAATTTTTAATCATCGAAAAACCACGTACATTCAGAAACTTTTCAACAAAAATCTTTTGAAGTTTTGCACATGATTAAAGTTCATGAAATCAAACATGATGTACAAAAAATACAATTACCAAAACAAAGTATACGTTCTGGGAGTCTTAAAGACTGAAAAAGTAAAAATATTTGTTTTTGATCCCAGCATGATTATGTTTTTATTCAAATAATAAGCGTAACAAAAGGACAAACGGAACACGTTGACTGGTTTTGGCAGATAACAGGCATTTTCGCTTTGAGAAGAGGGACCTGGGAACTGCCATGTTACCATGGTAACGTTAATTTTCGTCCCAATGTCGCGAGGGTTGCAATCATTTGTGAAGGCTCTAGTGATCTCGTCAAATAATCTTGTATATCAAGTCAGATATTCCAAGTCATCGAAACTTTAAAACGTTTCGAGGCTCAGCCCCTTCGTCAGACTTATATATACATATTCATATGTGTGATACATAATATATATTCTTATATATGTTATGTATCACAAATATGGATGTATTGTTATGTCAATTTAAGAATTTTTTCATATGAAACAAACTTTCATGTTAAATTTTCATGTCATTTGCACATCACATGATCTGTTTATTGCCATCGTTGATCCAGCTTTTATATTGATGATCTTACAATTCAAATATATTGTGCGTTTTAGCCGAAGTATTTATGATCATACGTATGTAGTAATTTAACTAGACGCAGTACTAATGAAGTGTTCTTCTTAAGTCATGACGGACAAAGAGTCTGGGGAGGAGGAATAGTGAAATACAGGTAAGTTCTGACAGCAGAAATTGTTCATCCAATGAAAAAAGCTAAAATTCGAAGTGCTAATAAGTACACAATAAACATAGAAAAGGCTAAAGTTCAACTAAACATGTTCTCAGTTAAGTCCATTATGGGGTCGACGCGCGTTATCTGTCGGCATCCGCAGTAGGAGCAGTTTGGATGACAACGTTTCTAGTTTCCTCAGTTTTTCAATATTCCACGAACGCTGCGATGCCATGTAAGTTTGATGTAGACTAGTTTAATGCTGGAGGAAAGGAAGACTAAAAATCAAGGGAATTGGGAAACTGGAATTCGAAATTAAAAACCTGATTTAAGAAACGCTGCCGTTTTTCACTTTTTTAACTTGACGGTATCGCACTTCATAATTTTTATGTCAGTGGTCATAAGTGTACAATACTGTGGTCATAACACAATTACGTATTATGTATTTGGTCGTAACATGAATTATTGACAAAGAATGTCAAGACCAACGATTATCAAAAAAACTTTCTTCATTACATTGTTTATCTAAGGGAGTTTACTGTCCGTCCTTCTATAAAAGGTTCAGTTAACATGCATATCTGATTGTGCTAAGGAAAGAGTAAGTTTTACGTTTTCGTACTTTAATAAGATCAAAACAAAGTTCTTAAAACAAAATCTGCACGGTTTCTACGTGCATTTTACTTTTCATTTTATTTAAATACTGTTTTTAGGAATGGATCAGATCAGTGGTATCCATGGGAGTTTGATCTGAATGACGGAAAAAAGAATTCTGGTAAGTTTGCATTTCAAAATACATGTGATCGAAATACGTTCAGTAGCACAGCTACAGAAGTGACGGATTGGGAAACCCCACGGTGCACGAGCAACAGAAAAGAGTAAGGAGCCGCCTTTATACATTTTATGACGTCATGATTATTACGATGTCACTACTATGACGGCATGATTTTGCGCTTTTGTACGCTCGTCAATTCATTCGTTACTACGGAATATTGAATATGTTGTGCATGAAAATTTGAGACTATGACCATTTCCGTTCTTAGATTTGAATATAGTCCTCGACTGACTATTCTTTAGGCATATCTTTGCTTGTTCAATTGAGCTTGTTACATTTACACAAGTATTATGCTATTGTCATATATGTCAAGTTCTTTTTTACTACCTCTTGATAGGAATATTGACGGATGCGCAAAAAGATTTCTTGTGATATTCTCCGTGACTACCTTTTCTGCCCGAAGCCAGAAATATCTTGTGGGGAGGAGATACTTTGCTACCCATACCTCTTTGTGGTATTGGACTGGAGGAACCCCATAATAATCTATCCTACGGGATAGCAACTCCCAATAGGAACAGTTATGTCACTGGATGTATAAGCATTGTGCCTTGACCTTCATGGCTGCGTGTTTTATTACGCCATCTTTACACTTTGAATCTTTTTCATGCACATACATGTTAGTTGTCGACTCGTCTTCGAGTATGACGTCTTGGATTATCTTCTTAAGCTTCTTTTCTTGCATGACTTCGCAGGTGACTCTTCATGCCAGCTTTGGACTTCACAACCTTGCCACACTTGACGCACTTCAAACCAAGTTGTTTGGAATACTGCACCTTCTCCACATCTTTGTGCCCTCTCATGTGACTTATGAAACCAGCACGAGAAAGACAGATCCTTCCACAAATTTCACATTTCATGCCTTTCGTATCATTTGGTGTTGCTGTTAGCTCCTTCTTCCTGGCTGCCCGTTTGTATGCTGCATGCTTAATTCTTTCTTTCTCGAACAGTGTTATGCCATCGAGTGTTGCTTTCCGCCACTTAGTTCTATCAACAGCCATTTCTTCCCAGTTCTCAATTGGGATAGCACATTTCTTCAAGTTTGCTTTTAGGAGGTCTTTGTATCTCTGCTGTGGTTTCGAGGCTTTCCGCTTTCCCTGTTGTAATTCTCCATAGAGTAGCTGTTTCAGACAGTGCTGCGATATCGATGTCATATCTTTTCAATTCCCTTGCCACAAGAGCAGTTCTTCTTTCAGGTCTGTTACCGTTCTCCGAGTAAAGTAAGGTCCGAACATTCCAACAACCGATTTTCAGGTTCATGTTGGCAAAGTATTTGCATTTTTTAGCTGTTGCTGCTTTTTTTCTTTGTGTCCTTTTACCGCTATAACAAACAACGACCAGCCCCGGTATGCTGGTCATTTTGAGATGAAGTAGGCATTTGTTTAGAACACCTTTTCTAGTTCCCTCTTACGATTGTGAGTAAGCAGTGCTATCCTAAATAGGCTGCTTAGTCGTCCAGTGTGCTGCTGAGCTGTTGTCACTACCTCCTTTGACATTCAAAACGACATTAAGATACACAAAAGACCGTCAATGTGCAGGTTTGCAGCTACATACTTCCAGTTTATTAAACCTGTATGCGTCACCACTTTCCCATTGCCACTGGACTTTCAAAAGAACACAAAAAAATCCCCGGTTTCCCTGATGGTATTCTTTCCTTTCCAAGATAACTTGTGCGTGATTATATTTTAAGTGCGTAGGGCTTGCACAGCACCATACCCACTTTTTGAAAGAAATAATGTTCAACAATGGCACAAATACATGAGATGACTGGCAAATTACATCATTCTCAGGTTTTTTCAAAGTTCTCCTCCTCACCAAGTGATCTTTCTATTTCCTTTAGCTTGGCGCAGCCCAGGGAATATACCGTTTGGGTTTGAATTCAGAGTTTTCCTTCTCCTAGACGAATTGCCAACCAAGGCTAACGAGGTCCGTTACATACATACATACATACATACATACATACATACATACATACATACATACATACATACATACATACATACATACATGCACACATACATATGTATATATACATACACATATCTCGGGTGTTATTTTGAAATAAGCTCCGTGAGTCACCTAGGAGGCTTTATGAGATCATCTTCGAATGACAAGTCAACTATTCAGGGATTAACCCTTTTTCTTTTTCAGTTGTTCACTTGATAGACAGCTATGTGAATTACTGATCAGGGCTAGAATTTTTTTTTTAAGGCCAAGGCTCCAAATTTTGTTTGAAGCAGATGTCACTGGATGACGCCAAAAGGAACCTTTAAGTCGACAAAGTTTACCAAATTATACAATGCATCAATGTGTGTTATTTTGTAGATAATATTTCTAGACTCAAGGAGGCGCACGCAATTTTTTTAAGTCGCAAGCGTTGATTGGTTGTTACCTTCGCGACCAGAATGGTCGCAAGCTATAGCACTATTAATACATCAGTTCTAATTGGTACTGTCCGTAATACGCATTTAGAATATCATGTGTTGATGCCTTGCAGAGATCACAATGCAAGTGGAATTTCTTCCATGTGATGAATTTAGTTTCAATTTAGTTTGATTGCTGGTGGATATTTCAATTGGCTCTGTTAACAGTAAAGCTTATTCATTAACTGTGGTTTTCATGACTGTCACGAAGACTTCATTGTTGCACCTCTTATATGTAAAATAAATGTTCAAGAAAAGGAAAACACTGCGGCACCTTGAAAAGACTTGTGATGGTATTCTGTTGAATTATTTACTAACGTTGACAATGTCAAGGATACCCTTGAATTTTTGTCGTTGTAACTTTAAGTTGAGTTTCTCTTTGTTAAATCGGGATAGCATACTCAGCAAGAAGCAATTGAGTCTAACAATATTGAAATACACGCAAGCGTTAAATTAACACAAACATTAACAATTTATTAGAAAATCTAATTTAAATTTGTCGACTGAAAGACGTAAATATTTTGTTAAAAATAGTTACTAATTATGAATTTCTGATATGTTCAGGTAATTTACTGCAACAAAAAGTTCCGGAAAATCTAAATTATTTCTTCCAGTCTCGCGCTTGTTTCAAGTGATAGATAGGAATTTCCTTGTAATATAAGCAGTTCCCAGAGATTTCCTGGGAACTGGTAAATTTTCACCGGTAAAAATTCATCTTGTACCCGAAAAATTTTAAGATGTCGGTTTCTTGAACCGATAGATTTTGCTTTTGGCGTTAAGATTTTACTCTTAGTTAAATATGGACTACAGTGGTACTCGCCAATCAAAACGTGATTATTGATTGAACTCTGACCCCATAGTTAACCATTTCCGGTTGAGGTAAAATTGTCACCGTGAAATTGGTGAATAAATAAGTATTGACAACATGTTGTGCTGCCGAACATAAATATACACTGAGTATATAATTGGAAACGAGTTAGCGGGATTATAATACCTATTTAAATAACAATCGATACATGTATTTTTAGGGCTAAATATGCCAATTAAAAAGTATATTAATCAAGCGTTGCGATAGTTTCAAAAAAAATAAGGGTAGTGGAATGCTGCAACAGTTTTTTATGTTGAATGTAACGCATAAAGTGAACCGATCGTACTTGAGTCTGTACCAGAAAAAAGAAAATTTATTCGGTACAGAGTACCGACTAACTATAGAGGCTAGCGGAATCTCTAGTCCCCAATGGAACAATATGCTGTATTCTCTCAATGTTAGTGTTGCCAGGGATAGACTTAACTCGCTTCATGCCCATCCTTATCAGACCGAGATCTCCCGCAACCAATGGCGTATTCATATTCCACATTTTCGCAATGTCAATTTCCAGGCCTTTATAAATAGAAAGTTTTTCAGACTCTTTGCGAGCTGCATTTCTTTCGGATGGTTCTGTTCGGTTATATCGATGAGGGTACGATAGTTTGTTTTTCTGTCTTTCACAATTATATCTGGTCTGTTGGCTTTAATTTCTTCATCCGTATAGTATGCACTGGTTTCTTTTTATTGTTGTTGTTGTTGCTGTTGTTGTTGTTATTATTATTATATAATTATTGTTATTATATTTATTATTATGTAATTATCATTATCTCACTGTCATGATCTTCATTACGATTATGATTAGTACTATTATTATGATTATTAACATTATTATGATTATATTCATATACTATTGTTTTACGCAAACGTTTCGGTTGCCCCGTTAAAAAATTTAATTTTACTGTTAAATAAAAGAAACGCAACGAACGAACCAACGAACGAACGAACAAACGAATGAATGAACGAACGAATAAACGAATGAATGAATGAACGGACGAACGAATGAATGAATCCATGAATGAATGAATTAATGAATGAATCAATGAAGGAACAAGTAAAAAAGTTAGTAAACAGATAAATGGAATTAATAATCACCATCCAATCTCACTTTTTTCAAAAGGTTGCGTCAGTAATTTGATGTCTAATAGTTCAAGTACAGCTAGAGTAAGAGTTGAAAACGATGTTCTTAACGATGAAGAGGTGAGTTCTGTACCATGAGTCATCATGGAGCGTTATTTTAAAAGTAGTTGTCTTGATTAACTAATACGTTTGATCTGTTTTAGGAGATGAAGAAGGAAGACAATATTCATACCGGTAAATATCTTATCCTTATTCACCTTATGTGTTGTAGTACAACATTATGTGCTGTAATACTCCGCCACAATGGACGTTACTGTATCGTACTGTAATTTAGCCTGTCCGATCCTCCTTTCTGTCCTATCCTAACCTATACTACCTTGCCGCGCTATGTCGTACATTGCCCTTCCGCACCCTATCTTACATTACATTACCTCTACCTAATCTGCTCCACTCAACTATATACTACACCGTACTGTGATCTGCTGTACTTTGGTACACTGCATTATTCCGTGCCGTACTGTGCCATACCAGCCTATACTGCACTTCACTATGCTGTACTGCACTGCATAGTTCTTGTTGAAATGAATTTAAATGTATCTGCAATTAAAATATTCATAGCTGCAAGGCTTAGCTCAATCCACTATGAAAGTCGTATTTTAGGTTTACGTTTTAACGTCCAATTTTGACTCTGTTTTGCACTTCTAAACTTCTATGCAGTGCTTTAGTATCGACATTTAGGGATATGTTTTAGTGCCGGCGACTTAAGCAACAAAAAAAAAGTTAGAAGAGTTCCATTTAGAATTTTCTTGTCACTTGGGATATTTGGAAGAATGATAGCAAGGCAAATTCGACTATTTCATTCAATTTAATAAGGTCAGTTTGTTTGCTCTTTAGCCCGTAAGCGGCCGATAATTTTTGAGGTCTTTTAGGTCAATCCTCTTAGGAAGCGATTATGCGTAATAGCTTCGTTGAAGACCGAGAGAAATGTCCCAGGTTATAGGCAACTGGGCTATTCTGCGAGTATATAGCAGAAAGTAACTTACCTATAATCTTGGAGCCCACATGCGGGTGGACAGGTGTGGGTGAGACTTTACAGACTCTTCGGTGAACTCACTATCACCTTGAGGGGAGTAGAAGGCATGAGGAGAGACGGGGACTCTTTTTCTCGCTTTTTTATGTCGATTTTTAACAATGTTACAACTGACAAATTTAAAATGATGCTTGGTCGCTTGATTTGTCGATTTGTTATGGACGAAAACCTGAAGAACAAACATTGGGTCGTATACGATCCTATGGGCCGCCTTAGAGTTAAGAGAGCAAAGTGACCATAAGCAGTGGCGTAGCCATGGCGGTTCGGGGGACTCAAACTCTCCTAGCTGCAACAAACTTGAGTTTCCAATTAAATTATGAATTCACGACTGTCATAAGAAAATATCATAATATGGCCATCTTTGATTTGCGAGGTTAAAACCCATCTTGGCGTCGCGATATATTGCCAGTACATGTAGTTTGAAGTGTTGAATTGAGGATGTGAATGTTTAGGAATTGTCAACATGATATTGAAAAGCCGTTCATCGCTGACGAATCGATTGTTTGACAAAGCGCGCTTTGTAAGCCATTGAGTACAGTGAGCACCAAAACCAGTGGACTGTGATGTTCTTACACTCCATAATGCTGACAATTTAGTGAGTATATTATTACTGACATTTTTAACGAGAAAAACGTAACCAAAATTACCATTCTTTTTCTGTGGCGAAACGCGTCCGTAATGATATTTGATCGAGTTACCGTCGATTGCATATGCCGGTGAACGCCCCCAAGAGATTGATACTTCCAGTTCTGCTTTACTAGGCTTAAAAGTGGCATTTTTAAGTTACACGGACGTTTCAAGCACTATATTCTTGTACTTCATGTTGAATAACACAGAATACGAGATATGGAGATTAATCTTTCATCAACTTAATAAACATTCAAGTTGAACCTTTTTAAGCCAAAATATAAAACTTACTTCTTGAATTTCTCTAAAGTGCCTGAAGGTGAAGGATTCCCCAAAATTGACGTCGGTTCTATAAAATAAGTAGAGTGAAGCGGAAAAAGTACGAAATCGTCATAATCTATCTATCCGTGTCTTGTATATTAAAAATTCTGTAAATAAAAATGAAATACACTAACAAACGGTTTCAAAAGGCACGGTCGCGATCCTAACTCTCGTTTGCCACTACGCCCAGAAAATTCAGTTATGTGATAAACTACAATAGTAGATAAGAAGGTAGCACATTTTTTTGGAGTGTTGAAAATTTGAAGTGGCAAAATGTACTCGATATTGAACTCCCCACAAGGGCGGATCCAGGATTTTTTCACTTTAGGCAAATTTTAAAACGGTACAAATCAGGGGGTGAGTGACCCTCACCTCCCTAATCTGACAGAAATTAGCCTTTGCTGTTTCGCTCAATTTCAGAGCTCATCAGCATGCCTAAGAATTTTACTGCCACCACAAATTTGATCTCCGTATTGACCAATTTTCGAAACCATAACTCTGAGTTCTTCAATCAGCGAGTTGTCACCTACCATGGCCAAAGAGACAGAGCTGTAGAGACAATTTCCAGAGGGTTCGGAAAAACAATATTGAACTCAATAGCCTAGAAGTGAGCACACGGTTCACTGATTTGACCAACACGTGAGGCAAAGCGCACATCTCAAAAGCGGCGCTTAGCGCCAGGGCCAGAGAGGTTCAGCTTTGAAACCATTAATATTCATTTCGAATCAGTTACACTGAATAATAAATGATTTACATGTTGGGACTGTTAGGGAATGTTGGACAGTAAATTTTACAAAGTTTCTACAAATCATCTAAAATTGGTTCTTCCTATGGGTTTCTGCTATTAGTGAAATCTCACTCAAGACCACGTTTGTGTATTGCCCGCACTAGGTTTAACAGTTTGAAGAGAGTAAGTGAAGACCAGCAACTTTGTTCTGATCGTTCCTTGCGTATAAAGGGATGTAAGTCTCCGCTCCAAAAGTTCTGTGGAGGTGCCCCTCATTCACTAGACTCTTGAGATCAGACGTCGAGCGAGTGCGGCTGCTTATTGTCGACGACAAATCATCATACAATAATAGCAAAGACTTCTCGTCGTTCCTCTTCAACGCAGATAGATATTGTTCAAATAAGCTCGGAGAAGACATATTTAAAGGCAGTGAAACCGTTTTTCTAACGAAAGGAGCTTATTCAGCTTTCTCCGTGTTGTTAACACCAACGTTGCGCAGCATATGCAAATCAGCATTTTAGGCAAAATCGATGCTCAAGGACAATCATGTTACAGAATTTCGATCATATGACCGATGTAGTTCGACAAGTTAGGCAAAAGACTACAAAGTAAATGCCGCTGCACCAATGGTAATTTCTGTTAAAAGAACCAACTAATAAGTGCAGCCAATCAGAGACCCTCAGACAAATCACAGTTTAGGCAAAACTTAGGCAAAACTTTGGCAAACCAATCATCGTCCATGATAAAGGCACTCGAAGCAATTCAGCCCATCGCAAGGATTGATGGAATCACCAACTTAGGCAAAATAATTGGCATGTGAGTAATCAAACACCAGCGTCGGCCTGATCGCCTGAGAGAGGAGGAGCCGATGAAATATGATTGAAATTTAATTCAATGTTGGTTAATCTCACCGCAAATTCCTCGCTAGTGCAGTGCACGCAAATGCTTCTTGGCTAGACAGCGGAATAGCAGATACGGACATTTTGACGACGACGAGTCGAACATGCCATTTTGCGAATCAAAATCGCTATGATCGGTCGTACGTCACATTAGGCAGCTGCCTTATTTGCTTAACCCTAAATCCGCCCCTGCCTTGCCAAGAACAATTCCTAGCTACGCGCTTGACCTAAGTGTAGAGAATTTGGGACGTTTCCACCAGCTAACTCTTTCCTTTGCCGACACCTCCCTTTCGCGAATAAATTAATTTGGCGTTAGCCAAGGTTAAACAATAAAACACCCAACTGTAATGAAAATGGTTGAGTAAAAAATGGATTTGGTAAACCTTGCTTAATTTTATGTCTTACGGAAGAGTAACTTGACAAATTAGCTCTGGCTTTCTGGAGCACCGATAGAACAGTTTTAGGGTCAGGTATTCCCACCACCGCTGTGGAAAGAACATCAAGTTTAAGATAACTTGTTTTTATTTCTTAATTCGTTTTCAAATGACTGAGCCCCAAACTATTGAAATGAATTATTATGTTTCTTGTTTTAATCAGGAGCTACACCACCTTGGCTTATAGATGTAAGTATGCACAGCCAGAATGAGATTAATCTTGGCATTTACACTGGGTTACGTATTTGAGAAAACTACCGGTGGCTGATCGTAGCACAAAGCAACGAACACATAATAATAATAAAATAATAATAAATTTTTAATTGTTGACATTGCCATCCCTGATGATAAAAATGTAGGAGTGAAAGAAGAGGAGAAGGTTTGAAGTATGACGAGCTAAAATGGGGAATTAAAGAGTTGTGGTCAATGAAGAGGGTAGATGTCGTACCGGTAGTTATCGGAGCACTCGGTACTGTGAGCAAGAAGCTGGAAAAATGGATAGATAGGATAGGAATAAAACGTAATATAGAACATCTCCAGAAGACTTCGATTTTGGGAACAGCGAGGATATTAAGAAAGACCCTAGAAAGTTCAATGGACCAATGTCACCCCAGACTACTGGCTGTAGATGGCTGGCATTGAGGATTACCAGCAGATCATCAAGCTGTGAGAATTGATAATAATAATAATAATAATAATAATGATAATAATAATAATAATAATAATAATAATAATAATTCCGGGAAATAGCAAGCTTCAAGAACTGCAGAAGATTACTCTCATTGGTACTGCACATATATTTAGAAAAACATTATCTATAAGAACATGAAAATTGGTCCAACTGGAGAATAGACTTCTAGAGCCCTCTCACTCTTGGACCCCGGTGGGGACTCGGTGTTTGGACAAGTATACATACAGTCAAATATATGAATAATAATAATAATAATAATAATAATAATAATAATAATAATAATAATAATAATAATAAAACACCAGGCAGTGGCTCTCATGGCTTCTGATCTTAACTGATTGGGAGTGCTAACATGTACATGTTTTGTCTCGGTGCAATAAATGGGCTACATCAAATATCCTGTCCGGTACCACAGATTTGCTTGCCAGTTGTTTGATCTTAACCGGTTAAGCATGTTCCTTTTGGCTGGCACTCAGTGCATCTCTGATCATGGATGGGAGTAGTGGGGGAGCATCACGGCTAGGTGTTAGGAGGGAAGTTTGTGGTTGATATCTTCATACTGGGATACTGGGGTGGATTGATCAAACACAAGCTTCTCTCATCCAGGGACCATTTTAGCGGGATGGGCTACCCGACCTGGAGGTATTCCTAATAGGGCCTCACCTGCAAGGTCATGCGTTGTTTTCTTTTAGTTACATCATATCATGCACATTTAGCTGTGATGCATGTGCCTGGTGTACCCTTATCAGACTGGTTGTCATGATGGGCATATTGGGCTTCGTATATTTGTACCCCAGCGTCACTTTGATGGCGTGTTGCTCCTCTCACTCAATAATAATAATAATAACCGAGAGTCTCTTGATCTCAACCGAAGATCAGAGCCTCGCAACAAGCGTCTATGGATTTAAGATAGTTAACGACGGTACAGACCCTCTTTGCCGCATATGCAAAAATCAGATGAGTTATTAGATCACCTCATAGCTGGCTGTCCTATATTAGCATCTAAAGAATATAAGGCTCGCCATGATCGTTTGGGCCAATTCACCCACTGGAATGTGTGCGAGCATTAACATCAAAGTCCTTGAGAAATGGTACGAACATCATCCTGTAGAGGTCACCAATGGAAAAGATGTGACAATTCTTTGGGTACACAGACCGTACCATTACGGCTAATAAACCAGACATTGTTATCAAAGACCTCAAAGCAAGGACATGTCAAATTATTGACATGGCAGTTCCCTGCGATAGCAACATTTCTACTAAAGAATATGATCAAGTTCAGAAATATAAAGACCTGGAAATTGAGATTACCAGGATGTGACATCTAAATGCAACAACGATACCAGTCATCGTTGGCACACTAGAAATGATCCAAAAGGGAACTGGTAAAATTATCGAGAAAATTCCGGAAAATAGCAAGCTTCAAGAACTGCACAAGATTACTCTTATTGGTACTGCAAATATATTTGTACCCCAGCGTCACTTTGATGGCGTGTTGCTCCTCTCACTCAATAATAATAATAATACCAATAATACTAATAATAATAATAATAATAATAATAATAATAATAATAATAATAATAATAATAACAGCAGGCTGATGCCCCTGACCTTAGTTGGTTGAGAATGAACCAGCCTTAATTGCTGAAACAGATCTGCACTAGTCTAAGAATAAAACAATATTCAGACTTAACCCTTGCAGTGGCATGCCTAAACTGACCTTAATTGGTTGGAAGTGCAACAGAGTACTGTTAAGGTCAAACTGGATGTACGCATCGGGGAGTACTTTCAGGGACTTTAGAGGGCTGTATATCCCTTACTCCTTCCTGACTGGATAAGTTGGGCGAGTAAGGGCTGGCCCCGTCGGTGTTTCCTAAAATCCATTTTAATGGTAAAATTTCCTTTCCCCACAAGTTCCCTGTAATGTGCAATGTCTGTTGCGGCCTTACCTGGAAGGATGCTGGGAGCCCGTAGCAGGCTTAGACCCCTTCCACTGTCCTTAGTTGGGTGGTGTGCGAGTTGTAATAATAATAATAGTAATAATTTTTTTTACTATTAATAATAATAATCTTTATTGAGAATCTATCAGTTAATCATACAATTAAAAAGTTGTTTCAATTGAAGAGAAAATTAAAATGTACCGACTTAAAAACTGTTCATAATAGTAATAATAATATTAATAATAACAATAATAATAATAATAATAATAATAATAATAATAATAATAATGCCCCGTCTTAACACCGTCAGAATATAAAAACTGACACGATAGAATTGGCCAGTATATTTACTGGAAAGCCTGTCAGCATTTCGATCTACCCTGTGCAGCGAAATGGTATGAACACAAACCGCCGCAGGCAGTAGAGAACGACAAAGTCACAATCCTTTGGGACTTCACTATCAATACTGACAGAACCATCCAAGCGAATAGACCTGACATGGTCATTAAAAACCATGAGGAGAAGACCTGCCTCATGATCGATATGACAGTATCTACAGATAGGAACGTGTCTGTCAAAGAATTTGACAAACTATCTAAATATAAAGATTTGCAATGTGGCACCTCAAAACATCTACTGTATAGTGGCACCTCAAAACATCTATAGTGCCAGTAGTTATTGGAGCCCTCGGACTTGTTAATAAAAATGTGTGCAGTCACATCAAGAAGTTACCTGGAAAACCCAGCCTGCAGGAGTTACAGAAGATTGTCGTCAACAGTGCTGTGCACCTCTTGAGAAAAGCTCTCTCGATAGGATTTACTTGCTTCGTCTAACAACTTGTTTTAATTTCTTTATTCATCAAAATTAACATCAGAAAGTTAATAGTATTATCCTTCTTATTGCCCCAGGTCTCTGGGTGAAACCCGGCAATATGATTCTAGAAGATAGCCTATGAAATAAAGTAACTCTAATAATAATAATAATAATAATAATAATAATAATAATAATAATAATAATAAGGCAATTTGGGCTAAACGACCTCATTGGCTCGTATGAGCTGGCTTTCCTCAATAATAATAGTAACAATAACAGGATTACAAACGAACTGTACAGGCGGAACATTACGCGAAAAATGACAAAAGTCGAGAGGAGAAACCTTGCCGAAGTCCGAAGATATGCAGGTCACGATAGAGGAGAACATTTGAATGATACGGTGTTGCGAAAACTCAAAGCGGAGTAGTTAAATGAGTCTACGTGCTGCAGGTCAGGTTACCAGATGGCTGAGAAAAACGAAGCGTAGGAAGAACAATGACTTCAATGAAAACGAGACCTTATTTTACAGCAGGTTGGGCGAAATGAACGAAACTGTAGGGAACTTGCCAGATGTAGAAAGCTTTACTAAATTTTGAGCCAGGATCTGGAAGCATGGTGGACATGTATAGGAGCATCCGTGGATGGAGAGAGTGGAGCAAGAGCTGGGAGTAAGGGTTACACATGCGAAAAGGTTTGCCGTGCGGGTCGAGGACGTGAGAAAAGTGGTGCACAAGTAAGAAGAATTGGTCCAGTCTGGGGTTTAACTGTATCCAAAATTTTGGTGGAAGAAGTTACGGACCCTCTTGGGCTCCTTGGCACATGCTTTCAACATAAGTGGAGACTTGGGACAGACACCAACATCGATTGAAACAGGCAGAAGAGTAATGTTACCCAAAGAGACTGATATCAGTATGGTCAGTGAGTTCCGTCCAATAACTTGCTTTATAACACTTTACAAGATACTCACGGGTGTCTTGGCAAACTACATGGTTGAGCACACACAGATGAATGGTATATGGGATGAGAGGCAAATGTGAACAAGGAGTGTTCACATCATGTGAGTATTGGGAGGCCAAAACCCCTCGCCAGTGACAGTGACAGTGATAGTGATAGTGATAGTGATAGTGATAGTGATAGTGATAGTGATAGTGATAGTGATAATGATAGTGACAGTGATAGTGATAGTGATAGTGATAGTGATAGTGATAGTGATAGTGATAGTGATAATGATAGTGACAGTGATAGTGATAGTGATAGTGATAGTGATAGTGATAGTGATACTAGTAGTAGTGATAGTAATAATAATAAAAGACGACATTTGGAAGAGGAGTATGTTGTGCTTCATATAAATGTTGACCGCTTCTGTTTATTAAAAGGAGGACAATGTCACGGATGCTCCTGTGATCGGGCCATCACTGATCGAGTTTCAAAAACACGGTAAGCCTAATTGATGGAATAAAATTATTCTTTATTAATGTATAAATTTCATCTTGTTTGCTCTTTAATAGTGTATCCCATTCTTTACGTTTGTCTTTTTCATTCTTTTCTGTTTCTGTGCCTATATCTATCCTAACCTTTCAACACGTATGTGATACTCCTTTCATTCCAGCTGAAAACACACGCATTTTGTCGTGCTAGTTTACGATACTTTAAAGCTTATAATACCATGTGCAACGTTCATACGTAATTGACAAATCTTATGTAAGGTGATGAAAGAAAAAACCTGAACTCAGGCTGTATAATTTACAACATTCGTGCAGCCCATGGGCTGAAATGATCTAAATCTCACATTGCGCAAGTAAATTTACGCAGACGCGAGAGTGGTGAATGTAAGGAATGATATTTCAAGGGATTTTTCTTTGTGCCCGTTATGTAAAGTTAAATTGTGTTCCCTGAGAACTGGGAGAGACGAGTAATGTAGAGGAGTGTATAACAACATAACTGAAATACTCATCTTCTGGACGCATTAATTTTTAACCCATTTAACTCATTTGACTCATTAAAAAAGTCTTAAAGGTGGCTCCGTCGGGTAGATTTCAATAAATTTTAATTTAGAATTGGCAACTAAATGTAGCTCGAGATGCGCTGGTAAACGGTAATGCTGTCGAGTTATTCAAGAAGAAGACCAACGTGCTTGTAAATGCAAGTATTACATTTGTGGACGTTTGCTTCGAATAGGGGGCAAACAAAGTAGGTGTAACAGCGTGTCTGATATTAAGAAATAATCATAAGACGGAATTTTTGTACAAAAATCTGTCTAGAAAACCTTCCCTAATATTTTGATGAATAATTCTTCAGCGAAATATTTATCCTAGTAATAAGTTTCAGAAAGATCCACCGAAGATAAACAGTTATGCGGTGTCTTAATTGTGATGATGGCGAAAAAAAAAACAAAGCAAAATTCAAACCCTACCGTTAGCGCAGCAACGCTGTGTAATTGCGCAAGTTGATAAATCTCGTTTGTAAATGATACATCATGGAGTTCGATATAATTTGCACTGAAATATAGTTATGTTAAAGGTGGAAGTGCCCGTAAATAAACATTGCATTAATTGCAGAGAGAATCTATAGGGAGTCACCGTACATCACGTTTCTCGTACTTCCGTTCTAACAATTCCGGAACCAATGAGTAGTGTCTTCTAAAAGTAGCCATAACAATTGAAAACTTAATTCTCGATAATTTGGACTCTTTTATTTTTTAGTTTTTTATTTCATTGGAGTATTTGTTCAACTCGAAAACGCAAGATATCAGTTGCGTAACTGGCGTATTTTTGTGTGGTGGCGAAAATCTAATTTTCCCGACAAACTTTATAACATCATGTTTAAGATTGATTGTCCTTGGAATTATCTATTGTACTCAACCTCTGCGATGTTATATGTAATATTTCATAAACGAGGACGAGTGTTTTACCAGGGGTTACAAACACGAGAGAACAATAAAAATCAGGAGGCCGTAAAGCGAGTGATTTTCATTGTTCTTTCTCGTGTTTTACAAACGCTGGAGAACAATGAAAATGACGAGGAGGTAGGCCGAGTGCTTTTTTATTGTTCTCGAATATTTGTAAACTCTGGTAAAAGACGAGACGCGTGTATGAAATAGCCTCTCAATTGTCTAGTTTTGAATTTATAATTAATTTATAATTAAATGTTTTTATAAAAATATTTAATATTTTTATAAATTTATAATTAAACTCTCAAAGTTCTTTCGATTGCAGCGTGTCTGGTATTCTAGATCCCAAAAGTGAGACCTATCACTAGCACATTGTAAACAAATCAACAGGGCCAGCGTACTGCTTCATTCTGCTTTGCACAAAAAGAGCACGCAACTGAGCCGTCTGGCTCATAAAATCCGGCGAAAGTCAATTCGATTTAATTCAATCTTTAAGATATAATTAAGGTATATTGCTTTGAATACCGAGACTGTGAGCAATACAAATAATTTGTTGAAGAGAGCTTCTATAAAACCTAGCTAGTAAAATACGAAATAACCATTTCGGTTATTCCCGACAGAGCAAATTTTTCCGACGAAATTTTCCGGGGGGGCAAGTTGCCCCCCTGCCCCCACCAGTTACGCTACTGGATATCCGTTTCATTTTTATTCGTTTCTCGTATGTAATCTTTCAATTTTAAAAGGGCAGCAAGATTTAGACTGGAAAGGTTTGTTATTTGGCATATTTATCCGGTTGACGAGGTTGGGAAAAAACTAATATGGATCCAGCAAAACATTTTTCTCCTTTTGCTTAATTTAGTCGAAAAGATGAAGAAAGTTGGCAAAAATCCCAATCGAGTAGGAGCAAACTTTGATAGAAACACAGAAGTTGGCAGTGAATGGTAAGATTACGTATCCTTGGAAAATTTCTTTTGTAACTTCTTGGAGTTGTCGTTATGAAACCTCAGGTCAAGTTGGACACAATTTATAAATACATAATTATATATATAAATATGCACGCACGTATGAATTTAGGTATGTACGTATGTATGTATGTGTGTATGTATGTATGCATCTATGTATGCATGCATATCTGCGCATGCATATATGTATTGTATGTAAGCCCACTGAACTAAACGCCGAACTAGATGCATTCCCCGCCAGGAGCTGTTACCAATCCGTCGACATTATTACTCTGACTTTGCCCAGTTCAACGAAAAACGCGAGAGAACTAATTTTATTGTTGATGAGGCATACCACTGTTTAAATATCGATGTTTTACATTGGTTTATGTGGACTTTGACCATTTTGGTTGTTCTTTTCAGTTTCTAAGTTCTGTCGTGTTGTTTGTACTTCTGCCTAGTTTAACTGTGGACGTTTGACAAGTTGACGTTGGTTAATCTTGTACCAGCAACCTTTTTTAAACACGGAGCGATCGCATAAGAAGAGGCTGAGTTTCTCAGGCTGTCAATTATGATTAAGGAAAGGTTGCATGTCGTTGGTCAATTGAGTTCATACTAATTTCCGGTGGATCAATATCACGTTCAATTGAGGAGAATATAAGAGATGAATTTGTTCGCAACGACGCTGCTGCCTGGATAGTATTTTGCACCTGTTGGCCATTTGAACTGTTTTGACTGAGCCAACAATCCAAGAGCAATTCCATCACTTCAATATTTCCTGCCGGTTTTCCGTTGGACAGCAACTTATTCCTCACGGTGTTGATCTTTTTACGTACTTTTACCAAGCGCCCTTCCTCATCGCTTTTCACTTCCATTTTGAAGCCGTAGTAGGCCTTGCTCTCTTTAATTGCACTTTTATTCTTCTGGTAGTAGGCTTTATTGCGATCATGCTTGCTAAGCCCCGCAGAAAGCGTAGTTGTGCTTTGCGCAGAGGTAGAAGTCCGAGCTGTCGGATGAGAGCAACCGAGCATATTTCCCACAAATGAATTTGGTGGCGTCAGTTTTTGTTTATATTTATAATGTTACAAGCTTTAAGCATGCGCCAAAAAGAATACAGGTGGCTATAACACATCGCGAACGTAATAAAATGTGAATCGTGCCCAAACACTGCGCGGGTAGGATGACTATAAGTGAATGAAGATGCGCAGGACGTGTCGAATGATTATAATACGGCGTATAACAGCCAGAAAAATCAGTAAATGTGGCATGTTCAGCCATTTATTGCTTTATATATTGTTTAGCTGTATTTTAAAAACACATTTTAAAAGTATTTCCGTAAGCTTTAAGCTTTAGGACACGCTTGTGGAGCTTTAAGCTGTCCAGTTCAGTCACGCTTCAAAGTGTCCGCCATTTTCAACCGCCATACGAAGCCAGAAATGTGGGAGGAGCTTATCCTTTTATGGCGTCGCTCCGTGTTTAAATACGATTTATAAAGCTTTCATTAATCATACCTGGAAGTGCTCTACTTATTCTAGCTAACACGATTAACCCTTTAATGCCAGATTTTTTTTGTTCTTTTGTTCATTGTTCTCTCTTTGTTTATGCTTTGTTCTCTCCTCTGTTCTTTTGTTCTTTTGTTCTTATGTATTCGGTATATCGTATAGTTTGTAACCCCTTAAGCTGTGCCGTTCCGTAGAACGATCTTCTAAAGTACTTTTCAATATTATTGGTTGACCATTACTGTCACGTACCTAGGTATCTAAGTCTTCTGGACTATATCTTAGTATTTGTCAATATCTACATTTCGTGACTTAGTGCGTGTGTGTAATTCTCTAAGTACGGATTTATTCTTGAATTTCCGAGATCAATAGGTTGTTAGCTACTGGAAACTGAAAATCTCATCTACGTTTATGTTCAGTATTATGGAGAAGAGTGGGGATCTCAAATCATTTCATCATTCCTATGATAAAGGGCTCTTATACGTCAAATGTAAACTCAGAAAGTCTATTCTTTTCACTATTTGTCATTTTCAATTCGTAGGTTGACACGCGGTTTGTCGCCATGTATCTGTAAAATACTTATCTCTACAATAATCCACGAAATTTACGTATATTTCAAAATAGAAAAATAGGTACTGCGTAGACAGTGTTAAATAAGGTAAAAAGTTCAAAGGTTGATAACTGCCGTGACAGATCTCAAAGAATTCTTACGTTTCGAGCAAAGGCCTCCGTCAGAGAGTGAAACCTATCCTGAACGTTTTACTTTCTGACAAAGGGTCTTTGCTCGGAATGTTATAATTTTTTTATTTAGAAAGTTTTAAACTTTTTAATACTTTTAACTTTATATATGTATTTTTATCTTTTGAACTAAATAAATGGCAAATGACAAATGAGTTACCAACTTTTGAACTTTTTCAAAACAGAATACGGATTAACTTGTGATAAAATGATGATTCATCGAAAATACCGTGGTTATAATCAATCCAAAACGGAAAAACACAGTATGTTTACGTAAATAAACTTTCGGTAATTAATATCCAACTATAGCATCTTGCTGAGACACTTAATTAAGCTGGAACATAGTTGTGTATTTATTCAGGCCAGACAGGAGTTTGTTTTCAAATCCCTTTGGTCACTCGCGTCCATGGTAGACCCAGCTTACTAAGCAAAAAGATTCCTGCTGTGGGCTAATAAATTGCTCAGCAAGGCGAGGTAGAAATTGGTAGAATCCAATTTGAGCTCTTCAGGGGTCTATTGGTATTGTAATAAAACGGAAACGTTCAGGGCGATGAATAATAGAGCCTATGTGTTCTGTGTTTTGTGTGTTTGTCATTAGCGAATATTGCATACGGTGGCTAATAATAAATTAAGGCGAGACAAACTTCACTTAAAGGAAGGTCGGGTTGGCCACCTTACTTCGTACATCTGCGCGTACATGTACGTCTACGTTAGGATGTGTATAACGAAAAGAAAAGAAAGTGATGTCTTGATTTTAAATGTGATATAGAGTTGTGCTGTTTTACACTGCGTGTATGACAATTTCTAATTAATTACTCCTTTTAAAATAGGTCGTTCTAACTTAAACCGCTGTGAACCTATCTACACTTTTCTCTTCATATTTTCAATTTTCAATGTAATATATTCATGCGTTTTAGGTAGTATTTGTCATGGTTGTACTTTTTAAATGAAATAGAACCAAACGTTCAAGACGAGACGGAACGAAACAAAATTAAATTTTTCGTTGAATTTTTCGACTTAAATTTTTTTGCATCTTATGTATATTGATAAATATGAACGTTTCTAAATTTTCCTCCTTTTATGTTGTGAACTGATCGCCCCATGCTGCATCACATACGCAAGCACTTAGCCTTCGAATTTGTTTATTTGATAACGTGACCATTGGGATTATGAACAGTTCTCGTATAGACATTTGACAATAGGTACAGCAGTGAGCCGACGTCTGGATTATTTGGTATATTTTGTACCTTTCCACAGATAACTTTTCCGTAAAAAGTTAAAAGTTGAATTAATAATTTTTAGAAATTGATAACATTTCGGCGTAAAGTAAACTTTTCAGAGATCACTAGCTCACGCCTATTATCACAAGTCTTCTGCCGACCCTATATCAGTGGAACAAAATTACAATAAGTATCAAATCAAACTTTTAGTTAATCACAAAAACAGCATTGTAATATCTAAACTTCTTAAACTTCTTCGTTAAATTCAGGCTTCCTTCCTTTGGCGGAGTATGGAACGCTGGTCCAAGATGGCAGACTAGGTAAGTCACAATGAATATTAAAACAATGGTCTTCTTCTCTTCCTCTTCCTCCTCCTCCTGTTTCCCCTCTTCCTCTTCCCTCTCCCCCCTCCTCCCCTCCCTCCCCTCCTTTATATTTATCCTCTTCCTCCTTCTCCTCCTCTTTCTCTTTTTCTCTTTCCCCTCCACTTTATCCTCCTTTTCTCCCTTCTCGTTTTCTCGTCCTTTTGCTCCTCATCCTTCCTTCGTCCTAGTCCTCCTCATATGATTAGCTCGTCCTAGCCATGTGAACCCAGTGAACTCGATTTCCATATCTGGAATGCTAACTGGCCAATGAAATGTGAAGCCAAGATGGCCGCCCATGGAGAACAATTTTGTACGTCAGTTTTAGTCCCTTACGCGGACTTGTACGTCAGTTTTAGTCTCCTACACGACTTTCTGCACTTTCCTGGAGACTTTTCTTTGAAAATAAATACAAAATATTTCTTCAAAAGACAGAAATGAGTTGATGAATTTCAAATATATTTCGACAAAATCAAACAGAGTTACAGATTACATTTTCACGAAAATAAATTACCAAACTATTGAGAAACCTGATAAAACTGCCTCGAAAAATTACTTCAGGAAACAACTAAATGCACGTCCTCTTTTTACCGTTAGTTTACCATCCTTAGACAATTTGGCACACTTCTTTGGCCACACGGCAATAATGAGTTCTTTTAAATGCTTGATTATATAAAGTTGGTCCAGTAATATTCCGTTTGAACACTTTTCCCATGGTTGGGAATGTTTTCGAAGTCGAACCAAACAAAAACTGAAGATTAAAGTCGTATGAAGAACTGGAACTGACTTACAAAGTTACCTTCCCTGGGCGGCCATCTTGGTTCACTTTTTCCCCGGCCAAGTGACTAGGAGTTGGTATTCCAGATATGAAAATCGGGTTCATTGTTAGAACCTTAATGAATATCTGGTGTGCATGCTGCATAATATGATTTCTATGTTTTGCATAATCCACTTATTATTTCCTCATGATTGAAGCTGGGTCGAACATAACTACTCGCTGCATTTCCGAACGTATCTAACGTATGCGTTCCAGTTGTATTACATACATATCAATGTATAACTAATCAATAACTTAAATCACGCTATTCTCTCTATTAAGAATCGAGCCAGGACACCTAGTAACTAGTGGGAGTATTTGTGTTCGTCAGCCAGACGTCTGCCTGGGTACTGTACACGAAGTTCGTTGTATAGTTCATTGCATTTGGCGACCTTCTCGATTTGTATTCTCTCAACGTGGTCTTCACTGACAGGCCATTAATTACTATTCTGTAATTTTTAAACTAACTTTTTATGGTTATGGTTTTCTATGACAAGTTCAAGTTGTAGTTTATTTTTTTTTTCTTTGAATATCGGGCCTCTAGTTATGGGTTTTTGGTTCAATCATCATACATTTAGGCCTCCTTCCAGGTTATCTTGTACCATCGCTTGTCATGCTTACATAGATCTTGTTTAAGTCATCCTTTACCTCCAGCTTTATTGTGACGTTTCAAACTCTATTAATCCACCCAATAATTTTCCATGCAGTTCACCAGTTTTTGGATTGTTGTTGCTCATTGCACAGTCTCCACAATATTGTATCTATTGTGGCAGCACACAAACCTGGGCAAGTTGCAATCTTGTTAGAAAAATTACTTCCAAGCAAAGGATTTTAAAATGTGCCATAGGTAAACGAACACATGAGCAATAAAATTGTGAATGTTTAATCAACTGGCCCTTCATTGCTAAACCTGCTTACAATAAATATGCTTACGAGTCCCGACATAAATAGCAAACATATTTACCAGAATAGATTTTAATATAGTAGTATGAAAGGTGTTTAATTGTTGAGACATATCAATAGGTCAAAGAGTGACAACGCAGAATGCGTTGAGATAAAGCTAAAGAACTGATGTAATGTTAGCATAGAAAAATTGATGAATCTTAAAAGCCGGAAAGATTACTAGTTAGTAATTTATAATCGTGCGCAGCCTTCCTTCCTTATTAAGTACTACAATATAGGACCTGTATGATCCGAACAGACTACTTGATTATCTGTTTGTATCATAAACTCCAAGTAATATCTTTACCTGATCACGTTCCAGTGCTTCATCCAGAGAACTGTCGTACCCCTATATCCTGAGAAGGAAGGCAGAACCTCTTGCACGACTTCAAATCAGTAAACTGTGCTACCTTGTAATTTGAACAATGTTTACACTTTTTCATCGCTCGTTTCTAGCATTCTGGAGTTATATAGCAGCAGGAGCATGACCGGAGAGTAAACTTTGTGGGGTGTGAGTAATTTTGGCCGCCAAAACCGCCCTCAAAACTGTCATGTAAATAGGGCGAGTTATTTCAAAGTCCAGATGGGTACAGGACTTTGTAATATTTAAAAAACAAGCAGGAGACAAGAAAACACAACAAGATTATAATTTTCCTTTGTATTTTACTCATGGCTTATTAATGAGATTTTGAAATTATGCTGATAATACGTTATTCTCAGACGTCGGCTCCAGACTTTGACAGCGAGGGTTTACTCTTTTTATCGGTGGTCGGTTGAGCACTGGGCAGTGGAATAAAGCTGCTGAGGAGCTGTGTCAAAAGTCGCGGAGGTGTTGTAATTTCTGTCTTGTTTCTTGTTCTCTCATCTAGTTAAGGCAGGAAATAGTTTGCCAGACAAAACTACCATTCTCAAACTTTAGAAGCTTCACATCCCCACTACTTAACGACGTGTGTGGCTGATAGTTTCTGCCCTCTCCCTGCCCCTGTCCCTTTCCCTGTCCCTGCCCCTGTCCCTTTCCCTGTTCCTGCCCCTGTCCCTCCCCCAGTCCCTCTCTCTTTCCCTTTCGCTCTCTCTCTCTTACTCTCTCCGTTTCTGTTTCTGTCTCTGTCTCTATTTGTCTGTCTGTCTCCCCTCTCCCTCTTTCTCCCTCTCTCCCTCTCTCTTCCACTCACTCCCTTTCTCTCCAATCCATAATGGGTGATCTTACGTGGTTATTATACTGGGGAAGAAGGATTTTTTATAAAAGTTAAGTGTCAAAACTTGGGAAGCATTCTGTTTTAACAACATTTTTAAAATAAGTATGGCAAATGACGAGCTGCAGTAAGTGAACCTGTCAGTCAGTCAGTACAAACATAGTATAAGTAATTTTTTGGGTTTATTTACTCGTTTTTGAAATCTCCAGGCGCAATTTCGAGTCAAGAAAACAAGGAAAGAACAGATGATCGTAGGTAAAGGAAGACAGACGACATGAAGATCGTGTAACTTATCAGTGGATTGTGAAGTGGATTTAAATAAAATTTCCTGATAGTCTGATCGCATTAATATATTGTATGAAAGAGTTGAAAAATTGAGAAAAATTCAGAATGTATGAACTCTGCAAAACTGAGTAGATTTTAGTCAAGGAGTACTTAATAGATTCTGAGCTGGTCATAGATGATGTATAGTTTGCTTTAATAAATATTGAATTGAGACCTACGCAAAGATTACTTCAATTCATGGTAAATCCATGTGTAGTATTCTATTAAAGAGTTATGAAGCATTATAAAACGAACCAGCTTGTGAGTTTAATAAGAACCTTAGATAAATACAATGCACTCGTCAAATATGACGTTAAGTGCGTGTACAAGTGGTTTCAGCTTGCTCCCCAGCGTGGCATTTGCTTACAGTTTTTATGATCACCTTTATAGTAAGCCTCGACCAGTGATGCACACAGAATGTGTTTATCATTAGTTTTCCAAATTATTAATCTCAACCCGCCCTATAAAATATCCTCATGGGAGGTCACTAAAAAACCGAGAGAAAACCACGGTAAAGTCAGAGAGTTGAGGGACACTAGAATTTGAACTCGTGACCTCAACAGCTGGTGGTGGTCGCTCCGATGACTGAATCATCAAAGCTCGCACTCCCGCAAAGGCCTTCACACAATTGAATGCCTCATCCGAAACAAAGAGAATGAATAGTTCCTAGTCCCGAAAGTAATCCTACCGTCGTTCTCCTTATATATATATATATATATATATATATATATATGTTGCTTAGTTTCTCTGACGATGAATTGAGTGGTCAAGAAGGCGTTGTAGGAATTAAAACTACAAAAATTATTTTCTTTAATCTTAAAACAACTTAATCTTCTAGCTTAAACATTCTTTAAACCACTAAGTAATTGATCTTCTAAGTTGTACTTAAACCTAGTGGTATTTTAATAACATTCAGTATTTTCAATACACAGTACTTAAAGCTCTTAAAACCACATTCCAAATGGAATTACGGGAGCCGCGAACACCTGTTGCGGCAATTACTGAATTGCGCAGACGAGCATTAAATATTAAGGATACTGGCAACATTAAAATTAGGAACATTAAAGAAAAAATAACGTCAGTACGACGTTAGACTTTGAATATTTTCCTCATGTATGCTATTATGCTTTATTGAATGCAGTGTTGAACCCTGTGTGCCGCTCCAGACGTCAGAGCATTTTCATTTATTTGCGAAGTTTATTCACCCAATTGTGAAAGTTGTTCGTAGAATTTAATGTCAATCACTGTACCAGTATACTCTCAAAAACTCGCTGCGCTTTGTGAAGGTCAAAAAAAGTTATATTAAACATCCGATACGGTGCCAATGATCCTAAGGTTTTTTTTTAAGTGCTAAAATTTAAAATTTTTTTTCTATATCACCGTTGTCGTGGTGGTTAGCATAAGGTCCGTAATACTAGCTGTAAAGCACAGCTTTTTTACGTACGCTTGGAGATTTATGAAAGGCTGACAGGCTTCAATTATGGAATAAAAACTGAATGAAAAACCGAAAGTTTTAGAAAGAGCGAAACTAAAATCTGTTCAAAACGATGATTGAACATGCTGAGCATTTAGGCGCACCAAAAAGTTTGGTTTTTGTTTAAGGTGTCGGTAGTCTATACAGCTGTTATGGATATGTTTAACTCGACGACTTCAGCAGTAAGTTATTTTAACTAAATATGAAACAAAATACGCTCGCGGCAAGGTTGACGACTGTCATGATCTTTAATAAAACAGAAGTAATGTTCATGTACCAAGCGATGCGTATTTAAGTCGCGGGAGTTGTATTCTTGCCGTGTATAAATAATCATGGTATCAGCAAGAAGAGTAGATGAAGTTGATTGGTTGGACCACTTAATGAAGGCGTTGTTTGGAAGAAAAGGATGAACTGAGCAGCAGCTGTTGGATACTAAATGTTTCAACACTGTACTAATAGTAGCTCACGATATTTGTGTTGCAACGAAATCTTGAAAAACTTTTTTAGGAAAGCTATCCTTAACCATACAGTCCCTGAGCCCTTGGGACATGCGGTATAGCTCAGAATATCGTAAGATGATTAAACTACTTTGAACAAGAGTTCAAATATACTTGAATAACATCTTTTACCCGCCCTAACCTTGTAAGGTATTAGCACTGACCAATTAAATCAACTATGATTAAATACTGTTATAAGTATTTAGTAATAATTCGTATATAGTATGATTAAATACTATATACGAATTATTTGATAAAGCATGGCAGGGTCGTCATAGAGAGACTAACAAAGGTGGTCGGTTTCACACCATGAGTGCCGCGAACAATGTAAAGATAACCCAAGCAAGATTATTACCAGGTCGTTAAAGTACGTTTCCTCTCAGTTTACTTCCTATCTCAATGCTTATCCTTCCACATTTTCGAGGAAACCCCTGGTGATATTGAAATTAGATGGTGGATAGTCATAAGCATAAGCATAAGATCATAGTCCAAGGGTAAGCCAAGAACCGAACAAAAGACGAAATAAAGAAAAATTGTTTTTGTTTTGTCTTCGCAAGTTCCAGAGGAGATATCATTCTTTGTTTTCGTATCGATCTTATCCTTATGCCTATGTTGCTCGTGTGAACTAGGCTTAACGGAGAAATTTCCTTGTGACCTAGTCCCAAATTTTTCTGGTCCATCGATTTCAAAGCAAAAATTTCCAACAAGATTTAAACGAAGCTTTATTGGTTGGTAGCATGGCTGTCATTTTAGAGGTCTTTAAACAGAATTAACTGCAATCGTATGTGACCACCAACTTGGCCGCCGTATTTTTGTCTCTTGAATTTCAGGTAACTTGTTGCAGCCCAACGATGGGGAGATTGTTTCCCTTTGAAGAGAACGCCTCTTAGTTCGCGTTTTAAATGCTCATAGCTAGTCATAGGCAATACTACCCACACTTCAAACGGTATTATTCCCTCATGTACCCTTCCTCCTTAAGCGCTTCGGGTTAGGATGTATCGTAGGGAAGGTAATAAATTGTGTTCAAGGCGATGAACGCCAAAATAATGAGATCATTGAAGCAAGAGGTCTTTTTGTCAAAAACATCTGATGAGATTTCAAAAGTTTTTTTGACAAAATAACGAAGATAAATCTCCACACTCTAGCTCAAGAAATTAGTAAAATAGGCATTTGTATCAAAAGTTTCGTTGCGCAAAACGCAATATCATCAGAGAATGAAACATAATACGTCAAAACAGTTACATACTTATGTTTCATTCTCTGATGATGTTGCGTTTTGAGCAACGAAACGTTAGATCTTAATAAACCTTTTGATACAAAAATGCCTATTTTACAAATTATTTTGCTGGCCCTTGATTTTTATCCTTTTATTACGATTTCCGCCTGGTTCTTCAATTACATCGATTCTAACTCAAGAAGTTGAAAATTTCCAATTCAGATGTTGTTATTTATTTTCTTAATAACGCAAATTTATTAAGTATAAAATTTGCAGTTCATAATTTACATATTCGAATTAATGAACAAACATGCATTAAATTAGTGGGAATGCTCGTTTGAGACGTTAGTTCAAACCAGTAACTTGAAACACTCGTTTATCGTGTTTCCGTTAATTAAAGACCGATTATTCTCTATCTATGACTTGCCTAGTCCTTTGACAAGTCATTCAGGGCTCTTACGGGTCCTCAAGAGTCATGAAAGTCCTTAAATTTTCATTTTTTTCTAAATTAAGTGCTCAAAAGTCCTTAAATTTTGTTTGCCCTACTACCTTCCAATGAAGATGGCATTAATTTTAAACAGCCATTGGTTATTTTGTGTAGTATATTTGTAATCATTTTTCTTTATTCAAATGAAATTAGTGATGGTCCAGATATTATCATGATACTTGGCATAGGTATGGCTATATTATAATGTATTTTATATTTTCTAGGTTTTGTGGGAATTGGGTGCCATATGCCATGGCACCCAATTCCCACTTCAGTCTTTAAAATGGCTTAAATGTACCTCAAAAAGTCCTTAAGACTTACAGTGAGATAAGGGGAAGAACCCTGGTCATCCTGTTCGAATTTCGAACGATCTCATATTCAGTCAGTATTAGTTATTTTGAATATTCGCATTATTCGTACTGTACAGTTGTTGAAACAAATATTCGCTTGGGCGGGTGCAGACCGTCAAGAGGAGCATGAAATCGAGTACAGAATATTCAAAAATTCTTTGGACAGCACCTTTAGTTTAGACGTGTTTTAAGAACGGTTAGTCCCAGTTTCGATTAAACCGCTGCGTGCATGATTTTATGGTTTTATGATCATCCTGTTTAGTTTGCCTCTGCGTGATTACGACTGCTATTATTTTAGTTATTGTCGAAATAACAACCGTAACATTCGAGAAGATAAATAACAACATTGTCACGAATTTGAGCTTGTGATTCGCCATCTTTGCACTTTAGGGTAAATCCCAACATCACGACTGCGGTACTTCTTCCATATAAACAGTCCATAAAGTTGTCGCGGGGGGTAGGGTAACCCTATAACCCGAGTCCATATAAGTAGCCTCTTAGTTGGCCTCCGGCTGGGGGTTGCGGAGAGCTTGGCCACGAGTTGTGTATTTATGATGGAGGTGATGCCGGTGATGTAACGGCTATATTTAACAAATATTTAGCATTTGCACTCGATTACGTGAAATGTCACTTAAAATTGGTGAGGAAATCTTCGAGTGTCGGCCTGGGCTGAAAGTTTCACAGTGTAATCCCAAGATACCTTATTACATGAAATCTTCGCGACACGTTTATTTCGCGATTTTGAGGTGCGCATATTTCGCGACACTTAAATTTTGCGCTTTTGCGAAAATTTTGTATTTTGAATCACTTTAACTTCGCGTTTTTGAGTAAGACACAATTTATTTCTTTGGCAATGTTATTTAACGTGTCCTTGAATTAGATAAAACGACTTTACCTAATAACGTCAAATAAGGAAAAACCCAACGGCCGGACTATATGCCAACAGTAACAAGAAAGCAGTTCTCACAATGTCCACAAGCAGTTCATGTTTGTCCTTTTAACTTTAACAACTTTATTAATGTGTCAATGTATTTAGTTTTCACAACTAATTGGGGACACTAAAAAAAAGTGTATATAAAAATAAGTGTATATACAGTTAAAATTCGTAGCATGTATAAAATATAGAATAGACCAATAAGTAGATAGAATAGACCAATAAGTAAATAGAATAAACCAATAAGTATCGTAGAATAGACCAATAAGTCCGTGAATCATTGGTCATGAGTCAATTGACTACAATATTTATTTACATTGAAAATTCCTTCCTATGGACTCTTAAGAGAAAGTGATGCTGTTTAGTAGTAACATGCCGCTTAGAAATATATCTACAAGTTTCACAAGTGATTTGTGAAAATGTCTTGATATGGATCAACAGGCCAGTAATACTTCTCTTCCAGTTTCTACGCCCTTTATTGCCGCTTTCTCCTATCCTTTCAAGACATGAACTCTCCCCTGTGCGCTGGTCAAAAAGTTATACATTTCCATTAACCAAATTGCATGAATTGGTTTCAAAACCGATAGCTATGACAACCTCGAGCACGCCTTCTGAGTTTTCCGGCCCTAAAAACATCCCAGATGAGTAGCACTTTTTGAGATGGTGGAAGGCCAAGTTCCTTGCGTTTCTGCACTAAGTAAGGATTGATTACAGAATCAATAAGACCTATTGTTTCTGTTTCGTTTGAATACTGCTTTGGGTTTTGGCTGACACAAAAGCTCTTGTGCTGAAGTGCTGCCTGGGGTGGAGATAGACAGCAGTAGTAATGAGGAGGACCAAAATATTGCCTCAGAATAGTTAAAAATATGATTTTGTAAACGTTTCAATGGTAATAAACTCATTCTTTCTTGATTATTGACATATTGTGAATCATTTAGTTTTCGCATCATGTTATGCTTTCGACACTTACTATTCTCATCACTTTAATTTCGCGATTTTTTTTAAATCGCGAAATTCGCGAAATTAGCGCGTTGCTAAAATTTCATGTAATAAGGTAAGTTTTTAGAGGTTTCATAACTCTCATAATATACTGCCTGTTTATATCACAACAAATAAACATGGAAAACTATGTTATATTTGTTTAATAATATATTACGTTGGGAAAATAAAAGGATGACATAAAAATAACAAATAGGTTTATAATATCAAAGGGGATGCTTTTCTCTAGGCAGGCATGGTGACTCTTATGCAGCAGAGAAATGTACTTCAACTTGCAGGGGTTTTCTTGGTGTCAAGACGTGACACATTGTAGGTATTGCAGTATGATCAAACATTTTAAGGCTTATATCACATGAAGACCAATGCTAAAATTGATCAGAATTTCTTCATATATACTGGTCATAATCGAAAAACCAAAGCAAAACAACAAGCATAAGCGCTTTGATTTAAGAAGTCGTACTAGGTTACATGCATGTAATACCTGATCAAATCACATTCAAGACCTCTTCAAAGTGATTTTCTTCTGTTTCTCTTTTAGCTGGTAAAATTTCGATTTAAGTTTACATTCTGGGATAAGAAAGGGCGCTACTTAAAGCGTTTTCAACATTATTATTATATCATTAAGTATCACTGAGTTTACCTTCTCTGATTTGTCACTCAAGGTTATACGCTGGCAACTTCATGCAACATAGCCAGTGGCGTGTATCTGAAGTGAGGAGTTACCCTCTTTCCAAGAAATTTTTGTGGGAAGATTCAGATTTTTCGATAATCTGAATACGCCGATGGACTAGTCGGTTTGCATAATAATAATGATTGTAAAAAGTAAGATATTTGTGACGAATTCTTTCTTACTTCCACGAAAGTTGAGCTGAGCAGAGAAATCTGACCACTATGCCTAGCGAGTATGTAAATAACTGATTTTTATGGTACTTCAACTTGAACGAAATAATTCAACTTCATTGATTGATTCTAATGCTAAATCGAAGTGTAATGTCAGTCAGAGTTGTCCATGTAAAAATTATTCATTCTTTTGTCAAATGTCGCTGAGAGTTTTACTTTGATCATCAGGGAAATGCCCTACTTGATTTTTTTTTATTGTATTCGTCGATTCTTCGCAAACGTCTTGTCGGTGAATTTGTGCCAAATTTCCTCTGCCTTCCCTACGACCATGCACTTCCAATCGTATTCTTTCCTATACGCCAATAATGCAATGTCACCTTCAACGAAATACTTTATTTCTACTTCATCTTACAATGCAAAAAGGTAGAAGTGTGGAAGAAAGTCCTGCAGTAGAACTCTCTCTACGGAAAATTTCAGCACTCTGCAGAAATTGCGTTTGAAACGGAATGTTTTGGAATGTTAGTGTAAAGGAAGTGCGAGCTTTTTCAAGTAAGGGCACAATCACTTGACGGGCACCTAGTCACGCGTTTTTGGGCAAGAAAATCATGTTCTAATTTGCAAGTCAGACACTTTTGACAATTTCGTTAGTATGTTAGGGCAAAGGAGGAGCGAGATTTCTCAAGTATAAGGACCTGAGGGCACCTAGTAAGATATTGCTTGACGAGAAAATCCTATCCTTAATTGCACGTAATGCACTTCAGTCAATTTCATTAGTGTCATATTGGGTATGTTAATGAACTCAAGAGCCGTTTTCCTTTCAATGTGTCCCATAAACCATTGTTTCCCTGAACGATGTTTTTTTGAGTGCTTGCCCGCATAAGATGAGAAATAAGGTTATGGATAATCTGATCTCGTCAGTTGTGAGTCCAGTGAAAAATTTCCGTTGGATTGTAAACAATGGATAAGAAGAGATATTAGAATGAGAAGCTCGGACATATTAACGTGCTAGGGCAAAGAGGTGGTTAAGTTTAATTAAACCCATGAAATCCTGTTGAACGGCGCTTGTGGCATTGTGTTCCTTTTAAAGGATTTACCTTAGTCCCGTCGGACAAAGGTGAATCCTTAGATAAAAGCACGTGAATTTTTTTCTATTGGTCGTCTTCCTTCAAAGTCCATTCTGAAAAGACCACTTCTTCGCAAAATGTTAGGGGGTAAATACTTCGTGGCTCAACGGCAGATTGATCTTGAATGTATCATAATAACAAGTGGGCCTCATCCAAATCATCTGGTAATCTATATTATAACTAATACCTGGCTTACTGCATTGGAGCCGCCAGACTTTCGTGGAAAACTGACTAAAAGCGAGACGCGACCCAATTCGAAACTGATTGTTGAAGATCTGGACGACGAGAACGTGCAGTAAATTTACGCTTTTTATAAGAAAATTCATTGGAAGATTTGTAGATGTTATCCCCAAGGAATTCTGATAGACGCTTCTTGGCTTATCAACGTGCCTTTATACACGTTTCGGTCAAAGACTCAAATACTAATGAAAGTTTCTTAAAATTTTAATTCGTATATGTCGCAGAAAAAAAAAATTTAAAAAATCTCTGTCGCGTCGGTACTTGTGGTGGTGACATCTCACGTAGTCGGTATTTTTTCAGGTTAAATTGTGTCTTTCGTCAGGTAGAGAACCAGATTAAAGACTTATTCCACAATAATTTTCCAGCTGAGGCGTAGAGTTTTCTTCAAAAGTGAGGAGACAATGATACGTAGGTATATATGGAATGCTATAGTGTCATACGAAAACTGATTTACGTTTCGTCACTTACAATGTTCGTTGGGAAACAGGGAATTCTTGGAAAGACAAAAAACGAAGACGAAAACTCAATGCAAAAACTATTCACTTTCAATGTAAATTGAAAATCGTATAATAACCATTATACGATACAAATTTGAACTATTTTTAACTCATCTGTGATCTGTGGCAAAAATCGGGGTGACAAAAAAAAGAAAAAAGGATGGTAACCTCATTCATTCTCTGACGGGTCAGGAAACTCCACTTAAATTGAGGGGGAAAGTTATATAAATCGTTGGTGGTGCTAGAGTGTACTGAAATGGCTAAATGTGCCCTTTTTTTTTTTTACTTTTGCTGAATTACGCTGTAGAATTTCCTATCTGACAGAGTCACAGTCAGAATTCCTGCGTGGTTGTGGGGATAGTAAAATTAAAAAAAAATATATTTGCTTCCCTGATGGGAGATCGCTGAGCAACCTTTCTGAAAAAAATTTTCTACCGAAGAGCTCCGAACACCTAAAATCGCATTTCTTAGCCCAAATGTAGCAAAAAATATTTCCACAATCTACTAGGGGAAGTGCGTAATCTTGCTGGTATAGAATGTTTGTCCTTACTCAATCCCTGCACTCAACTTATTTGAAGCAGTCAATGGCGAGAGTGGGAGCATTTCTAGCCGCGGGGTGCTTGACGGGGCCCCATCTTGGCTGGGCAACATCTAAAAAATTAAAACACGTTCTCTTGAACACCTGCTAATGTGAAAATATCTGATTTGATACGGTTTAAATCTAACATAATCATTACCCTACCTGTTGATGAGGCCTTTGGGGTGGGACTGGCGTTTTTATGGGACAGTTCTCCACCCCCTCGAATTATATACGCTATTGGCAGTAATCATGTTGAGAATGGCTTGTTGACTTCATTAGGACAGCGTATAACCTGGATGGTACGTCTAACTTAATGAATATTGAACAGCCACTACAGAAGGGTTAAATGGGGGATTGTGAATTCAAGAGAACGCCCTAACACGATGGGGGTTTCTTCTACGGTGAATCCGAGCTGTTGCATCTGAGCACCCACTGGCATAATCATCAGTGAAGGGGGACACTGGCGTAGTCGCCGCGGGGGAAGGCAGGCAGCCGCCACTAGGAAATTACATCGGGAAACGATTTCGGTTTTTTATACACTTTTTTTTTTGATTTGATTTTCTACTTGGATTGGTTAATGCTCAGGCGTAAAGATAACACTTTGTAAAGGGTTGGAAGTTTGTCTACGACTTATTGCCCTTAAGTCCGAAAGACGGGTTTAAAGGGTCGGTCTGATAAAGAAAACAAAGAGAAAAGGGTCGCTTACACAGTCGTTTTTAGTCGACGTTCCTGATCCTGAAAATGAGTTTCATGACACTGTCGTATACGATTCAACTGTCATTCATGGAAAACGAACTTACATAGCTTGCCTTTGCGTGATTGTGGCTTCATCATCCAACTGCCAAAACAAAACAGTGATGGTTTGTTGAATTCCGGAGCTTCATTAATCGTCCTTAAGCGGGTTTTTACCTGTGGTTGACGGGTAGTGGTTAAATCCGGAAATCGCTAGTATTGATGTCAATGATCTCTCCTAAACTTGGCATTGAACTTGTTCGGATGGTTTCCACAGTCGCTCAATTATTCTGGACGACCTGTACATACGTACAAACACAAACTAGGGCGGCATGGTTTCAAAATAGGTTGGGATGAAAAAGCTACACATTGGATCAGGATTTTGTTCTCCAACATCACCATGAATGAACACGTGTCCAACCCGTGTTAGCTCTGCTCGAGAGAATAGACTGGCTTCAGGATTTCGTGCATAAAAGTACGGTTTCTCGTTGTTTTTCTACAAATAATATAGCTGCTTAGTCCAGGAGAATTTGAATCGGAACGATTTTATTAACTGAGTCCGAAGCCCAAATTGGAAGACCGGATAGGGTCCAGATTGCATTCCGCATCTGACCTTGCGTTCGTGTCGCGTTGACCTACGAGACCTCTTGAAGTTCCATCCAACCATATTCTAGTCACACAGTGCAATAATTGGACATTCCCATTTTCTCTATTGTTGTAAATTCGAAATGTTGTACAGTTTGGTATACAATTGATTGACCCTGAAGTCGGGGGGTGGCGTCGCTTCGGCACCACGCTTATCCACAATGAACTACTACTACAAGAAATTTAAAAAAATAAAATTTTCAGTGTTTTCTGTCACATTAGTTTTGTTTTTTTTCTATTGCTGTTTAAATACGTAATTTAACCTCTAATTTTAATTAAAACATTCATTGGAGATCATGCCCTCCGGCTTTTCCGAATTTTCGGCTACCGACTTCATATTTCACTTTGCCCATCCCTGCTATCAAACTCGTGCTTGAACTTTGGTACAAATCCTTCTTAAGAAGGATAATGTAACCACGAATAGAGGGAGAAAAGTTTCTGTAATCTCCTGTTCCAAAATTTATGTCTATGTCAGGATATGAAAATATCCTGCTAACCAAAATCCTACGGAGCGAATGATGTCATCAGCACAGAATACTGGAATTGTTGATTAATCGATTTCAGAATAAAGAAGGCTAAGAGAGATAAAAGATTCTTCAAATCTACCTAGGGGGTATATAGTATGGTCGAACTGTTTTACTTCTGTCTTTGTTTTGGTTCTCACAGGCTGTAAGTCAATAATATATAAGTTGGTTAAGCTTAGTTCATTGCATTCTTTATTTGCATTTCTTTCATCTAATTCTGCGCCAAATATTAAATCCAATTAAATAAAAGCATTGTCTTTGGAAAGGGAACAAGACACCGTTTGTGCTGACTCATTAAGATCTGCTAACCCATTTTCGGTTTCTACCGACCGTTTTCTATTTCGGGCACGGGAGAACCAAGAAAAACCTGACTTGAGAAATCTATAGCGCACACCAGTTTTAACGACAATCAGACAGATTAAGGGGAGAGTTCATCACTTGGAAATTGCCTTGAAATTATTATCGTTTCCGAAAGAAAACATCTCCGTAAACTCAGCTAGGAAAGTTTTAGTGCGACTCATTCATAGCAAGGCAAACTTAAAGCAGGACTTGCCGCCATACAAACTGACTTTGATTGTCTGAAGTTCCAATTAGAGTGAGGCAGAATTCAACCGTGACTGTTATGCCAAGTCTGCTTTACCCCCCGGCAAGCTATTTATAATTCAGGCTGGCTGTGGGAAATTTTAAGAGGAACGCTCGCCTCTGCTGTTGCCTTCGCGAACAAGCTCATCCCTGATATCACAACTTGCGTCTTTCTTTTGCATTTTTTATACTTACTAAGTCATCAAATTAGTTTGGATGGTGTATTGGCAACTCTTTTTAAACTAAAAATTTCCATCGACAAATCGTGACGTACTGTAGTTCTTCAAGTGGCCAGGCAGATCGTGTCAAGTTCGAAGACGAGTTCAGTTGTGGGTTAATATCATGCTTGTCCATATTCTACTCGTGGTTTTGTTCAGTTTACAACTCCATGTTAACAGTAAGAAGATCACGAAAAGCAGCATGTCCTGTTCTGGTATATCACTTGGAAGCAAATATGTCATTTCAGACGCTCACCTACTAAAGAAACCAACTCAAGGTTTGTGACACATGCCCTATAGCGTTCACTTGACGCTTTCGTATTGTTCACCGTAAATTGAAAGTTTGGTTGTCTGTGCCGAAAATATTTTATCGCTATGTTGTATGATGTGATTCTTCGTGTTTGTTAATTACATAGGTACGAACCTAAAAATTTGTCCAAGTAATTTGACTTGTTGTTCCGAGCAAACGGAAAGTAAATTATTCGACCAAACCAGCAGGCATCTCGAAGACGCTTTACGTTTGAGAATGATTACTACACAGGACTTCTTGAGAGCTCAGACGTCTACATTTGACGGTATGTAAAAGAAAAAAAAACCTATTTAAATGATATGTACATAGATACAGGCAAATTAACAAGACCACAATGGTTCACGAAGGCGTTTTTGTTATTGGGGTTTAGTACTTTCAGCAATCCAGATGGCGGAATTACAGGAATTTTTGCATTAATCCTGAGGTCTTAGTTTCTAATTTTGTCATTTACTACGTGAAGGTTGAAGAAGTGTGATAAAGATGATCAACTGTCGTTTTCGAAATCTTCGTGTAGAAGTTCATCAGTGTTTGATGCAGCAATTTTGGCGGTATTAATCGTGTTTATTCTATCGGCACTTATTGGCACACATTGGCACATACTAGCAATTCCTCATGCAATCTTTTACATCACGCGTCCGACAACTTCTGTGATCACCGATTGCAGAATATAGTACAGCATATTGATGCCCAGCACAAAACATGGAGCAAAGCCATATAATAAGATAAGATTTATTAAACTAACTAACGTTACGTCGCATAACGCAACATCATCAGAGCGGGGAATATTATTACAAAACAGCGAATATACTGTATATAAATAAATGAAGGTATCAAATTACAGGCTATGTAGTGGCGGAAATAAAGAAGAGAAAATTAGTGATTTGATATGCGACGAAATGTTAGTTTAACAAATCTTATCTTATTCTATGGCTTTGTTCCCTGTTTTGTGCTGGGCATTGATATTCGTTCTAAGATTAAGATTCCCGCCTGGTTCTTCACTTGCGATTATGGTACAACATAGTGAAATTGATCGTCCACTAAAGTTCTGTTAAACATCCGACTGAAATTCATTGAACGAGAAGTTGTCGATCACTTAGCAAAATTTTAGAATTCAATTAACTTTGTTGGCAAATAAGTCAACAAAAGTAATATATAATATTCAGAAAACAACGTGTATGAGTTGAACAAACACGAATTGAGCACATGTAGAACAGGCATTGGCTTATAACAGTTGATATACTGTCATCTGTTATTTTTTCATCTATGAGAGGAAACGTTCGCTTGTCAAAAGTTTAGAAAGGGGCTACGTGTCTCGTGCATCATTCTTTAAGCTATTAAGGGCTGCACTTTAGTAGTGAAACACGGTAGCTGAAGGGCTTCGGAGATACTGTTCCATACAAATGTCCGGAAAAATCAAAATAACGAGGGCCTTCTTCAGTAAGGTAACAAGGAATAAGATGAAATCATAAGTTGGTGCTGACATGAGGTTAGACTGACCCCTGACTTTCCATGTTTTGCTTATTGCAATTCTTGTTCACGCTGTAGTTGTGCAATAGGTAAGACATTCGCAACTCTCTTCTCATCATGACAAGGGTTTTATTTGTAAAAACATTTCACCATCATTCTCAATGGCTATGGCTCCCATCCCTGAACTGAAGGGTTAAAAGAGAACAGAGAAACTAATGATCTACTGATTTATAGTTACACTTGCCAACAAGATCGTAGTGAAGAGTTAAGTGGTGTTTTGTTGACATAGAAGTCTACATGTACAGTATTTCTTTGGTTTTGTTTAATAGTCTGGGGCATCAGGTTGAAATGCAGTTTTTGCTTTATTTTGGTAGTCAATTCAGAGTTTGAAATTACAGTTATGGTGAGACATAATGCAGTGTATATGTATCCCCATTCCAATATTAAATCTCATGTTGGAGGTGGAAAGGATTGGCTTTTTTTGTTTTTGGTTTTTTTTTTGTTTTTGTTTTTGGTTTTTTTTGTTTTGGTTTTGTTTTGTTTTTGTTTATTTTTTTCTAGGGATTGGAATTTTTCTTGTTTTTTCTTTAGGGTGGGAGGTGTGTGTTCTTGTGTTAATAACAGTAACAGATTATACAGGACCTTTTGGGTTATAATAGGTGAATTGAACACAGTGTTGTCATCAGTGCTCTGGACTTATACAAGGCAGGCCTTTTGACATTGGTTCATTTCCTAAAGATGCAACAATAACCTACTCCAGTTCAGGACCTTTCCCATTGATGAGGAAAATCAGACAAATTTACTTGTCTGACCAGAAAGAGTTAGGAAAACCACAATTAAGAACCATTTATATTGCCTGTTTGTTGCAGTACATGTGTTAAACTAAACTGTTAAGATTTAGGTGACAGCAAGCTGAAAGTAGACGACAAGAGTGAGATTTTGACCTTTTGAAATTTTGATGTTTGAGTGATTAGCATCTGCCAATTTTGGTTTTTGGATAGAGTCTTTTGAGATGTTTTTGTGATTTGTGTAGTGAAAATCAAATTGTGGATCAAGAGTGTCAATCAAGTGATTGTAGTTTCTTTCATAAATCAAATTTCCTCACATTTCAATCAAATTTGATTTGTATCTTGTTCAGCAGATACAGTGTATGATAGTTCCTGGCACCACTTTACAGGCTTTGACTATTTAGTCAGAGATCCCCTTATGCACTATACTGTTCAAGTTAAGATTTGACCCATTGTAGAAATCTATATGCAACAACAACATCGAACATTAAAACTGGGTCAGGGTTCGAATTAGCAGATCGCAATTCGCAATTTGTGAACTGATTTTTACAATTTGTTAGTCTACTTTTTGTTTCTGTGAATCCAAATTTAAAAGTACGTTTAAACAAAAAGTAACTCCTACATGTACATTTGATGTTACTAAAAACTGTGATTTGCTATCTTTAGTGAACCAAAAGAAATTGTTTGTGATTGTCTCTGTCAAATGTCAGCCAGCTGATTTGAAACCTGACACCACACAACACAGTGGCCTATCACATAGTCACTTTGTAAACAAAATGGCAAAGCATTACCTTCAACGGCTTGAAGCATTTTGGAAGAGGGAGGGGCTTCATCCTCACCCTGAAACTCACAACATTTTTTTGTGAATCGACTTTTTTGCTCTAATTTGAACCTTGTGGGTTGCTTCATAGCATTTTGACCTGTGAGCCTAAACCTTCCAGGGGCAGTTATTTAATTTTGATCAAAATCTGGCAGTCCTCCCCTAAAAAGTAATCATTGGGTTTTAAAATGTTTAACAATTGTTTAACAAAGAGACATCTTGAAAAACCTTACGATATTGGTTGTAAACAAGACTAAAAGCTGAAGCAGTGAATGTTTGACTTTATTGCAAAATCATATTCAGACCTAGTGAAAGCATGGAGCAAGCCTAGGTCTATATATATATTTCTAAAATTCATTATTAATTCATGAGGAGAAGACAAAAGAAGATCATAAGCATGTTGGATCTATATATGTGATAAAGATACATGTGCCTTTATATGTGAAGAAGAAGTTCAATTTTTTCAGCTTATGAAAGATAAATTTCCAAACTTTCTTCATGAATTAGCATATTAGGAGGTTCATTTTAAAATACATTTAAAAAACTCACAGTTCGTGCTTTATCAGGTCTAAAACACTTGGCTATTGCCTTGTGTTTTAAATCCCAAGAAAGCATCCCTGCTCAGTTTTTAACTATATATATATATATCATGTTTTAAATGATACCCTGAGTATAAGGTGAGTCCCTCAAATTAAATGGTTACCAGACACAGAATAGTGTTCAAAGAAACTTTAATAATGTGGCAAATGTTTTACAGCATATTTCTTAAATGTTTTAGAGTTTACTTTAATGTAGAAAATTACACAAATGATCAGCACATTTTGTCTTTGGTAGATCTTTTATTTTGTTGGATTGTTTCTGCCAGTCTCAAACAAGCTTCTCGCTAATGCCAAATTGCAGCCAGCAGCTGAGTTGTTTGACTTTTCAGCCAAGTCAACAACCTTCAACTTCGTTGAAGATATGAACATATATTTCAAGATATGAATTGTGCTTTGTACCTTTGTTGTTTTAGAGGCATTTCAAAGTTTTTACACCACAAGAATGAGGTTTATAGTAAAATACATCAACCATGTTGATGTGCCCATTCACTACCAATAAGCTGATTGGTCCATTTCTTGACCCATACAGAGGACTGGAAGTAGTATATCTGGTCTTTGATTTTGCTCAGTTTCATGACCCTTTGTATAGGTCGAGGTGGACTTTTAGAGATCAATTTTAGGTCCTAGAAAATCGACTTACATGATATAGGTATAGATGTAGGTATGCATATGCATGAATTGACTCAGAGTTACTTCAGTGATTACAAAGGAAGTGTGTCAGATAACAATATTTACAGAAAAACAATTACAGTAACAAAGTGGAAATCATACATTGTCCTTTAGGTTAACATTTAAAATTCAAGATCAGGGAAAATGTTATTCCAATTGAAATTACATGTATTTTTAAACTTTAACTCATTAAGTGGTAGGGCTTATCCCTTACATGAGTCTTTATCTGGTGTTAGCCAGAGTAAAATACTAAAGTGCACCTTTGCCTTTTGATGGGTTAAATTGGATGACTAAAATGCTCAAATGTTACTGGTATTTTGAGTCAATTTTTGTGAGTCAATTCATTTCTTTTGTGCATTTTGTGGCTCTTGAAAGAGCCACTGTTGTATCTTTTGTTTATTCCTATTCTTATGTAAATAATTAGTAGATAAACCAATAAGAATGAAGAGACAAATTGGTTAATAGCCATGTGGTTAAAGCCTGTTACATATGTGGATAAAGAACTAATGGAGGCTAAGGGTAGTGAGTTAGTAGATCTATGAGTTGGCACAAGTGATAGAGCTAGGAAAAGAAGAAAAAAAGAAATGAAAGAAACAGTTAAGACAAAGCCTATGGCATCAAAGTGATGTTTTTATTGTGAGAGGGTTTGAATTTTGAAAATAGTATGCTCTTCTGAATGAGAAATTTTGAGTTATTGCTCGAGTAAGTGGAAAAATGACAGAAAAATTGTTAGAGTGGTTGTGTGATGTGACAAGTGTGGGGAAGTTTGAATGGTCAAGTAAATGTGGATTAGTGTTTTACTGGTTGGGGTTGAAAGTCACATTTGCTCTGAGATTAATGTATGAAAATGTGAGTGAATTTGGATGAATATGACTCTCTATATCACTGAGACTATTGGTAAACAAGAGAGAATTTACTAATTTCAAAATTCAAACCCTAACTCACTGAAACCATTGTCCTAATTCAAACTGTTTCTTTGAGTTCTTTCTTTTCATGTTTTTCTTTGCTCCATCACTTGTACCCCTTTCTAGTTCAACTAACATGCTGTCATTGGTCTCTTGGTATGTGATGTGTATGTATAATAGGTTTTTTCTGTATGTCATATAGTTTTGTATCTTCACTCTAGTTAGTTTATCTACCAATGAATTACTCACATGTAAATAGGAATATGGCAGTTGTGACTACTGTAACTCTATTCACTCTGTGTTAAGCAACAAAGCTTTTGTAAAATTGTTTTAAACTTATCATTGGCTTTGTTTAATTGTGGGTCTCCATCTTAAGATACTGAGTTGGGCTCTAACATTATCACTAAAACTACACTTTCTGTCTGAAAAACCTGTTGCTGTCATTGTAATGACGTGCAGCATTGCCCCTGATATAAGAGGACGTTAGGAAATCATAACAGGAATTTAGGGACTTTAAAAGGAACTTTGCTACATTAATGAAAATTCCTACCAAGTTAGGAACTCAGAGTAGGATTACTTGATATAGTTCCTCCATAAGCAGTACCTTCACTCAGAACTAGAAATGACTGAAAATTTGAAGTATTGGCTGAAAAGTGTTTCTGTGACATCTTTTGACAATTGCTGGAGTAAGTTGTGGAAGCATAAACCTTTCGTTCTGTACCATACTACAAAGTTTATGCAAACTATGGGAATAATTGTGTGTAACAGGTCTATGAATATTTGAAGTGATTCAAAACCTGCAAAATGGAGAATTGTGAATTCTGTTGAAGACTTTCAAATAATATCATATGTCTTTTTTGTGGTTGCATTTCAACCACAAATTGAGTGGACAGAAATTTAAAAATCCATATTGATCGTGTGGTATACAACACACTTAAGTAACAACCATTACAATACAGTATGTTTTCTTATTGTCAGATACTGCAAGCATATGCTTCATCAGTATTTGTCCTGACCACGTTTAACCTGCTCCATCAGAAGTAGTAAAAACAATGTTTAACTGAATTTTAATATTATTTGTGATACAAGCATTTGCTTGAAACATGAACGTTTTGCTATTACACTGTTGTCAAATTGTGCATTTCTGAAAAGTCAAACATGTGCAATAAAATTTTGCTCAGTACTGTACAGTGCTCTCACTATACTTGTGTGTGAATGCTGATACGGAAGAGTGAACAGATAATGTGGAAGGCTAACAAGTAATGATATAGCTTTCTTAAACTTACGTTGATAATATTTCAGGCTGTATGCACTTCGTCAGTCTAGGCTAGATTATTATACAGTAGATTTCTAGTAAATTCCGGCCAATTTTGTTGTGGAAATGACAAAGTGTCTAGTAAAGTTGGATTATGATCTTAAAACTAAACTAACTAAAAGTTACTTTGAAGTGAGGAAGAATTGCTACCTAAGTTTGGCAATATCCCACCTGTATCTGCAGATATTCAGGTATTTGACAAAAATTTTGGCTTAAGATGTCGAGAAATCTTCGCAGACTCATAAAATAAAGGATATCTCTGGGAAAAACAAGTCGAATGGGTTGAAACCTTGCACAGGTTGTTTCGTAATAAGGAATGTGAATGTAAACTCCATCTTGCACATTATACTGTACATGTACAATATTGATCTAAAATCCAACGATTTTAAAATCGTTGGATTTTAGATCAATATTGACTAAAAACGTAAAATTGTTCCTGTTCCTTTAAAAAATATAAAAAAAAAAAAATAAAAAAAAAAAAAAAATAAAAAAAGGTGTCTGAGGCTGGACGCACAGGCATTGTTACATGTATGTAATTCCCACATTTACTTCCTTACTTTTTCTTTTTATTAAGTGAGGATATAGAATAAGACAATCCTCTTTCCATGTCTTGTATCGAAATGTCTAGAGGTCTCAGTGAAGGAACCAGGAGGCAAATAATTACATTAAGTAGTGGAGGCATGTCAGAACAAAATTGCAGGTAAAGTGTCTCAATAGGTGCTTGCGCAACAGGATGGCAACTTCTGGTAAGATCTAAGCATTGCTCAATAACACTCGAGAGAAGCTAGTCAGTAAAAAAACAGTAAAGAGACGATTGGCTTCAAACGAGCTTAATGGAAGGGTAGCGGTCTCCAAACCCTTTTACGATCCCAAAATAAACACCAGAGATTGTTATAGGCCAAGAAGTACCAGCATTATACCGTTGACGACTGGAAAAAAGTTTTGTTTACAGATGAATCCAAGATTCAGCTTTACGGAAATAGTCGACGACTTTATGTCAGACGGAGAAGTCTTTGAGACCTCTCACAACGGACGGATTAACAAGCAAATGTTACTTAGGTTGAAACTTGTGGAAAACAGTTGTAAGGAATCAGACAAATTTCAAGGAAGATCAGTTGAGGCTGAATTTACGGCAAAACGGAAGAGTCTATCAATATAGAGAAAGAATCTTGAGGGTTAACCAATCTACCCAATCAATGAAGACTTTGATGAAAAACTGTTATAGGTGTCTATATGCAGCCTCCCCACGTGGGAAGGGAGCGACAATGGCTGAAATTCAAGGACGGCACTACGTACTAAGTTCAAGAGTATTGGCTAAACGGCTAATTAAACACTTCTATAAGTGCAAAAGACTATTACATTTCCAGGTCCTCGCCCTAAAATCTACCCGAGAGATCGCAAACAGAGTACCATGAATTTCCAAGTCGTAAGTGTGCACTATCGAAGATTTTGCTGCATTCGCCCGCGAAGAAGTAAACAGTCACTATGCTCTTGTAGTACAATGGTACAACTCAATATTTGCCCCAGTAAATGAAACAAATAAGGGGATTATGTTGGGAAATGAAGTCTGCGTCATATCTGTTACGTGATAAGCACGTGAACTCACCATGCCCATACATGTGTATTTTTGTAATTGTAATTTTGTGAGAAGTATCCATGTAAGAGAAACTATTTCATGAATTGACCTACACTGCTATAGTCAAGAAGAACAGTGGACTAGAGTGGGATTCGAACTCACATCATCGGATTACTGGGCCGCTGCTCTACCAATTGCGAGTTCGAATCCCGCTCTAGTCAACTTTTCTGGTTGACTTTAGCAGTGCAGGTCAGTTCATTAAATATTCTGTTCATGTTACCCTGAGAATGATTCTGAACAAGTGAAACTAAGTGAGAGATATTCAAATACCTCAAGACACGTCTTTCGGGCTTAAGTTTTTTTGATTCTTTTTGAAAAACTACTCATGCTTGTTTCTTCCAAATTGTACTCGAAAACCAGGCTATTTCCTATACTTATAAATCAATATTGCCATTTTCTAGAACTTTTTCGGCACAGGTTTTCCTAGTTAAGTACTCTCAGATCGGTCAGTGTAATCGGAGTTTATAACGACCTTACTAGTTCTGTTTTGATATATTTTACATGTAGACAGATAAGGATCAAGTTTTACGCATGACCGAGCGGTCATTAATCTACAGTTATCGACATCAATATTGCCGTTATCTGAATCCTTATAAATGTCACTGTTCTCCCCCGGTTGTACACTTATCAGCTATACTAATTGTGAGGGGTCACAGCCTGTACTGGCGCCCAATAACCATCCTGATAGGTCCGCAACAGACAATGCACATTCAGGGAACGTGTTAATTCCATTTTGGTAGGAGTGAGTAGTGCACAGTCTTCTGAAGTCTTTCAAAAGCTCCTCCCTTCCGAATATTTAGTCTGGCATTCACGGCTAGTAGTTTGTTGCGCTTCCGACCAGTAAATGTGTGCCACTGCAAAGGTGGAAATCTGAATAATGTTTTATTCTGAGGCTAATAATGATTTGATACAGTATTGCGGAAGCTAGTTCTTCCTCAACCAACTCAGGTGAAGGAAATCAGCCCGGTGCTCAGATTGTCTTCCGTCACTGGGTTAACAAGGTAGGTTTGCCAACACCTGAATGTAGTGCGCTTGCCGCTGCCAACCAAAGACGGCAGGCTGAGGCTTCCAGCTAACTGTTTACCCCAACTGGTAAGGCAAGTGTGCCAGTCATTTCTTCAAAGCGTGCTGCTTTTATTTATTATTATTGTGATTGATTATTACTATGATTATGATTAACATTACAACTTTTTTATCTTTCTGTGCAAAGCATGTGTGGCAAAATAGGTTATCTTGTGAAAGTACTACTATTTATTGACAAGTGTGATTCAGTGAAACCTAGGTTAACAAAAGACCGAGTTGGACGCACTCAAAAATAGGTTATGGCCTGTATAGAGTACTAACTGTCATTGCAAAGTAACTGAGTCACTTTCCCACAAGTGACTGAATTTTAATTTTCTTTTTTTTTCAGATTTCTTCAAAAACTTACTCAAAGAAGCACAGGGGAAATGGCACGCGATGCTCTTAAGGACCTACAAGAAACGATACGAAAACAACCGTCAGATGTTCCATGTCTTTTACTCCAGCCTGGAACAATACTATACTAACGGGAGTATCGACCTAACCAGTGCCACAGATTTCTTTTTCAAGGAACTTCTAAATAAAGTGCTGGTTTTGTTAGACCCATCTTTAAGAAGTGAGCAAGGATTCTTGAACTGTACATCTGCAAACATTGATATTATAAAACCATTTGGAAACATTCGGACGCGGCTGACGTCTCAATTGAAATCATCACTTTTTGTGGCAAGAACATTGACTGAAGCTCTTAAAGTTGCACATAATTTTACTACTTTCCTCATCGAGAAGCTACCAACTAGTCACTGTTTTGAAGATTTCAGGAAAATTCAGGTTTGTCCCATTTGCCAAGGAATTTCGAACGCAACGATGTGTAAAAAGACCTGCGAAAGTGTTCTCCATTCATGTATGTTATCCTTAACAGCCGTTGATAAACAGTGGAATGATTACCTTCAACAACTAATTCGCCTGAGCCTTGTAATGGAGGGACCATACAACTTCGAAGCTGTTGCTGGAACATTGAGCTATGATCTGTCCAATGCTGTGATGGAACTTCAACGAAACTTAAGTTTTGTTTTGAAAAAGGTTTGGCTGAGAGAGTTCATGCTTTACTGTGACTAAAATATTTAACAATTCACCGAAGTGGAGGTGAATAGTGGTGAATATTTACTGAACCGCGAAGCGGCAAGGCAAATATCTATACTATTCACCGACACTGAGATGAATAATTGTTTTAGCATATACCTCGCATAATTGTTTTTACACACTTATTTAAATTTTTAAGACGATTTTACGGAACTTCGGCTTGTCGCCCGCTCGTCGTTTGTCAACAAAACATTTTGAAACACATTCTGAGTGCATTTTATCGCTAACTTGTAAAGGAAATACATATTCCTGGATAATTTATTGGCAAATTTCGTTAATTTTTTGATATTGTCTGGCACGGCTTAGTATGGCTTAGTTTATTCAAAAAAATTTCCTTCCGTAACTGAAACAAAACTGGATGCCATCTTGTTTTGCTCGGAGATAAATAGTGCAAGATATTCCGAGATATACGAACCAATCACATGTATTTGGCGACCGGTGTTCATAATTAGGATATAAAGTTGTGTTAGCGGTCTCGAAAGAATTTACTAATTTTCAAACATAAAAACGGTAACACTGTTTCTACACTGCAAAAAGCAGTAATCGCAAGAGATTAAAATGGTATGTGGCCGTTTGTCAAGTTCGTATTCTCAGAAAAACGTTTTCTGAGTCCCAGTAGAGAATCGAACCCTCAACCTTCTGATAACAAGTGAGATGCTCTAACCATTGAGCTGTCGATACTCAGATGGCGAGCTAAGGCGCTGTATCGACATTATTATTATCATATCATGTTTACTGGCAAGTCTGGATATATGTTGAACCACACCATAGCTTGCCATGGTCAGAGCATCTCACCGGTCAGGAACTTGCAGGTTAGATCCTAGTCTGGGGCTCGGTAATCGTTTTTCTAAGTAAACGTTCTTGGTTAATGTCCACATTGTCTGTAATAACACCAAGCTCCCACTCGAACAACATTCGTGTATTACATTAACATTTAACTCTTTAACTCCTGAATTTTGTTCCTTTTGTTCTTTGTTTTTCCTTTGTTTACTCACTGGTTCTTTTGTTGTTTTGCCGGGTCATTTTGACCCCTATTCGTACTTAAAGAGTTAATAATTAGTTAATTAAAATTGTACTATTCCATCAAGTTTAGTTTAACTAGTTAATTAAGATGAAAATAAGATCCCTCGTTATTATTTGTATCCAGTGGAAGAAATTAAGGCCGTTTGTATGGAGAGAGTTGAAACCGGGAACATTTGAGCAGAAGGGAAAGAATCAGTTTAAGTCCTTGGCAATGTGGTTTTAACGTTGTGCTCCATTTCTAGGCTCGTGCTATATGCAAAATGAACGCTGGGAAGACTAAAAGGGCAGTTGACTCAAGTGGGAATGACTTCTACTTGGAAGGAAGCAAAAGACGTAAACGGAGTAGCTCTAGTTTACTGACATATTTTCTTCGGGGAAACAGAAAAGCTTCAAGTCAATCAGTAAAATCCCTCGACAGGTGAGAACATATTTTGGTTTATTTAAAATGGTAAATGGCCCACATTGACTCGGGCAGTCGAATTGATCACCTTTTTTTCAAGCCTTTTATCAAAATTTCTGTAGAAACTAAACTAATCATATTGTAAGGCTATCGTCGTTTTAAAAATGACTAAAAAATTCAGATACATGTCTTCCAGTTTGCTAAAGTCGAAATAACCGAATGTTGCCTGAGACAACCTTTATAATTGTATACTGGCTAACGCCTCACGACTATACACCGCGTAAGGAATAGGCTGGGTGTTGCCTTTTTCGATAGAGTATGAACTATTTCACCATTTGTCAACTATTTCCATATTTCACAATAAACTCCTGGTTAGCCTTTAAGTTGTGGTCTTAAACCCCGTTTACACTGCAACATGTTAGGCAAGGACGGCTAATTTGCCGTGTCGAGTACTTTTGTATATGCAGGCTAAATTTTCGGGCACTGGCACCACATTTTATTGTCCGCTTAAAGTCCGCACCGTTTACACTGTGAAAATCACCCGTGCCGTGCCAGAAAATAGCGACATCCGTGCCCAAAATGTTAACAGTATCAACGTGGTTTTCCTTCTTAAAACGACAGTTTCAACTCGGCGGAAACTTTCATAATAATTTTTTCTCGAAATTTTCTACTTGCTCTGTACAATATCAAATAACCAGTGTTCGGACATGCCAGTTATTATTTAAAGAAAAAAATATCTGATAAATATTGACTTGATTAGACTAAACAAGGTAAGCATTTTATTTCTTAACTGTAAGCCCATTCAAAGTTAATAACAAAAAGATTGTGAAAGGCTGGATAAAAATTTTTCTAGCTTAAGGAGTCGTCATTCAAGCATTCAAACTTAGTAAATTAAATTTCAAACAGAGCTTTACTGTCCCTCGTCGAAAACGGACTTATTCTGCATTTACCGTCAAGGGAAATTCGTTGGTTGAAAATAGTCAATATGAGCATTTCAATTGATTGAACGTTAACTCAAGTTCACATTTCTTTTAACAAAGTCATTTATTGTTATGATGTGCATGTACATTTGAAAAGTCTCAAAAGTTACTTAACTACCCACGGAAGTCGAATTCGTCGCATCTGACCACCGTTGTAAAGTGAAGGTTGTAACAGCACCATTTATGCGATTGCAAATAGGGAGGGGCTATATTAAAATGCGAGCGGTAAATTTGCACGAGTATTTTCGTAGCTTCAGGTTATCTATGGCTTCTTTTGGCTAGAACAAATTTACGGTGGACCGTTATGACGTGCGTTTACTGATTATGGTACTCATTATTAGCATGATTCACAATCTGAGATTTTGTTGCCCAGGGGTGGCCAAATTTACCCAGCGGACTAAATCAGATAGTCGATCAATGTGGGGCAAGAAAACCCATTGAATGCTGGTACAGGAGACACAGCCTGAGCTGTTAGAGTTAAGAAACAATCCACAGGATGAAAAAGAAAAAAGCAGAACATATTTCGCACGGTTTGTACTCCAGACACTTCATTCATGAAAAACCAGTAGTTTTAAAGAATTGTATAAGATTAGATCAAACTAGCAAGAGACAAGTGAATAGCTGGCTTTCAAGCCTTCAGCTATATAACTACGATACTATAGCATTAAATAAAGGTTATGAAATTGTTAACCTTTAAAAACAAACATTTTGAACTTTATGGTATAGAAATGTCGTCCATGCCCGTAATATGAGAATTTCTTTATTGTCGCTTTTTAGACACTTTCTTTAAAGCGTCTTTTAAAAGCGAGTTATTTGTGCATGATGGATTATGTATGTGTGACCATTATGTTTGGTGAATTTTTGCCATGACTAATATTCGTCTGAAGGCTGAATACTACCGGCATAAATTTTCAGAAGCTTTTAGCTCAGGTAAAATTCTCCATGCAATCACCGGCTCATGAGATGATCTATGACAAATTTTTTCGGGATGAATTTCATTGCGAGAGAAAGGTAAAATGGTTTGACTATCCTTCATCGAAAAGAGGCCTTTTCATTTAGGTTTCATTATTGCATTACACGATGGTCAATTTTTTATTTGACCGATGAAATTCAAGCACGGTAATTCAAGCCATGAATAGCGCTGTTTGGTCGATAGGACTTATCCACCGGATAGGCTGCCCAGCCTCCGAATAACCGATCCCGGAAGGTGAAGGCTTCCATCTCCGTCTAATGCATCGTCGGAAAGCTTAATTCTCCCGGAAGAGCGCATGTGCTCTTTATAGGCGCTGGTAAAGGTTTTCTTCTTGAGAACTTACTGTTTAAGAAATGGCACATTCGAAATTAAATGTCGCTATAACAATTAATGTTGGAGTGTTGGAATTCGTCCCTGATAACTCTGCACCCTCGTATTCCGGTAGTTCCAAGCATGTTGGGATTGAATTGGTTGGTGTACATGAACTCATTGAAGTTAATCGCGTAAATAGCGTTCGTGAAGCTTTTCCGTGGAAAAATATAGCTACTTACGTTTTAAACGAGTTTCGACAAGTGGACAATATTAACTACTGTGAATATTTTTCAATAAGTTTTGTAATGGCTAGGTATTCGTTTACACTTTTCCTTTTCTTGTAGTTTAACAAGCGACTTCAGAAAACAGATAAGTGGGATAAGGGATGTGTGGAGCGTTCTAGCAAACAAAATTTGTAATAATCAAAGTTTTGTTCCTCAAGATGAGATTGCAAGCTGTTGGAATGGAATAGGATTGCAAAGGTAACTTAAATTGACCCTTCATGTCTTGTAGAAATTGAGAAAATGGGAAAGGAAAACTGATTCCTATGACAAATGTCTATTTCTTCCCGAGCAGGCTCGGATTAGGAGTCTGTTGGGCCTGGAGTGGTAGGAAAACATAAAGGCCTTCATATCATTATTACATGACGATATCAAAGTGTGAAAGGCAGTATTTGGCATTTCGATTTACTGTTTTTGGCGCCATAATTTTGGCTCGCTCCAGCTGCCTTCCTTAGTTGCTGCCGATGGTAAGAAACCGGAAACGAGTCAAGTCGAACCAGAAATGCCATGGTTTAAATTACGAATTTCTGACATAGTGACCTTAAGCTATGAATTTTCGAATTTTGGAAGGAGGAAATTCGTTATGGTCGAAAAATTTGTACTCCAGCTAAGTGACGGTTAGTGCCTGCACGCATTCTTATAGAAATGATCAGAAAGGTCTAAGTAATGCCGAAATGTGAAGAGTAGTTTTCTAACGTTTCGAGCGAAGGTCCTTCGTCAGAGAGAAAACTAAGACTTATATTTACGCGAGGTGGTCTGTAATTCAACCATTGCTGAAAAAGAGCATTGACACTAAGAATGCATCTATAGCGCCTCTTTTAACGACAGTCACTACAGGATACAAAAGTATCGATTATCCAAAATAAATTGACGTGTCGACCATGCAAATGACTGACTACCCAACCAGATTATGTAGAAGCCGTTTCCAATATATAAGACGATTAACCATCCAGTTCTGGTCGAAAACGATTCTTTCGCGTATTTGGGGTTTTTCCCGATTTTTTTTTCTGTTGGAAAATTTTGAGGAATCATGGAGGTTTGTCGCCTACACATTTTGGTAAATTGCCTTGGAATTCAAAAGACAAAGATGCAGCGGCCATGTTGGTACCACATACAATTACAGTTGATGAGATTCTTCTACTAAAGTTGCACCAACCTGGCCGCTATAACGTCACGTGTTCATCTTCGGAATTGACCTACTTATACAGATGTTTTGTAGTCAAATAATTACCTACTGGAAAGATATTACGCGGATTCAGAACAAGTTCAAAAAGTATTAAAAGAAAAGTAATATCAAATAACAAAATATGTAATTTACAATGTAAAGGTTGCGATAGTTTTATAACCGTTTTTAAACCGTTTTTAAATTTTTTTATAGATAGTTTTATAAGTTTTATAACCGTCAACTTCTTTCTCATGATTTTTCCAAATAAGCGTAGCAAACCAACAAAGCGTTTTTGTTTTAGAAAATGAGATTAATTTCAACGAAATTTTGATCCCTCTCCAAGACGTTGGTTTCTTTTCAACGTTGTCACCAAATTGATATTGAGACATTAAAAAGTTTGACCGTGATAGACTGAAGGTTACCGTGATTTAACTTTTAATAACCCCTTTGAATTTTTATCTGAAGGTGTACCCTGAAAGGCTCCAGACATCGTAAGCCAGGTTTGAACGACGACAACCATTATTGACATGGCGTTGACCTACGTAGTCACGTACTATGTAATTGAACTGCGGGAAGATCCCATAAAGGCGTCCCGAAAATGACCACGTCATTTACCGATGCTTGTGTTCACTGTAGTCACTACTGGTCAATATTGCTGGCTCAGGTTATTATTAACCACCAGCCAATTATCGTATGATCTTCGTTTTACAGAACGAAGCGATGTGACGAGTATTAGTGAACAAATTTTGGACAAGCCATTAGGTGTAACAAAAAGATCAGAGCCCAGCTCAGAATTCTTAGGTGTATCGCCATAGTGAAATAGGCAAGTCAAAAAGTTTTAAAACATATTTACTGACGTTTCGTTGCCTCGTGCAACATCTTCAGAGTGTAGGTTTACAGGGATGAGAAAAAAACTATATATATGAATCTATTATTACATATTAGAATAATTAGACGGCTAACCAATACTTTTTTTTTCATCCCTGTAAACCTACACTCTGAAGATGTTGCACGAGGCAACGAAACGTCAGTAAATATGTTTTAAAACTTTTTGACTTCCCTATTTCACTATGGCGATACACCTAAGAATTCTGAGCTGGGCTCTGATCTTTTTGTTACGATTACGCGTTCCGCCCGGAAAATCAATAGCCAAGGCATTAGGTGATTTGTTGAAAGATTTCTCGAAAAAAATCGTAAAGAGTGAAAATGCATCTTGCGTAAAGTCGGTCTTTGACTTTTCCAAAGTATAAAACCGAACGTTTTAAAGGCAGCTTTTTATCTGCAGTGTGTTATGAATGTTCCTAAGGTTGTACCTAGTTCCATTTAGAAATAACATTTTAGTATGTTTACCATTTTTATAACATGATTTAACATTGAAATCGACGTTTCATTACCACGCTTGCCAGAAAAACGTGGAAATTTAGAAATTAAAATATATTGCTTGTGTCCTTTGAGTCACAGGCGCTTTTTAAATTTAAACATCGCATCCTTTTAATAGAATCTCACTAGAATTACAATCCCACTATAAACTCTCAGGAATGTCTCTACATGAAGAATGGTGACGACGTTACTCGTTGTTCGACGTTACTCCTGGGATTTCAACTTAATAATTTCTTTTGTTTTGGATGAAAAATGTTAATGGATAATACCACTGAACGTCGACCAAGAGTACCAGTTGCATAAACTTTGCATGCCCAAAATTGATCATGTAAACATAAAAGTTGATGGCCGAAAATTCTGGCGCGGATTTTAGAATTTGGAATGCCTTGCCCCGAAAGCTTGTCGTGTAAACCGGCCTTAAATCTATCAGGTATCCGTTGGTTTTGTTAATAATTTTTGTACTTTTCATCTAGTAATTCTCCAAGTGTTCCGGTTTTGAAGTTAGCTGATAATAAAACTGTTTCACGAGGAAACATTGCAGCACAATTTAATGTGACAGTCTTAAAAATCATGCAAGAAAAGATAAAGTCAGCTGTAAACGGTAGGTATTTAAGTTTCCTGGGCGATCGGAAGGGTGATGGTGACGGCGATGATGATGAGGATACTTCTGGAAGTGGCTCCGGAGACGTGGAGCAGTCCGGAAGTGGCTCAAAAGCCCCGCCTGTCGTTATAACGACTGTTGATGTACTGGGTGGTAGCGCCTCACCTACCTCTTCAGAGCCAACTACTCTCTCTTCTTCGATCACTTCTTCACCAACGACAATAACCATCACTTGTGATGACGAGGACAGCTCGTCATCCTCTGGCTCAGGCTCTGGAAGTGGATGCCCAACCAATGAGATTTCAGAGATTACAACTACGACTGAAAACCCCGATAACACTGAGGACAATCCGCCTACATCTGGCATGGATCAGGGTACCGGTTCGATTAATGTTGTTCAGTTTTTGAAGACTAATGTTGTTCTTTCCACTACGACAAATGGTGGAAAAACGAGATTCTTGACCAATGGATTGGTGACGTACTTCTGCTTGTTTTTATCAGCATCTGTCTTATACTTCTGGCAATAATGAAACCAAACATTGCGACAACACCGACAAAACTAATTTGCTAACTTACAATCATCCTTCTTCAGATGCAAGAAATTGAATTTCCTCTTGAGTTGAAAGGTTTCTACGATATGGTTATTGATTATGGTTATGTAGACATAGATTAACCTGCAATACATGATTTATTCAGTTCAGAGCCATGATCAATTTCATTATCCTTCGTTCATATCACGTCATTGAACTACTGTCGTTTCTGGCTTTTTTGTATGTACATTTATTAGTGCAAAACTAACTAAAGAAGTTATATTTTTTTAGTTATGACTTTCTTGTACTCTTTCATCGATTACATGTCTATGTAAACTTTATTTTCGTAACAATCGTACGCTCATCTTCAATACCGAGCAATGTGATATAACTGATTGATCGTGAAATACTTTGTACATGTTTTATTGTTAATCTCATCCTTTTTCACGTTATTTCTTTTTAATAATTACAATTTTATTTGGAAATCTCAAAATTATCTGAAAGAATGATTATTAAGAATTTACAGTTATATTAATAATTAATACTATCTAGGTAAAAGATTGGAAACTTCCAGACCCCCCCCAAACAAACCCCCCCCAAACCGAATAGAGAAATTACCAATTAAAAAAGTGGAAGCAAGCGCATTTCTAGCGCAAGTCCTTCATTAATGTGGCTGGCTCAAAAACAGTTCTTGGGCGCAAAATTTTAGAACTCTACCTATTTCGTAGTCCACGTATAGATTACTTTGCATTGTTACAAAAGAATCCCCTTCTCAGACTTCCAGTCTCGACCTTTCATAAAAAATTAGAGTCAATTTTACCATGATCTACGAGTAAGTATAGGAACGTAAGTGGCGAGGTATACCTAGACACCACTTTGCTTATAAATTTTGGCTCCCTTTGTTACGACATTAGAATAAATTTAGATATGCATTGGCGTAATTTCCAATAACATACTCTCGGCTCAGCATTTTTCCGATTGACGTGACGTCATTCGTGTTTCTATCACAGCACAGAGATACACATCCTATTTTGAGTTTAAATATGACCACGTAAACTGGTAAGGGTTCAAAAAGCCGTATATTTCTCATTCTTTTAATCTCTTCCTCCGTTCATTTAATATCCTCACTTCTTTAATCTGATTTAAACAAGTTAAATCTTTTCAATTGCTTAATATTCTGGCTCAGGTGCTTTAGTTCTCCTGGAACTTTACGAAACCACGAGCACCTATTCCACAATAGATGACTTTATGAGCATATTAAGTGAAAAAAAAAGTTCAGAAGAAACTCCGTATTTGAATTATAAAGATTGAGACAGCACTCCCATAACTCATCACTTCAATTTTTAGGTATCAAGATTTATTTAATACGTAAATAGCAAATTTTGTATGTCACAGATAATGATTTGTTGTAAGTTTAGGAATATCGTTAAAGCAAAGTCTCTTTTGAACAAAGAAACTGTGCTAGCAGGTGTATTAGTCTCGTGACACTAAATGATTCCAATGGTGTAATTGAATAAAAGCGATGAACACGGGATAGGTTCCAACGTTGATTCGTCATGCAAAGTAAGTTGCACAAAAGATTTAAATGTGTAAAGTTTTCGTATAATATAATTTGCTTTAGGAACCTCAAAAAAATTATTTCGTATAAAGTCGCCATAACTCTTGAAGAGTAAAATCTCCTGGCATCAGCCAGTTTAAAATACTATAGCGTTAGCCAGAGCGAAATAACAAGGGTTCGCCTCAAGACAGGATGTAGTTGATTAATTACTCTCTGAGAGTAAACTGAAAGCAGGAGTTGCGTCTTGAGACAACATTGCATACTAAACGACAAACAATGGTATGAGACAATCGTGTCGTGAAAATGGATCACGCGGGCCAATTTACACGTTACGATAGTCGTGTGCGAGTGTTCGCCCTCAGGTATGTGATGTAGTCTCAATGGCACAGTTCCTACATTCGACTCGCTCACTAAAGGCCGAATTGGGTTGCTTTTAAGTGTGGCCTCTATAAAAGTTATTTAACAGAGACCGACATCTATTAATAATGACAGTGGCCTTTTTTATAAAATCCAACAGGTCGCTCTTTGCACTTCATCTAGAGTTGCACATGTAAATGCAAAAAGTGTAAATTACAATATGCAGGCTCTACTTCTAAATTCTAAATCGTTTGAAGTTAAATTCCGCAGTCATAAATGTGCTATGATCATAGGTAAAAATACTAGTGACGTAGCTACTCATTTTAACAATTTTTTCTTCATATCTTGGGAGATTTTGAATCTGTTATTAGTTCATTAAATATTCGAACATGGATGAGATTTCTTGGTCAGAGAGGCCTATGGGGTTCCTCATTTATGTACTTTGCAACCATCAGGGCTGAATACAAGATGTGAATATCGTTCAAAGATACGCATTAATTGTTGTCAAAGACAATGCTTTTATTAGTTTTATATAGTTGTGTAAATATTTTTAATTAGTGTATAGAAAGACGTTTCGTTATTTTTAGCATTTTTAGTTGAGGAAGGATGATTGTCCCAACATATCAGACTGGGAAGAAATTTGTCTACCTCTGCTTGGTTGGTTTTATATAAATATAATATACAAGAGCAGAATCTTTATCCACGTCTGTGGATCTTTCCACCAGGAGATTCACCCTTTATGTCTACTTGCATTCTTTTCTATTCAATATATTATAAGCACACTTCCTTTTCCAAAGTTCATCATAAATCAATCAAAGAAAACTATTAAAACCTTGCCATCTACGTTTCGGGAACCTGTCCCTTGATCAAGATGCGGCACAGGTATATATACGCTATAATATTAGCTATGTTTATTTTATAGCTACAATTATACTTTGTTCTAAAGTAATTAATCTATTTCGCTTATTACAAAAATTAACGGCAAAGACGCTACTGCACTCGGTAGACATAGAAACAAATTTTACATTTCTAAATCACGTGTCTTTGATCGCATCCTCAACACAAACTGCAGTCCCTGGGGTGTCGGCTGTAGCACCAGTTCATGGTATCTAACATGGATAGAAGCATTGTATTTCCTGCGGGCCAATTTTAAACTTGTCATGATTTACTTGATCGACTGAAGTTGGACTGACCAGTTACGTCCCCAGGACAGTTAAAAGACAGTAAAAAGAGAAATGACCACATAACCTCATTTAAGCCTATAGGTTATCCGGATCACTTTAATTTTGTGATTGCATTCATCTGATTCACGAAATGTTTACGTCTTACCAAACACTTTGATATCGTGAAGGACGTTTGCATGACACGTTGACATCAGTATTTAAAAAACCCTGCTCATTTGTAATGTTAATCGGAGCTATTGTCTTCTCATTCGCTATGGGAATTCAATGTTTGCATGAAAATCAAAAAACCTAAAAGTGTTCTTGTAGATACATTCAGCTAATGTAATAAAGGCCATTGGGTTAGTCTTCCATGTCACTGGTTATTTTGACTGTACTCCTTTTCCCTGTAAAGATTTTAAGGGAAGTTTCCTAATTTTTTTATTATTTGAAAATGTCGGAGCAGAGCAGCGTAGGTAACAACTAACCGAAGAAGAGATTGTGTGTGTTCCTTGCCATTACAGCACGCATTCCATCGCTCGAGTTCATTTGCAGAAGCCACCAACAGACTTATGTTTGTACGGATTCATCCTTGTTTAGCTCGATTTCAATATGATACATTTCCCTTTTACCCAATAACAATACAAGCGCATTCGATTATATGATAGCACAACAATTCGAAACGGTCTTCAAAGGTGAATTGTTTAGAATACAATGCATTTTCTGCCAAAAATCCGGTAAGAACTTAGCCTTGGCGCACACTTTCACACGTAGTTAAAGTGTTCTTCATATTATTATGAAGACGAGGTTGGGTTTGGGCACGGTACAGCATATTGTTTACTAGCGAGCAGTTTTCGCAACTGTGATAGGTCAGTTTATTTAAACCTGTTCATGCATGCCTTGGTTTATCTGAACATGCAATTTGCCACATTTCCTATAAAGTGAGATTCTGTACGCAATGTCCAGACACACGTTTGACAAAGGAGCTTGTAGAGAACAAAAGGGATAAATTCTTTTCTCCAAACTTTCTGAACGATTGATTTCCGTGACAATCTTTAGTACCGTACTGGCTTAGGCCAGATTATATCACTCTGGCTAACGCCAGACGATTTTACTCATCAAGGCGAGACGTCGAGAAGTTGAAGAGGTAGTCTACAAATTTATTGAGCACCGAATTCTGTTTTCGAGACCAGTCCTGCCCCATCATATACCCATCCTGAAGTGTAGTTAATCGATATCCCTTGAAGAGGTGCATAAACTGGTATTGTCTCCTTAATTCTGCAACCAAAGGCGCCTCCTCTTAACACTGGACGGAATAAATAACGTATTGAAACCATGGTCTGTAATTGCCAGATAATGAAATATGAATTGTGTTGGAAATATCTTTGTATTACAGAAAATTGTGCTTCTCTTTATTGGTCAACCGGCTTGGTCTGTAATGAAAACGTAAAATCATTGCACAAGCATTATTTATATGCTAATGGCCTGCTGACCAATCTTTTTATTGGCGGGAGTTCGTGCATAAATTATTGATGCCACATAGTTTTGACTGTAATTTGACGATGTTCACGCTCAGACTTGTTTTGGAGGCGGATCGATCACGATGTCTTAAAAGTTGTTTAGACTGCTATACTTTCCGGACAGAAGGATGTGTAAAGGATATAATGGATAATCGAAAGAGAAAAGGTGATGTAAGAAACATAACTCCATCAAGTAAGGTCAAACGCTGTCTGTTTGGCAAAGCACATGCTCAAGAATGTACAGATGATAATGAAAGCTACGAACAAAAATGTAGAGAATTAGACGAGAAGAAATTACTGTACAATTACGATTTTGAAAAAGATGAGAAACTTCAGCTTTCGAATACTCGTTATACCGTTGCTAAAGTCGAAGTATGGGACAATAGTTCGTCGGTTACGTCACAGGGAAAGCTATCAAATCGAACTGTGAATGTAACTTCAGAAGCTTGGGAAAGCTGTGCGGAAACAGAGACTCGTCCTAATGCTTTGGATCACGTAACTGGCGATAGCCAAGAAACAAAAAACAGTGACGATCAGTCAAATAATAATGGCGAAGTCAAACCTGATAATTCCCAGGGAGAAACTCTGCCGCAGTTTTAATGGCAAGCTTGTCGCTCGAATTTATTCAAATAACAAGGAAAAAAATTAGGATGCCAAATGCTTACTATGTCCACGTGTCCTGAAGTAATTCTTGCAATATCATCTAAGTTGCTGGAAACCAAGAAAAAAGATGAACTCCTGATTTCGTTTGGTTAAATTATAAGTCGTCCACTCGAAGTTCATGTGTCTGCCATTCATTCCTGTCCATGGAAAGATGTGCACAGCATGAGTCAAGATAAGTGATACTAAGGAACATTGCACTAGTTTGATTTATTAACACTTGAATTTTTGAATCCACCTTGTACAAATTATATATGTTTTGATTTATAACTCATGTGAAAATAGTATAGCTGCTTTCTGATACAAATAGATCATTCGACGTTGCTTAGAGGATTCCTTCTCAGCCTGGCACCGCGGAAATCTGTCAGAACGAAATTCACTTTCGGTTTCTTAAATATCTGAATTTTTGAAAGACGTCTAGTTTATAAATGTACATACGACACGATTGCCTTTTTTTGAAAAATGCTCGAATAAAATGTGGCAATGGATCGACAATTATATAAACACTGCGAATTCTATTCTAGGAATTTATAACTAAGTAGAATATGCGTTTATTTTAGAATTGTTCATGCATACTTCAATGAGTCCAAGCGGTTTTAATTAATGAATTTCAATCCAGCACTTGTAGTTATTTGAGGAACTAGTAACCCTCCAGTTTACTATATGTCATTAAATTATCGTCTCCTGTGTAAAACTGACTGGGTTTTGGCGGAGACGTGCATGTTCATATTTCCTTTGTACCTCTGGAATGGCCCTTTAAACCCCAGACAAAACATTAACCACCGATGCAAGAATAGCCGTATGCATGGGCTTCAAATTCAGCGAAACTCAAAGTTGATAAAACCGTCGTTAACTTGAAGAGCCAAACATTGGGGAATCAATTTGAAGAGCATTTGCACTTGTACTGTTGTTCCTTTCATTTTCTCTAAAGACCCAGTAAAATGGTTTAATTACAGTGACACATGCTGCGGGGACCAACAGTCACGCACAATGTGCTCGATACGGACATAAAGGTTTCCTGATGCGAATCATTTTAAGTTTGAAGCTACAGAATACCACGAAGGCACAAGCAGGAAACTCGTATGAAAATTTAGATTTTACAAGTTGCACGAAATTGTCGTCTTAAAAGAACAATTAATCACTTGAAACTGTGACGTTAGATTTAGTAAGCTTTGGTAAATGTTAAAATAATCCGGCATTTTCCGGTTGGTTACACAGGAACGGTGAGCAAACACAATTTCACAACATGTCTTTAAAATTACTGACTTTACGCAAACGCTCATTAATGTGGGAATCAAGTGTTTTGTTACGACTTTTCCGATTAAGGGTTTGGTGGAGTTCGTTTGTACGTTTATCTAAAGCTGGATCATTAAGATGTTCCGCTTGAAATTTAACACTCGGTTCATATGTTTACTGAATTAAGAGATTGTGAATAGAACTGAAATATTTACGTTGTCTTACGATTACGTTCGGAACAAGAGTTAGAAGGCTTGAAAATATCTTGTATTGCTCACTTCGGTTACGTAAGACAAGTTGGATCGTGGATAGTTTACTGTTTACTCTGATAAAACTGTACCTTTGCAGTCATTCGATCCTCACTATCTCACTTGTAGTCAATGGTTATAGCGTACCCAGACGATTTAATGTGGGAAGTGGCAGTCGCAGACTGGAGGATCGTTTGAAGACTAACCTAACTAGTTTTTCAGATTAGCAGAATATCTTAATTTTCGCCATACTTTATCGTTGTTCCTGCAGGCTCTTAGTTCCACTTAACGATTTACCAAAACGTGGGTTTGACACACCTAAACATCCCCACACAAAGCAATGCGATCTGAACAGAAAGCAAAATGTAAAAGAATTATCACATTAAATATAGTTTCCTTGCACTAAATCACTCAACATCTGACCTCCCGACAAACTATATGCTAAATCATATCAAAGAAGTTATATTGTTTTATAGCACAATGTTCTCTTTTGTAGTGTAATGTACAGGTGACAATATACCGTATTTAAACATCGTTTTACAATATTTAGCCAGGCAATTCAATTATTGTCTATAATCCTTATCAATTGTTGCTCTGCAATTTTGGATTTCTATTGATACTTTGCCGAGAATATAAAAAAGCTAAAAAAAGATTTGCTTCATAAATATTTCGAGTTTAACTTTGTTTTGGAAATGAGAGGAATTCACTCAGGGCGGCATTTCACCCAGTGCCCCATCCGATCACTAAAGTTGTAAACGGTTTTGATAATCTTCGAATGTCATCACTCGTCTAGTAAGTGTACCACCCGTGGTAATTTGATAAAATCTGTTTCCTGTTCATCTAAATTTGAAGGGAATCCCCAGCTGAAGGCAAGTACATTGGCTTGCAGAATTGTGACGATGTCATCCAAATGCTTTACGAAGTCAGTGCTTGCAAACGACGGGATGATTTGAGGGCAGAGGAACATTTATGGAGACAGTTACAACGGCATGTGATAAGATCGCATGCACGCGATGCTTTTGTACCTGTGTTGTGATATGCAAATGATTTCTGTAACTCTTCAATTATTTCCCTCTTAGGCCATGATAAAGGTGTATGTTGCCAATTTTATAAAAAATATTCCGCAAAATGTCCTCATACTAGGGAGTGACTTCTCGAACTAATTTAATGATTTGGACAGAGATGTCAGCAATGAGGGAAAGTAACCATAAACGTGTTTACTGAGCGCTATTTAAGATAATTTCAGACAGATATTTGAACAGTACATGGTCAACTTCTTAGAACCATTTATATGCCTTACAATCGTCGAATATAATTCAGGGAAACTTTGTCCTTATGTAACTAAATGTGATGGTAGTACTGCAACGTCTAACTCTAGTTAACTTTACCCAAGAGGTATGTTTGTCTGAGGCGGCCTTAATGGGCAAACGGAACAACATCTTAAAGGCGTGTTCGTTTTGACGAAGCATAATGCCACATCAAATTAAAAATATATAAAACGGGTGTTAAAGTGAATTTTTTGTATTAGTGTTATCTTTGTGGCAAAATCTTCATTTTTAACGAGACCTTTAAATTAGTCTAAATTAAAATCGTCGCATAAATCGTAGTCATATAATGTCGAATCAACTTATCACGAAATTGATACGAATTGGATGCGTTTCAATTAAATTCGACGATTATAAGACGTATAAAAGCAAATTTACAATCTGGAAAACATTTTATAAATGTGGGCCGGGATACTGACCCCTTGGCTGAGGACAATCTGTTTCTCGCTTAACGCTCTTCGATTTCATGTGCGTTTCAAATGGTTCGCGTGTTTGAAAGTACATTTGCAGTGCCTATGGGTGTACATTTGACGAAATAAAGGAAACCGTCCATGACAAGCGGCCATTTCTTTGGAGCAACAACAACAATGCTAGCTGTCTTATTTGAGAAGCATCAGAACCAAACCTGAATCTTATCCTTAATGTCCAGTTTTGAATTCAAATTGATACCTAATTAGTTGTCAGTACAGAATATTTACAGAATAAAAATAATGCAATACCCATGCACTTCAAAGATTACGTGATAGTCAAAGACTAGCCCTAAAGTGTAGCAAATTTTATAATCTAATTCAAAAAGAAGGAGTTCGTGAAGAGAAAGCGTTCTCTAACTATCAAAACTTTTTCTATAGCTGGTCGACCTTGGGAAAAGTCTTCGGTGAAAATAATGTAGACGCGTAGATTTTAACCAGACAAAGATGGCCTACAGCTGTATTGAGTCAGTCAAGGACAGCATGACGTCGTCATATCCTTGGAAACATCCCATTTTAAGAGATCAAATAACCGCGTCGGTTGTAAAATTCCGTTCTTGAGTGCATCTCCAAAGTACTATGTAGTACTACAAACGAATTCCAGAGGAAGTAAATGCTTCTTCAGAGCAGTGAAGGTTTGTCGTCCAGACAATTTGCTTAGTGAGAGGGATTCCAATGTATACCAGGAATTCCTCCTCTGTTCGTAGACAACTTTTTACGGAAGATCAACCAGTGGAAGGAGACGTTGAGTTTGCACACGATGAAGAAAGTGACAGGCTGTTGGACCAGAAGCAGGTCGAATGGAACTTTGATTTTCGAAACGGGAGACCGCTGCCAGGTCGATATGAATGGGTGCCTGTTGGAAGTAATCCGCCGAGTGAAGCAAATGTGCAGCCTAATGTTACTGCTACAACCACCACTGCTACGAGCACTGGAGTATACATGGAGTCACAAAGAGGACATACTCAATCTTTAGTAACTCGGAGATATGTTCCGTATAATTTAAGAAGTCGATCAAGAGATACGCGTACCAACGAAACCCTAATTTCGCCAGTTGACAGGTATAGGAACGACAGAAACAGAAGTAATGTTCTAACGACAGGGACATCTAATGAAAGGCTTGAAGGCGACATTAGGACGTAGGTCTCATGACCTTTGTGCTTCAGACGACTAGTTTACTCATCTTAGGATATTATCCTTGTTGAAAGCTTGTTTGAGAAGTTTCGCGTAATTCATTGTTAATCCTAATATATTTGAGGTCTGTTGGGTGCTTCGAAATTCCGTAGTTGTGTAAATATTTTAAACACATAGATCTTTAAATTGTGAAGCTACGATTAGAGCTGTTTGCTCATTCATTTAGTGATTTGATAAAATGGATGGCTTGCTTCGAGCTTCGTTCTTTGTACTCCGAGGGAATTTTGAATTTATTCCGTGCACATATTCTGATTTCCTGGTTAATCCGTTAATTATACATGTTGGCTTTTATGTTGCGCTGTTAATCTTTACAATCGCTTCTGGCAATGTCATTCATTAACGATGTCAATTTGATTGGGAACGTATTTAACAACTATGCTTATTATGGAATGCAACAATGCACTACCAAGGCGAGCTCTATTTAATTGCACAATCTGACCCAATTCTTCGTGATATGTCGATAAACTCAGCGATACATCGCTCTTACTTTCCCGCCAAAACTTGTACAACCAACGGTCGGTACACAAACGTGATAACATTCATAATTTTAAACTGCTTCCATTCGAAGACTTTTTGTTTTAAGTGTTCTTTTGTTTCCATGGAGACGATGAAGAAAATTGATTTATTCATGTGCAGAATTTGTGGCGATCTTACAATGATACCGGTGGTGCCCTCATTGTACTAAGTTGCAAGTCTTCACCGACAATCATGCCAGTAGTTAGAATTTAAAATTTAAAATGTTATTGTGACCGCGAAATCTTTTGGCACGTATACTAATAATTGTCACAGCTGTCCTGTTAAACTATGACATTCGCAGCATTCGATGACAACTGCAGAATAATTATGCTACAACTATAGACACGCGCCATAATATTGTCGTAATTGTGTTGTGAACTTGCGATAAACACTAGTAGTCCGTCAATCACTCACGTAAATCAATTGCCCATGAGTACGTACACAGACGAAAACAATTGTAAACAAAACATTCGCGTTTATGAACTCTGAATAAAGATCGGGAAAAAACAAACAAAAAAACCCACTCTACATTACACAGATTATCATTTGTTCAAATCGGTATCCATATCAATGTTAATGTTTATATGTACTCATGAGGCTGTTTATCTAGGTATGTTTACCTCTGGCACCACATGCCGAATCAGAATGCTTCATTTCATTTGAACTTGTGAGTTACATGATTATTCGTTTGAGGTCACGTAAGTTCATAAAGATCGCATTATGTGTACCGAAATACTTGGCACTCTTCTACTTATAGATGATAAACAATACTAAATACATGTTAATGATAATGATAATGACGACAACAATAATAATAATGATGATTGTAATAATAGTACTAATAATAATGATAATAATAATAATAATAATAATAATAATAATAATAATAATCTGGTTGGAAGTGGTTGGAATAAACTGGTTGGGTCACTTTTTGCATTAAATAACAAAACCTCTTTTCTAATCCGGTGCAACATCGCTCAGCAACGAAGGTTATACCAAAATCAGTCCGACTACTCCATAATTATAGTTGCAGTATATGTAATAGCACAGTTTCCAGTGCAATTTGGGGGAAAAATACGCTCGAGTAAGTTTTGCCTACTATGAAAGTAGCACGAGTCTGAAGGACGAATGTTGTATAAGGTCTTTGAAAAACTCGCGAAAGCATTATTTTCGAAATTGTTCGACAAACCATCTTATTACCAACCAATGAGATGCATGAAAATGGTAATACAGTCCCAAAAGAGAGGTAATTCAGTGCCAAAAAAAGGTAATTCAACGTACAAATGGACTGAGAAATGAAAAAGATGTGAAACTTTGCCAATTCTCTAAGAGATAGAAGGGGTTTATTAATGATTAACAGTCAAGATAATTTCAAGATTGAGTATATATTTTAGTTCTACAAGCGTTTGAACAGTTTTGCAAAGATCATATAGGTGTTCAAGCAATATATCAACCTGAGGGAGAAGCCTGAATTTTGATATATCTCTCAAACACCAAGGTCAAGGTATATAACCAACGTATATCATCGTTGGTGAAGTTTAGAAAGAAGTATTTAACTTGCCCGACAAACATACAGAAATGGCGAAATGTTGGTGGAAAGTTCATGAATATCTTGATGAGGTTGGTAAGTTGTTTATCAAACTCTGGAGGATTGGTGTAACTAGGCTTTTTGCTTTGGGGGAGGCAAGCGAGGATCTGAGTTGAGATTTGGGCGGCAATGAAATTCTTAGCGAGAAGTGCGACAACCGTGTGGTTGTACGAATCCACCGACATAAGTGTGATTTCTTAGAAACAGTATGATGTTATTAGAAACAAAGTTCAATCTTGACAAAAAGATCTAAAAAGAACGTAAATTTCTTTACACATTAAAAGATTCCATGACCCTTAGGAAAAAAGTCATAACAGCAGATCAATTTTTCAGAAAACTGTTTATTTTGACCAAACTTTGTAATAAGCAAGCTACCTAAGTAATGGTACACTCTATGGAGATTAGCACTTGAACCAAGCCCAAGCCAACTACATTATAAAACCTTAATGCTGCATGGTGTTGACTAGATGAAACATATTGGCATGATACTTCTTTTTCAGATATATGAACAATTTTCTATACTATGCTATCATGCATTTCAAAGCAATTCACAACTGCTCTTACAGTTTGCCCTGAGTGGCATCGAGCATTTATAACCAATTGTATTCGCAAAATATCACGGAATAATATAAACCTTTCCTCTGCATGTACTTCAAAACCTACGTACACTTGTCAAAAATTAGGAAATTAAATGCTCGTGTAAGATATTCAACAATCGTGTTTAGAAATGAAGAGGCAGATTTGTTAATAACGCGATAAAATCAAATACTATCCTGTAGTATAATAATATCCCGGTGTCACAGCCGATTTGGATCCACTTTGCATTTGGACCCTCAGTCCAACTTTGCTAGCCGATTTGGACCGTTGGGGGCTCAAAATCAGCTAGCAAATATGGTCCTTTCTCGCGGATTTGGACCCTCAATTTATGGCCAACAATATTCAAAAGAATAGCAATTCAAATATAAGATTCTAGTTGTAATAATTTCAGTTTGGAATAAATTCGAAATGTTAAATAGAAACGATAACTAATGCGTCAAATAAGGACGCAGACGTTTCAGCTAATACTATGTTACTAAAAGTTATTTCTGTTTTAATGTCATTCAAAACATGGATTCATTTTCTCGGTTTCCGTTTCTTGAAGCATTATTGACAGCATGATTTACGTTATGGAAAATAGCTTTCAACGAATTTTGGAAGAATTGATCTGCAGGCTCAAGTTTGCAACTAAAAGGCACCGAAGCCAATTTACTACAATATCAAGCATGGTACTTATTTCTTGCCTTGAAGACGCTTTCAACTGTCCACTTACTACGTTTTGAATGCTGTTTACGGATCGTCCCTGTGCTTAGTAAACTATTGCTGCCGTCGTAGAGGGCAGATGGAATTGGAGAGCTCTAGCGCTATTAACCTAGACAAAGTAAATTGTTATTAATTTAATTGGGCAGGCATAAGACAACGTTCACCTTGCTTTTCCACGAACGTCTGCTTCCTCTGAATGGTTTACTACTTGATATCGAGCTCACAAATCATCAATTGATTACTCGCCATCAAAAACATGCTTTGATATTACATGTTTATACCATGCCTATCCAAGTACACTGTAACATTCGATTTATATTAATTTCCACGGGCACCATCAGCTGGAATAGTTTGTATCTCTAGATGTCATGTTATTAGTACCTCCCAGAATGTTGACGACTTACAGGCAAAGCCACCGACCACATCGAAGAAATCAATCTGATTCATTTACTTACTGCACAGGATATCAGCTCCCATATTAGACACGCGATGGCAGAACCAGCGTGAGAAAACCGAGGTGGGCCAAGCATAATATAAAATCAGATTAAAACTTGATGCACATCAGGCCCCCAACCAGAGGAGTTGGTGGGTTCGTACGAAGCCCCTCCAGCGAATTTTAAGCCCTTACCTTTCCGCTACTTTCCGCTACTGTCTCGTTTCCATGCATACCGAGCACGTATACAGACGCAGGCGCAGGCCGGCCATATGTACTAGCATAGTAAATGCGACAATGAAATGGCAGCTGCAGTCTAAAGGCATAATGGCGTATTTCTCAAAGAATATAACCTGCCTCTATCCAAAATAACAACATGACTTCATCGGTGTAATCGGCGACTATGTTGTTCGTGCAAATGTTGTAGATGAGATCAAGAAAGTTGGGTTTTTCTCTGTCATGGCCGATGAAGTCTCTAGCTACAACGTAAAACATATGGCAGTATGCCATAGCTTTGTTGACGAGAAATGTGATATTCTGATAAGATTTTGTGACATTCATTAGATTGTAGAGAGTCAGGGCAAATGACATCACCAAGGCTATTGTCGATTCAACAGAGGAACTTGGACTATCCCTGAATGTCTTGCGAGGTCAAGGGTATGACAAAAACGCCACCATAAGTAGACAGAAGTCTGGTGCGGAAAAGCAAATTCGAGATATACAGCCAAATGCTGTGTGCACCAACTCTGCTGGGCACTCATTAAACCTCACGAAAGAGAGTTTGTGCTTTATCTCCTATGTTACAAATTGCATTGAACAATAAACCTCCATCGGCTTGAGGGGATATTTAATCACCCATTTCCCTGCTACATGTCACGGTATTAGTTTGTAATACCATGATTACCGACGAAATTTAATTGGTATTGCTTGAAGTTCTTTTGGGGATGTTAGTATTGCTCATAGCAGGAACCAGCCTTTGTATAACTTGATTAAGTTAACGCGTTCTGTAACGCAAAACAGTGCCTTTTTGATGTTCGTTTATGCATGTGAATGAAGAACTTGGAACACTATTATTTCTCATTTGATACGTGTTTGTAAATGCAAACGAAATCGGGAGAAAGGATTCTTTTAACGTAATGGCGCTTCAAACTAGCAGTAGTCATGTTGATATGTACAGTTTAATGACATAAGGTTTGAAAAAGTTTTGATTCCAAAAATTACCATTTCACAGTATTCCCAAATTTTGGTTGTCTGATTTGTCAATGACAATTAATCGTTCAGGTGGTCTAGCATCAAAACGGTTTTTAACTTTTTTTAAAAAAATTTTTATATTTGGCAAAATAAGTTGATACGGTTGTCGAAAGTGAAATTGTGACAAGAAAAATAATCATTAGCGATGAAAATCAGTCGTTTACATGGCCTTTGGCAAATTATTCAACACTACTCTCCGAGAAATAAATGAACGAGGCAATCACTTCAAACAAACACAAAACTATATCTAAGATTTAGGACTAAATAGGACAGAAGGTTACATCCGTCAAAAACCATTCTCAATACTGAATCCATTGATTCACCTTTAGCTCATCTCATTCGTCATCAATTGCTGTGAAAGAAAACTTTCTTTGCAGTCCTTTCCCTCTGTATTTTTCTTGCCTGTCCCTGTCTCTCCGCCTTCTCCTTCCCCTCAGCAATCATATCTTTGTTCTTCAATGCAGTCATTAATTCTTCTTGGCTTTCAGTCACATATAAATTGTTAATCTCAATATCGACACAATATTTAACGCTTATCTAATCTCTTCCTCCTAGATTTCTTTTTACATCCAATCTGTCCATATCACCTTGCTAATGGAATGCCCAGCACACTTTCAGTAGTTTCTTTGTGTTTTGATCTAATCTTTCCAATTCTTCTTTCGTCCACTTAATACTTACTTCTCCATATCGTATAATGGAAACCACTCTGGAGTTTACTGTGATGCAATTTATTCCATTTAATTTCGGTTTCAGAACTTTCCTAACTCTCCTGAGGTCCTCCTTTCCTATTGTTTCCTTCATCTTTATATCTTTCATTCCATTCGCTTCTAATATACCTAGATACTTGTATCCCATATCGATGTCTACTTCCTTTATTTCTTGTTCATTTGGTAATTTAATTTTTCTACTCCTATCCTCATCACTAGCATCCTTCATTTCACAATTCCAAAGTGCATACAAATGTCAGAGCCAGAAAGCCTAACCGAATTCACTAATATATCCAGTTGTTCCTTCATCTTTCCATAATAATCGGAATCCTTGAGCTCTGATTATTATCATTTTAGACTTTTACTGAGCGGTTCTTAATAGATAACTAGCTTACTATGAGGCTATTTTCTGTTGCTTTAGATAGTAAGCTTCTTCCTTCATCTATTAGTTTTCAAGAACTTTTCTAATAATTATTGTAGTTCCTGACAAGCAAGATTTGTTAATGAGATTTAATTTGTCCTCCATATTTATCTTCTTTAGCTAGGAACTTAATCCTTTTCCAATAACTCCCAATGCACCAACTATAATTGGTATGATGGTTACTTTCCAGTACTTCCAGATGGTACGTACAACCATTACAAATAAATTAAAACTAGGCTTAACAAACCCAGATGAATGGTCCAACGCGACACATAGTGGCCAAAAATGTCAGCAAAAGTGACAAATGTTCCCCCTGCTAACCCTACCAAGGGCAAAAGAAGGTATATCGCTCCTTTTCCTAACCCCCAAGCAGTGTCGGTTCATTACAGGGTCAGATAATTCATTGAATGGTTTGAATCCGAGAAAGCTGCAATTGTTCATTCGTTGTTTGTTCATCCAGATTTATTAAACTTTAAAAATACACTCATAACTGTTTGTTTGTCCGACGTTTCGGCTCCCTACTCGGAAACCATCTTCAGGAACGTTAAAAAATCAATTGGCGTAAGCGTCAAGTTGACGTGGGCACCCTGTTGGCATGACTATTCGCGTGGTGTTCCTCTCGCATTTGGTTTGTCCTTCGTTGGCATCAAGTCTCGAATAAGTGGCGGATAGTTCGCTGCAAATGTTGATGGAATTCTTTTCCGCATTGGTGTGCCAACTTTCCAAAAAAGCACGTTCAAAATATTTTGTTGTATACGCTAGACGGTTGTGTTGTCCCAATCAACATTGTGTTCAGTTTGCATATGATGGACAGCTATGTTGTTGGTCCTGTCCCTTGAAAGTAGGCATCTCTTGTGTTCTTTCATCCGGGTATACAGATTTGGATTTGTTTCACCTCTGTAGCTGGCTTGGCTCTCCGAACAATTTATCTTGTAGATGACTCCTCTCCTACACTCAGCTAGTGTTGGGTCTTTTATTTTGGTCAGGATACTTCGCAAGGTTGTCATTGGTCTGTGCACTACTTTGATGCCATATGGTCGAAGAACCCGAAGAGGATTTCCGAGTAGGGAACCGAAACGTCGGACAAGCCAACAGTCATAAGTGTATTTTTAAAGTTCAATAAATCTGGACGAACAAACAAAGAATGAACAAGGGTCAGATGTTGTCACACGGGGCTAAAGATAAAAATTGCCCGAAAACTTGCAACAATGAAGAGGATAAAGGGGAGAAAAAAAAAACTTATTTTTAAGTACTATTCGAATATGTTTGGTCGTGATTGCAGGCTGCGCCGTTGAAGGCTGGAAGAGTTCAGTCACTGAGTTCGATGGACTGTAACACGTGCCTAATGACGTCATAATATTTATCACCTGGTATCCAAGGTGACTGTAAACGTTGCAAGAGTCGAAGCAGTTGCTCGTTATTTGTTAGTTCATTTTCGAGTATGAAAAGAGAACTTGAAACTAGGTTTCTCTTTACTTTTTTACTAATTTTTTCCACAAATACGTCAGGTGAGTGTTGTAAGTTTAATAACGATGGCCCACTGGTTTGTATGCATTTTTTAAAAATATCTTTTCAGATCGTCTGGTTGAAGTATATCAGTGAACAGAAAGTACTGTTTTTTTATTCACACACAACTTTTTTTTCAGTGTGACACTAAAAAAAGCCTAGGAATTTAGGAGAAGCTAACTTTTATTTCACCAGAACTTCCGCTATGGTTTCCAGCCTTTTCGAACAGTAAGGACGTCTCAAGTAGCTGCTTTTTTAAAATATTTTAAAATTTTTTTGATTTTTTAAATTTTTTAAAGTGACTTTATTTCTAAACATGACCATTTATTTTTGAAAGCTTTCTGCTTACGAAACTCCACAAAAGACGAGTTTGAGAGAATGTTCGTTCATATCACTTTTCAATGTCAGAAATCACCTAAACAAAATAGCTATTGTCCATACTCAAATGTACATGTATTTTGCTTTCCAATTTAAAAATACATTGCCTTGTTTGGCTTAGCTGCTTGTTTATGCCTTCAGCTGTTCATGAATTGTTTGACAAGTCCTTCGAAAGTCAATTAGATATTAAGCAACAATCTTAGAGGGTTATTTACGATCTTCATCGATTCATCTTACAATATTTGGCTTCTTTGGAATGAAAATTAAGTTTTGTTGCTTGACAAAACTCTTGAAATAATTTTCCACATCTTGCATTCTTGAGGTATTTGAATTAGGTATGTAAATAAGACGATGCATGCATGTATGACGTCTGTTGGTTGACCCAGCATTTTGACCAGTTGGGTAGTAAGTTATATCTCCAAGATTATTCAACAAAATTATTGGAAACTTTATACAGCAGTTCAATTCATGAAATTGAACAGCTCCATGTCAGATTTTAGTTGCCATGATAATTTATAAGCTTTCTCCCTTCAATTCTATAAAATGTCACTCTTTTATTTCTATCTTGTTTGTGGACATTTTTTGATCGCTATCATGTGGCCTTCATCCTTTTATAAACCATATAAAAGAAAAGACAGAAAACCTTACTCTATCACGGCGGAATAAATATAATTAGTAGAAATTTAGTCGAGTACTATTGCAAATGCTGTATTCTGATTGGCTACGCTACTCGCTATCTATTCGTCGATAGATGGCGAGTAGCGAAAATGGCTTCCGCCTCTCATTTTTGTGAAGTTTCTGAAGACGAAATAGATTGCCTACTTGAAAGTGTAATCCCAGAGAAGACGAAAAATGTTCTTTGCAAAATGTTTCTACTAAAACAATTAGATTATTCGCTCTCGATTTCTATGAGGTGATAGTTGACGAGAGCGAAGCCCGAGTTCATTCAAATAAGACAATTTGCGTTTCAAAGGCACTTTAAAAAGTAACAATCGTGTTATATCCTTGCCAAAAAAAATGCTGATGTCCCAGACAGGACTTTTAAGGGGACCGCAATTTGGAATGACCTCGCACTAAGTGAGAAAAATATATTTGTAAATTAGTTATTATTACTATAATTGTACTTATACAGTAATTATTATTGTGAACAGATAATTTTATCTTCATGTAGTTTGAGCAAAAATTTAATCCTAAATTAATAATTTATGAAGAAAAATAGAATTAAAAATCGTAACCATGTCGTGTCTTTAAATGTGATAAAAACAGGCTTACTTTTCTCCTTCACTTTTCTTGGCTAAGAAAACATTAATTATCAAACTTTCTTAGCTAATTAGCGTATTAAGAGATTTATTTCTGAAGTCATTTAAAAAATCTCGCAGTACGAGCTTTATCCAGATCTAAGGCCCGGTTTACATGAAGAGAAGTTGTCCCTGGTGGGAGGGTTAACCTAGCCCCCGAGCGACCCTGGGCGAGACGACTTTAAACACATTTCTTTGTAAATTGCAGAGACCCGTTTACATGAGAAGTCGCAAAGCTCTCTCGGGGGGAAGGGTGACCCTGGTGGTAAGGTTACTGGCTTTGCAAGGTAGAGTAACGCCACGTGGCGATACAACATTTTGCCATGTAAACACTTTGTCCCTCTTTGACTGGCCTGGGAGGGACAACTTGAGACAATGAGTATACGCAAACTTTGTTATTTCCAAAATGGCGACGAACGCCAAATCACATTCAAAGTCGTCTGCAAAATCCCAAGATAAAAGATTGGCTTTCACTTCTGCGATGATTGAATCCTTAATCAACTGCTTAAAGCAATACAAGTGTCCATGTGAATTTAATTTGGTCGATTTTAATCCCGATAAAGTAGAACTGTACGAGAAAGTTTGGCAAGAGAAAGTAACTCTTCCCAGTAACTCTTCCCTCAAAATCAAATCAGAAAGGGGCAACTTTGGTTTTCCCCATGTAAACCCTAGCTAAAAGTTGACTCCGGGGCCGGAGTAACTCTCCCATCTGGAGCAACTTCTCTTCATGTAAACAGAGCCTAAAACACCTAGCTATCGCCTAGAGTTTTAAAACCGATAAGGCACCGCTACTCGCTGTTTTAATATTACCTTAAAACTGTCCACGGAAAATCAACTGTTTAATCTTTTAACACTCGTGAACTGGTTTAGAGATTACTTTATCAAAATAAGTATAAATGAATAAATAAATGAATGAATGAACGAATGAATGAATAAAGGAATAAACAAACAAATAAATAAATGTTTCTTGATAATGGTCCGTATGTAGTGCAACATAAATCATACCTACTTTATGGCTAAATCTAAAAGTATGCGAGAGATCGTAGTTTTCAACCAGGTTTCCAAAGTGGCCACTGAGAATAACACATTGCAATAGAAGTGTTTTGGTAGTATCGAGTTGTAGTTTGGTATGCTTTTATTTCACCGTAGTAATTTAAGTCGTAGTAGATATTCATCGTAATTGCTCTTTTGGAGCCATGTATTTTACTTCCAAAAATGCGAGACAGATTTGGTGAAAGGAAGGAACACGGATACGTTAAAATCAACTAGAATAGTTGACTAGAGCGGGATTCGATCGAACTAGCACCTTCAGGTAACCGGACCGCTGCTCTATCAATTGAGCTACTGTGTCAACTGGGAACAGTATGCTCTTTCTGTCCAATTTAAGTGCACGAGAGATTCTCGTGACATCGTAACGCTCGATATCCGTGAGGATGTGCAGTGTTTCGACTCTATTTCAGAATCATCTCTTCATGACATATACTATATTGTACGACAAAATAGGATTAATAAAAACTCTTATCGACAGAACATTAAAATAAAGATCAACAAGTGGAAAGGCTTTCAAAGTTATCTCTTAAAACGCACTTCAGCGCTCACTAAGAACCAATGAACCATCCGTTAAATCTTGTAATCGGAATGAAATTGCGACAAACCGAATATATTTCAAGTTGCTATTAACTGGAACGTACTCATCTATAACACAAAGAAACTACGAAACATAATCAACAACTACCGTAATAATACTCATATCAAATCACTTTTTTCGGCTGTTAAAATATCTGCATTGTTCAGCAACAAGGACAAAATTTCAAATTCTTCGAAGTCTCATGTCATTTACCTGTTTGAATGCACGAGCTGTATGGCACTTAACATTGAAAAGACTAAAAGGCACTTCCAAAGAAAAGTCAATGAGCACAATCAAGTAGACAGGACTTCCCAAATACTCGAACAACTGAAAACTGGGAAGATTGCAGAAAACTCCATAACTCTACCTGCTTCAAAATTCTGGCCACCGAAGCAACAAAATACCAACTTAAATTAGAACCTGTTTCCGCCAACATTTTGGGCACAGCACAGCAAATGAGTCGTGGCGAGACCTACATGTACGTGTACAGAGGTGCTCGGCACGACTTTTATATGGAATAAAAGCACCGAAGCTGTCTCCAAACAATTTCTTAAAGAGTTGTAAATTTGAACTTCAAAAAATGTCCATGAAGATTTCGAAAGAAGGTCGAAATATCAGTGCACTGAAAAACACTTTGGGATTCAAATACAATTGGTAAAAGTAAAGGAATTTTACAGGGTCGTTATGGCAATAATGAAATTTCAAAATGGGTTCTAATTACAGTTCAACCTAATTTTATTCGAAAGCAAATTTGTTGACCTATAATTTTTTTTATTAAACCTTTCATTTTTCTCATGCAATTTTACTTCTTGACTTGTAAATGCAAATGATTTAAGCTAACTCTCGATTACAAAAAGTATGGAACATATACCAATGACCAGCAAGTTACTTGCCTATTTAATGCGATATATGTAGGAAATTAGAAGCTTGGAGATATCTTGGATGACAGATGAACGTTCGTCAAGCTCTAACTTCAGAAAAACGACTTCTGAGCCCCGGACGGGGATTGAAACCGCAGCCTTATGATGACGGGTGAAACGCTTTAACCATTGAGCCGCCGAGACTCAGATGAGGAACTTGTTCCTGAGATAGCCATCTGAGTCTTGGCAACTCAATAGTAAGAGCGTCTCGCCAGTCATCAGAAGATTTTGGGGTCAATCCCTGTCTGGGACTCAGAAGCCGTTTGTCTGTGGTTAGAGTTTGACGAACTTTCATTTATCATCCTACTGTCTTTAATTTATACCATATATCCTCAACGGAAGAAAGAAGAGAAGAAAGGACAGTTAGGTTGGTGTCAAAAGAAAGGAGTTCTCATATTTACGCAGAGTAAACGATGAAAGAAAAAGTTCTATTCTTATGTCACTTTGGGAACATTATTTAACCCTTAATTTTTTGAATTTTATCAACAGGGTCTCTAATAGTAGAAGTAATGGTAACAGTTGATTGGTTTTATAATTATAAGAAAAAAAATTATAATATCTTGAAGAATACAAACTATAAGAGTGCACTCTTGTCAAATTCTCCTATGCTCTAAACTAGCTCTTAGTAAAGACAGCTCAAAAATAACCCGTCAAACGATAATTTTTTAAATCACTTTTAAAGCACGATCTTTTTCCCTACAGGGCAGGCCCTAAATCCAGCTTACGAAGATTATTTGGATTCCAGTCCCAAAGTGCTTGGCTCTAGTTCTCCACCTACTGTAGCTACAGAACGCGGCAAGCTTACCCGCCTCAAGTGTTTCTATCATTCACAACCAGAGCCAAAAATTCATTGGCTGATGAAGGGAAAAGAGGTCCGACATGATTGTGATACATGCATCTCTTCTGTTAAAAATGAGCCAGATTCCAAGGCAAGCTTTCTGGATATTACACCATATGAAGACGAGGATTTTGGAGTGTACGAGTGTCGAATCCGAAACAAATATGGGTCAGCCAAGTTGAAAATATTGTTGAAGAAATCAGGTAAGAATGGAAGCAAATTTTGTTTAGAAGACGTTTCTACAAATCAAACAAACTGACGATGAAAAACAAAGTGAAAATGGACAATAGAAATGAGTAAGAGTATTTATATTTTCAGCCAAGAAAATGAACGCTGGTCGCCTATCTTCTTTAAAGAGACTTCAAAAAAAATCTAAATTGAATGAAACCAAGACAACTACGTTCTTTGCATTTGTGGAACGCACCTGTGAGGTGTTTACCCGAAACAGCAAAACACACATTTTTAAGTACTTCTACAAATCCTTTTTCTTCGTATTTATTTTTTTTCCCCGCAGTATTTATCCTCCAAATGTTGTTCAGAGAGGTTTTGAAACTTTTTTTCAGGGATATCTTGGCCTTAACTTTGCTTCAGACAAAGCGAACAGACCATGGAAATGGTCTCTGAATATAATGATAACCTGTGAGGAAGTAATGTTTTCTAAAATAAACTTCTTGAAAATATTTGCTTTGTTGGGCATAGTTTTGCTTTGTATTGGCTACTATTTAGTTTTTGAAGCAAACAAACTAAGTGCCATGTACTGAACTCCAATATAACTGGAATAATGAATTCAGTCAATGATTAAGTGAAAAGTAAAGCCAAAATATGGCGGAGATGGGGATCTTTTAGCAATCAATTTCAGTTTTCTAGCAGTTATTTCTACGTCATTTGAAAGTTGCATCAACGTCGAAATGTCCACGTAGAAGACTGAAACTGAGTGACCACGATAAAAGCTCCATGTTTGGCTTCACTTTTTGATTGGTAGACAACCCATAGAGATCACAAAAAATTAGAGAGGGCATTGGCCCCATAATTTAGTGACCGATTCAACGCCATCATTTTGAATAATTCGTATTGCAAATTCTTTTTCTTAAGGCCTTTTCCCGTCTGTCTGAGAACCTGGAGTTCGAACAACTGTTGCTTCGTGTTTGTTTAGAGTGGTCCTTTTTATAGATTAACAAATGCTACTTACCAACGAAAACAAATTCTGTTTTTTCGGGTGTGACTGCTTGTAGAATTTCTGCACGACCATGCTCTCGCCATTATACAAAGCAGCAAATAGATTAATGTATTATCCCTTTCAGATCCATACATGACTTTGGTATTTTACTCAGGCTAACGCCAGACAATTTTACCCGTCAAGGGGAGACCTCATGGACAGGAGAGAGCTGAAAACACTAAAATTCTCCGTCGCAAGTTTACTGAAAAATATCATGCAATTTGTTTTAAGTAAAAGCTGTTTTTCGCTCTAATTGTTTGATATACTACTTTAAAAAAAAGACAAAAAAAAAAAGAAAAGGAACGATAGTGAAGGGGCTTTTGACAATGACTTTGAACTTTCCAGCTGGGCTTTGGTTGGTTTGCTCTCAATTCATCCAATATGGTTGCCTTCAACTGGTAACCTGCAGTTGGCTGACATTTAGTCACAATATCCTCTCCAGTAGACATATGACTTCCATGAGTCAGCAGTGGTGTAACGCCTATACCTTCACACCCGGTGGAGCGGGGGTTCCCTACCCAGAGAGGCCCGGTAGAGGATACATCTTGGTCGACAATCCATTCGTGAGGCCTTCTAGGTTGGAGAAACTAGAGGGGTACCATTCTAAGTCATTAAAAATTATCAAAAATAAATATTAACGTATGAACTTGAACTCCAAAGGGTCCTTTGCTTTTAACTTTGCATTAGTGAAACATTTATTTTATTGGTGATATAACTATTTATACGATCATTAGTAAATGTACCAGACAACTATTGCTTATTCCTGATCAGATCGTAAGGTTAATTGCGTAGACACTAGGTTGTCTATCATCAACTTTATGCCAGGAAGAAGCTCCCAGTCTTGCTTGCATAGAGCTTAGGCTTTAATTGGTTGATTTCAATATTCCAAAAGTTTGATTGTAGCAATAGGTTTGTTAGTAGAATCACCTCAACAGTCGCTTAAACGAACGGAAGGATCGTTTAACTGCAGCAACTAAATGTTTTTGGTAATAATATATGGGAAGCATTAAACTCTAACTAAAGTTCACATTGAAAGTTTGTGTTATTGTTATAATTTTTTGTTACTTCTAAATCGATTCTTAGAGCTTTTAAAATGCTAAAATAGCTCTGGCACCTGGAATTTTGCTCCCTGGATCTCCAACTGTGGTTTCATCTCCTAACCCCCACTGGGGCCCCATGTGGCTCCCAGCGCACGGGGCCGATTATGTTATAAGCCGGGGGCGTCCGGCTGCAGCACTGCCCCAGTGTGAGTCAGCCTTCCTGTAACAAAGGAGTTCAATGCTGCTGTGTTAATTATCATTATTCATAGTACCATCTGCAGATTAAACAACAATGCTTTGCAAACCAAATTATCTGTAATAACACCTTAAATATTAAGAGTATATACAGTTACGATGAACTAAGTAGGTGAGAACTTCATTTTTAACAAATTTAATGTTTGTGAAACTCAGTCCTTCTATGACATATATTTCAGCAAATTACAGCAATTAATACACCCAAAGGATTATGGTTAGTGTACGAAGTCACCATTTTTTTGGTACGGTTACTTACTAGGACTCTTTTGATAAATATCATTCGGTATTGGAAGGCTACAAGGTTGTAATAGAATTTTTTTCTGACGAGTAGCTCCTTCGCAAACCGACGGTATTTATTACAATGCATGGTTATCTCAATTGTAGGAACTCTCTAATTTTGGTGCTTGTTTAAAGAAAATCTGTTCTATTGAAAAAAGTAATCTGTATCTATGCAACGTCTTTAACGCGATTTTGGTTTCAGGTTGACCTTTTCGGTAGAAACTGCGAAAAATCGGTCGGACAAACCATAGTGTGTAAACGCAAATTAGATGTATTATATTTCTCTATAAGCACAACATATACTCTGTTTTCAGATACCCCACAAACAAAATGTCAGAAAGAAAGAGCAACTTCGAATGATCCACGCAGAAGACACGAATTTCGTCCAGTCTGTAATGAAGACGGATCATACCATAAAGTACAATGTTCAGTTGAACTGACGACATGCTGGTGCGTCAATCAGTATGGAAAGAAAACATTGGATGTAGTTGATGGAGCAAATGGATTGCAATGTTTTCAACCTAAAGGTACATCAGGATTACAATATTTCCAGGAGCTCTATAGCATGAATTCGACATCAATTTTAGGGATGAATCCTATCAAATCCGAGACAAAAGACTGTACGTTATGATAATTGTAAGCTGGGTGGCTAAAATATTCTACATGGAAGTTAAGCTTAAATAAAAATAAAGTAAAGCCTTAATGGTGCCGCCGTTATTGTTGTCGTCATCCTTAATTCCTCTACAAAGATCAGTCAGCTAGGTCTTCACTTAACTGTAACCTTTCATCGATACATCGTGACTTTAGGCAACTCTTTAGGAAGGAACCCGTGAGTGGCGCAAACAATGGCGTAACCGGTAACGGACTATGGTCAGGGTTAGAGCAACTCCTAAAGGCCCGCAGATGAATCTGTAAAGGCAATTGAGGTCATAGTCTTGAAATATATGTCTATACTAAGGGGGTGACCGGACCCTGGAACGAAAATCTCCTAAGGTACCTCGGTCGTTCCATAACGCCACTGGATGCAAATTGGTTCCTTGAGATCTGTGGGATATAGACTATTTTAGGGGCAGTACCAGAATATGGTGTGAGTGGCAAGACATTTCCTTCAAACAGTTAGGTTATTTCCTGTGTCAGTCAGAGAGGGCTGTAATGGAAAATGCCTCCGGAAATCTTACACGAAGGTTAATATTCTTTTCAAGAAGTCAGACAAAAGTACTTGTCATATATTACAGCAGCGTATAATGCTTCTAGCAAATGTATCATGTAATGTTTCCTGTCAAGGGTTTTGGCTCACATTCAAGAATAGAAATGAACATAGTTTTTATATTTTACGTACAACAAATTCAATGATTAACTGTAAGAAATTAATTAATACTCACTGGACATGTTAGCTATGCTCATTGAATGCTTGATAGAGAGTCTGAAACTGATTGAGTACTAACATCGTAATTACTTTGATATCATAAAATGATGGAAGGGCTACTTGGTCTTTTTTCTGGCCGGCATCCTTTTGGTTTACCCACCATTCCTACCCAGTGAAACTCCTCAAAGAGGAAGGAGGAAGGTTGCAAACTTGGATCTATTGCCTGTGTGATAAACTAACAGTTTAACTTTCATCCCTTCAATTCCTTCATTTTCAGATTTGTCTGTTGTTGCAATATTTGTTCTCACTCAAGGACTTGTCTTGACACTGGTGATGATCGACCAATTTTTCAACATTTACACTGGATATAGCGTAATTAAAGTTGTGCAGACATTTTGTGGAAGGTGCACCCGTGCTCGGAACAAAGGATGTGAGTAAATAGATAAATTAACCACTGGGACTGGAACAAGGGAGGGGCATTTGCAACCACAAAGAAAATTTTTGCCTCACCCACTTAAAACTGGAAAATTTTTATTTCTCAACCACTATTTATATATGCATGGAAGCCACATTTTGAATGAAAAATAGCAGAGCTTTTAACTTGCAAATACTTAGCAGCGGTTTTGTGGAAGTACAACAAAGTTTTCAGGAACAAGGGGATCTAGTTGAAATTTTCCTAATACCCTAACCTGACTGGACGTTCTTTCAGTCACCCCAGCGAATTATCAATTCGTCTGCTTCAATTGGTATGATTTGCCAAATGTGAATTAACCCTCTCTGGTCCGTACCCGACTTTTTAATTTTACTCTGGCTAACGCCAGACAATTTTACTCGTCATGGAGAGACATCCCGCCGGGAAAGGGTCCGTGTAGTATTGACTCTTCGTCGTCTGACACTCTCATTTATTCTTAATACGTTCATATCAATTCTTGTTCCGGATCGCTCTATTGATTTTACTATATTAGAAGAAAAAAATTCTTAATTTCACTCTTGAGATCCTAATACCTTCATAATGCCTATCAAATCATCTGTCGGGAAATTATTTTTATTACAAGGTTTCAAACTAGATTAAAGGTAGGCAAAACTTAGGAACTGAAGTTCCTTTGATAAGTAAAAATGGCAAATCAATTTTTGAAGGGTACAGCAACACATTTCTTCGGACAGATGAAGAGAAATTGCTTTTCCGACCCTTTTTAATCGCCCCTCCAAATTATTTTTACTCTATAAATCGTACATGAACTAATTTCCCTGGACAAAGAGATTATGTTTTACGTGTCTTGCTCAAGTGTACGAACCTAGATGTGTTTCGAGCTAGAAAAACTATTATTTCTTCTTTTGCTCCCTCCCTTTGCATCTGAATGACGTCATGGACATACATGCAAATGCAGGAAATACTTCGCAACAAAATTAGCCACAGTTAGTAATAAAATAAACCATTCTCGGAGCAATACTGACTTTAAACACAATATTAATTATTATACATTTTATTCAATAAAGGAGAATATTTGCTTTCTGAATTGTTATAGATAAATTGCTCACAAAGGAGGAGAGAAAATGGATTAAAATGCGGCCGTTACCTCCCATACCTGCACAAAAAAGTCTGAAAAACAACTGAAGAACAGCAATTAAGTCATTGAAACTAGAAACCTTTTTCAGACACGAAGATCATTCACAAAGTTAATATTATGCCAAAATCTTATCATCATATTATGCTCTATATTAATAACATTTTATATGTATCACGATAAGTAAGTTGAAAGTTTGAAATGAATTAAAACGCAAAGTATAAATTGCAGAAAAATTGAATTTGGGTACAACAGAGTGTTGCTGTTATGGGCAGATGTGTAAAGACTGAATATTTGAAGAGATCTTTGGGCATAAATTTAACTTATGAAACACTGATGGGCAAGGAACACGTACCCTAAGTAGGTTATCCATAAATGAATATTTGTCTTTTACACTCGATCAAACGAAATGGAACTTATATTTGAAGAAGGAAATATAGATTCTAATTCCCGAAAATTTCTTTCATCAAATATAAATTCCAAACTGTGCCACTATGGCTTAGGTGTGGTAAAAGTTACTGAACATGCGAGCAGACATGAATGATTGAAAAATGCAAGTATTAAGTTTGTTACCGAACGTTGAAATAGAAATAACATTTGTCTTTCATTTAGACGATGTGTATCTGTTATCAATTTAGCCAAGAAAAATAATGTATTATCTATATGCCACATAGTGCCGTTACTGGTCTGTTGTTGCATTATTCTCCACTAAAAGCATGACATTTCAAGCCTTCAAATAATTATGAAATTCTTCTCGCGTACGGCCCTAGACCAGATCTTATCCCTACGTAAGGGATAAGATCAGAAGACCCATACGTTTCGATAATCGAGTCTATAATTAGGTACTTGAATTAGTCTGTCAAATACAAGAACTGAGTAGACTAATCTTTCATTCTTATTTTCGACCATCAAATTATGAAATTATTGAGGGTGTGTGGTTTGTCCAATCTGTTGTAGCCCCTGTCCGGAACCTTAGCCCCTGCTTAACCACTCCTTATCTTCTTTCTAATCTAAAAAAAAATAAGGAACACCTAGTACACTTTAACAATACACATTTTAACAAGTCTTATAAACACGTGTAAAACATCTCACATTTTAAATACAGATGAGCAGTTGCTTATATTGAAAGCACATGATTTAGCATGGGAAACGCTATCGTCTACCTTAAATTCCATTGTTGCTGGCCATTCATGACGCAGTCCTTGCTTCTTTTTAAAACGTCTCAAACAGACTCTTTATCTTTTCAACTAACCCTTTGGTAGGTACGAAGAGAACTAATATACTTATGATCTATTCAGTCGGAATCGATTCGACACTAATTTTGTGTTCAAAAAATCTTGTCCGACGCACTACTCATGTTTACCAAGTTCTAACGTATTAAACCAACCAAACTAATCACTTCACAATTTAAATATACCTCTTCAAAATCCCACTACGGATGTTCGTACCTCTATTGTATTATTTCAGAGCTTTAGATGCGCATTCCAAAAGATCCTCAGAACAAATGCATTTCTTTGCAAATGGCTCTCATTTCAACCTCGTCCATGCATGTGCAATATATAAGTAAGTTATTTTGAGGCTCTCGGGGATATATGATTCATTCTCCTCGGGCTACGCCCTCGGTGAATAAATCACATATCCCTCGTTGTCTCAAAATAACCTGTACATATTAAAAAATGAACGTTGCTCGTTCCACAGCTGTTCTTCCAAGAACTGTATAGTTATATAGCAAGAAAACCATATCTGCTCACTTGTTGTGTAGTTTCTCACTGCATGAAAAGGGAATATTCCGATGTATTCTTGGATCTATACGGGTAGGAATAAAGCACATATTCTAAGAAATATTCTTTTTCTGAATATGGTTTGAAACATTCGCTTATTCCTGCCATGTTAAGTCTGGTTCACACGAGCGACATAAGCATAAGGACAAGATCAATACGAAAAAAAAAGCATTATGTCTCCTCAAGGACTTGCAAAGATAAAACAAAAATAATTTTTCTTTGTTTCGTCTTTTGTTCGGCTCTTGGCTCATGATTGAACTATGATCTTATGCCTATACTTATGACAATCCTTGTGTCGCAGGCTTGATTTGATTTCTTTGTTTTGCCTTTTGTTTTGTCCTTATGCTTGTCCTGTGCTAATTAATTATCGCAATTAATTATCATGGAGGTTGAGCCTTATGGAATTAATGAATATTTGTTTTCATGAAAATAGAATTTATATATGATGAAGGAAATTTTGGAAAGTCAGAATATATTTTAAGACCCCACAGAGACCATACAGTTGCAAAAAATGCAACTCTAGGACCTCTGGCTTGGAATCGAACCACGACACAAGTGAACTGCGAAGGCCGTTGCCGGGAGCTGGACCGAGAGTTCTGTATTTATAGCGGTGATAATACCTGTAAAGTAATGGGTATATTCAACGAATATCTGGCATTTACACTCGAATCCATTTTCACTTGACCATTTCAAAAAAACAGCAAGCGTCCCACCTTGAGGTGCTCTCTTCACATTTGAACTGATCCAGTTGATCATATTTCTGGAATGTGACCAATCCGGATCACCCATTCTCTCTCGTGACCTTTCCCCTGCTGTACAATGACACTAACATTCTTCATTCAGATTAAAGGGCAACTGAAGCATGGAAAATAACTAGTAAAATGATACTTAACTTAGAAAAAGCTGTGCGAATTTCGATTTACCTGACAAAGCTCATCTTTTGAATACATTGTGTGGAAAAGACTTGAAGGTTGTTAAGGAGACCAAAGACCTACTGTTGTAATAGTCGCAAGTTATCGTGCTGCAGCCAGGTCCACACAATTTCAAGGTCCAAACAAGGAAGGAAGGATGACTCGTGGGGTTAATAAAGAGGACAGCCGAGCCAAGGAACCGTAGATATTTTCACCGTTTTCTTTCGTAAGACGTATATTGGAACATGCAGTTCCAGTTTGAGAAAGTGCATTATTGAACCATCTAAATGTGCTTCGGATGCCCCAGGAATGAATAGAGTACGAAAATAGAATTAAAACACAAGGGTGGCCAACCATAGACGACACAAAAACATTTTTATCATCATACGAATTTTACAAAATTACTGTTTTGTTTGAGCAAAATCAAACTTTCACCCATTCGTTGGACCACCAAATGACAGCCGATGGTGAGCAAAAATTTCGATTGGTTAGTCTGGCTAAGAATATTATATTCTCAAATGAATTTCAATTAATATTATTATATAAAACTTTTCAAAAGCATATATAGTCAAATAGTGTGTAAACATCCGAAAGGGTCAGGGAACTGCCGAAACATTTAAGTGACGAGAAACTGACGTTTAAAGCCAACGTCCACAGCGTCGGAGTGAAAGTTTGAACGTGAAATGATATAAAAGTTAAGTGTATTTTTGCCGGTAAAACATAATGTTATTATTATTATTATTTAATGTTATTTAAACACGGTAGCCTTTCAGATAGTCTGCTTTTCAAAGGGCCGTGTAAATTTCTACTTACAAAACATTAAGCTAATATATTACATACCTATATTACAAACTATATATAGCTATTTACAAAATAAAATAAGTGAACTGTTCACTGGTTGGCTAACAGATTTTTTGAATGTTTTCAAGGTCTTTGTATTAATATTGTTTACTATATGTTCATCTAACCTGTTCCAACACACAGCTCCTCTATAGGAAAAACTTCGCTTTAGGAAATCAGTTCTTGGCTTATTTAGTATAAGTTTGGTGTTATTACTCCGTAAGTTATAATAGTGGTTATCACATGTGTTAAACAACTGTGACAAATAGTTTGGTGCTAAGCCCTTAATTATTTTGTGCATCATTATCGATTCACGTTGATTCAAAGTTTTGATGACGGGAGACCATTTTAAGTTATTAAAGATTTCGACTGACCGAATTTCATATGTAGATCCAGTAGTAATCCTAGCTGCACGCTTCTGCAGTTTGAATAGTTTTTCTATATTAGAATTGTTACCGTCATGTCATACAGTAGAACAATAATTGAAATGGGGCAACACTAGTGCATTATACATGGTGATTAAAGTATCTTGAGGTACAAACTGTTTAGCTTTTTTTAACAGGCTAAGATTTCTAGATATAGTTTTGCATTGCCCGTCATTGTGTTTGTCCCATTTCAGCTGTTCATCGATGTTTACACCTAACACGTTTTTATTTGATACTCGTTTAATAGTCTCCTCCCCAATCGTTAAGACAGGATCATTATCTGAAAATGCTTGTAATCTTTGTCGTGATCCGATAATCATGTACTCAGTCTTTTCATTATTCAAAGTTAATTTGTTTGACAACAACCATTTATGGACATTTTCAAGATCAGAGTTAAGTTTTTCTTCGATTTGTAAAGAATTGCTTCCCTCGCACGATAAGTTAGTGTCATCGGCGAATAAGGCTGCATTTGTTTTTTTAAGACAGTTTGGCAAATCATTGATATATAGTAAAAAAGTAGCGGTCCAAGGTTAGACCCTTGCGATACACCGCAGCTTACAGTCTTCGTTCCCGTCATCGCTTGATGTGACCAGAACCACGCACCAGTAGGATTAAAACGCCAATAAAAAACTAAGTAATTATGCGTAAACGATGGTAAATCAGTTGCTATTTCAAAAAGGGAGCACTCGACAGAGGACCTAAGGGAATGCTAATGCGTAAGATTAAAATAAAGAATAAAAGAAAACCCTAGAGAATAAAGAATGTAAACCAACGATTTAATGCACCCATTCTAGACAAAAAACAGTAACTTTGCGATGAACTAAATCAAGGAAAACGTTCATTAATACCGTGCATGCGGGAATGTACGGTTCCAGGTTTGTAAACGAGACGTCTTTCATGTCTTTTATCGGCTGTCAACCGAGCCCCTTTATTATTTATCAGAGGTGGGGAGACGGGTGAGAAAATGGGGAGTCTTGAAAAGTTTTGTGCGTGCAATGGGGGGACCTGAAATTTAAAATCAATTTTAAAGGGGGGGTTTTACTGGTAGCCAAAGTCTAAAATGTATTATTTTTAGCTTAGTTGGCAAATTCACATCAAGTGGTTAAAAGTACAAGATAAGTTTTGTTTTGAATTGCAGCCTGCTGTATTTACAAGTTAGAACATGCCAGAATTGTTCATTTTTTTTGTGGATGACAATGATATGTTATTAAAAATTTAACATCCACATATTTAAAATACTTATAGTTCTCACAACAGCTCAGTGTCACTTCCTTTTATTAAACTGAGATGTAATTGCAATAAAATGTTCTTGTATGGTTGTCAAAAGTTGTGCGATAGTTGAGTATATAAATATTAGTTTGTATTAAAATTAGATATATTAGTGAAGTTTGCTTCTTTTTTTTCTGTGGTCCCTATGAGCATGGAATCATATTAAAAGATGGCCGAAGTGCATGTACTTTATTTGTGAAATTGCACTATTATAATATTTAAAGCGTTATTTTATGGTTGACATATTGATCTCAGAGATGAGCACCAATTAGAGCTAGTTATGATATACTAGAGTTTTACCAAGACAGAGAATAGTGAGACACTCTAACCATTGAGCATTAGAGCGTCTCACCGGTCATCAGAAGGCTGTGGGTTCGATCCCCGTCTGGGGCTCAGAAATCGTTTTTCTGAGAATAGAGCTTGACGAACGTTCATCTATCATTCGAGATATCTCCAAGCTCCCACATCTCCAAAATATATATCTCATCAGTAAGATCATTAACATCTAGTAGCTTCCAATTATGGCGCATAATTTGTACCAAAATTCACTCAGTTATTTTACAAAGGTGTTCGTGTATTAAAAGGACATAAATCCACTTTGGCTGCACGCATTTTATGAAGCACGTCTCATTTTACAAAGCTGACTTTATGAAAACTAGTGACTTCAACTCATTACAACGATTAATGCGATCGAATGTGACTCCTGGGACTAACGTCTTCAAATTCAAAAATATTGCCAATGCAAATTTGATGTATGCGTTAAAGGAGATGAAAGCAGGTAAAGCATCAGGTCTACAGGGTGTCCCAAAAAACCCGAAAACTATTGAAATCACTTATTGTTAAAATTTGAATGCCCTACGAAGAAGCTGAACGTAATGATGCGTAAAATATTGACAAAGTGCATGTATTAAAATTTAGGTAAGAAAATCGCCTTGTAAAGTGCGCGATTTTTTGCCCGTAGGAATTTAAAGCAAATTACTTATATCAATCATTTATGCACTCGTGGGGACCAACAGAGTGCTAAGGCATTCAAATTCTAACAATTAAATTGTTATTGGTGATTTCAATAGTTTTCGGTTTTTTTGGGACACCCTGTAGATAAGATTTCCAGCAAATTACTTCGGGCAGCAGGGAATTCTATACACGAATCCCTACTTGTCGTTTTTAATCTTATTTTGAATACGAGCATTTTCCCAGATGAGAAAAAATTACTCCTATTTATAAATCGGGAGAAAAACTGACTGCGGAAATTATAGACCAATTTTGGTGATATCTGCAGTAGCAAAAATTCTTGAGAAACTTATTTATGATCAAGTATTTCACTTTCTTGATGATAATAAAGTTATTTCAAATCAACAGTCAGGATTTCATCCCTTTCACTCAACTGAAACATCATTACTACAATTGGCAAACCAATGCCTTATAAATATGGACAATGGCCTAGTAAATGGCATTCTATTTCTAGGTCTCAAAAAAGCTTTCGACACTGTAGACCACAGAATTCTTTTATCCAAACTAGAGCGCTACGGAATCAGAGGAACTGCTTTAAAGCTATTTCAATCCTATCTTCATGGAAGGAAACAAGTATGTATACATCACAATGCATTGTCGGAGCCTAAAGAAATTACATGCAGTGTTCCTCAGGGATCAAATCTTGGTCCGTTACTCTTCCTCTTATACATTAATGATCTTCAAAATTGTCTTGATAAAACTCTAGCATCAATGTTTGCGGACGACACCAATTTATCTTGTCATGGAGAGTCGTCCGCAGATATTGAAAGCAAACTTAACATTGATCTAGATAACGTACATAAATGGCTAACTGCCAATAAGTTAACACTGAATGAAAAGAAAACGAAATTTATACTGATCGAATCCAGACAGAGACTAAACCAATTTTCCGGTAATCTTAATATAATTCTCGGCAACCATACAATACAACAGGTGCCAAATAAGAAAGTTTTAGGAGTTATTATTGATGAAAATCAAAAGTGGAATGAACACAATGATGCTCAATGCAAAAACATTTCTAAAGCTATTGCGCTGTTAAGGAGAGCAAAACAGTTTGTAACTCACGAAGCACTCTTAAATATGTTCAATTCACTTGTACTGTCCCACTTCACTTATTGTTTGATGGTATGGAATGATGGGAACTGCGCTCACATTGATAAACTATATAAATTACAAAAGCAAGCCGCTCGAGTGATAACGGGTTCTAATCACGAAATAAGATCAACAGAAATTTTTGATGTACTACAATGGGAACCTATAAAAATATTCTTAGGTAACGGGAGAATATTATGACATTCAAGGCGTTGAGAGGCGTAACTCCCAGTTACTTATCAGACCTCTTTACCACTTGTCATAATGATTCACATCAATTGAGAAGTAACAATAGAAAACTTTATTTAAAAAAACCAAAAACGAATTACTTAAGAAAAAGTTTCTCATATCGTGGAGCTATATCTTGGAATGACCTACCACCCGTAATCCTTGACAGGTATGAACAACTCTCAGTATACTCATTCAAAAATACACTCAAAAATCATTATGTTAATTTAGAGACAAATCTCTCATTAAGTTAACTCAATATAATCTATCTATACTTCAAATTTGTATGTTATTAATGTTAAATTCGAACTGCTGTAGTATTTTATTTTTTTAAGTATAATAAAAATGTGTAAATATTTAGTAAAAGATATCTTTGTATAGAGTGAAACGGCCCCTTGAAAACCAGCATTATCTACGTTGAAGGGCTACCGTTTTAAAATAACTTTAAATAATAATAATAATAATAATAATAATAATAATAATGCCTATGTCGTCGTTGAAGTCTTCCACGATGGTGAGAAGGTCTTCAGTGATCTCGAAGACCTTCTCACCATCGTGAAAGACTTCAGCGACGACATAGGCATGGAGTTTGGACTTGACAAATGTGCAAAAGCCAGCTTTAAGCGTGGCAAGTTCTGTAAGGCGAGTAACATCAATCTGGATACAAACACTAAGATCAGAAACCTTGAACATGATGAGGTCTACAATTACCTTGGTATCAACGAAGGTGATGGTATCAAACACACGGCGATGAAAGAAAAAATTCGTAAAGAATGTTACAGGAGAGTTCGACTAATTCTTTAGTCGGAACTTAATTCCTCTAACAGAGTAAAAGCAATTAACAGAATTGCAGCTCCTATTGTCACTTACAGTTTTGGAATCATAAATTGGAGCAAAACAGACGTGGCGAGAATAGATACTAAAATACGCAAACTGTTAACTAAATTTCGTATGCACCACCCCAAATCAGATGTTGACAGATTGCATCTACCTCGCACTGATGGTGGACCCGGACTCAACCAACTCGAGATGGCTTATGAAACTACGCTGATCGGCCTTGGTAGATATCTCGAAACAACAATAGATCCCATGCTACAAGCCGTGTTGAAGTATGAGAAATCTAAGAAGAATTTCATAATAACCTTGAGTAGAAAACTGAAACATCGGTATGATGTGTAACCAACAGTAGAAGAAGATCAACTTAAACCAACAGCTGCTGCCAAAACGCTGAAAAAACGGGCAAAAAAGGCTGGTCTAAATGGTCTTAAGGAAACATGGAGAAATAAACCACTGCACGGCAAATACCTACAAAGACTAGATGAAGCTGATGTTGACAGTAAATCCACACATCGTTGGCTTCAAGGGTCAGGTCTCAAAGCGGAAACCGAGGGTCTCTTGATCTCAGCCCAAGATCAGAGCCTCCCGACAAACGTCTATAGATCTAAGATAGTTAACAACGGTACAGACCCTCTTTGCCGCATCTGCAAAAAGTCAGATGAGTCAGTAGATCATCTCATAGCTGGCTGTCCTATATTAGCATCTAAAGAATATAAGGCTTGCCATGATCGTTTAGGCCAATACATCCACTGGAATGTGTGCAAGCATTACAACATCAAAGTCCCTGAGAAATGGTACGAACATCATCCTGTGGAGGTCACCAATGGAAAAGGTGTTACAATTCTTTGGGACTTCACAGTTCACACAGACCGTACCACCACGGCCAATAAACCAGACATTGTTATCAAAGACTTCAAAGCAAGGACATGTCAAATTATTGACATGGCAGTTCCCTGTGATAGCAACATTTCGACTAAAGAATATGATAAACTTCAGAAATATAAAGACCTGGAAATTGAGATCACCAGGATGTGGCATCTAAACGCAACAACGATACCAGTCATCATGGGCGCACTAGGAATGATCCGAAAGGGAACTAGTAGGAATGTCGAGAGAATTCCGGGAAATAGCAAGCTTCAAGGACTGCAGAAGATTACTCTCATTGGTACTGCACATATACTTAGAAAAACATTATCTATAAGAACATGAAAATTGGTCCAACTGGAAAATAGACTTCTGGAGCCTTCTCACTCTTGGACCCCGGTGGGGATCCGGTGTTTGGACAAGTATACATACAGTCAAATATATGAATAATGATAATAATAATAAAAGATATATTAAGGGAGATTGAATCGGCGAATTTAAGTGCGGACCGAATCGATTGTTTGATTGTCAAATTATCTCTTACGGGTTAATGAATGGGAATACCATTGATGGTATTGTGAGAGAGGTAAATAATGCGGCTCAATATCTATTCAAATACGAACAATTTTTTCAAGCGAGAAGTTACGAAACACCAGCAACATATACAGAGAGAGGTGGAAGACCAAAATCTCACATATCAAGAGATCGACTTGAATACTTTTTTGTAAAACGGATTTTCGGCTACTTCTATAGTCTCTCTGCTTGTTGTTTCATTGCAAACCATTAGGCGCTGGTTTTCCGAGTTTGGGCTGTCAGTCCGTTCTTTTTGCACACCAGTTACACACAGACGATCAGCTGGATGAGACAATCGGCCATTGTGGTTGAAACAAGGGAACTGAGTGTTTGTGCCAACAAATGGCTCCAACGAATCGAAACGTGTATCGATTTCCGCGCGCTGGACAAAACATGACAACCGACCTTCATAAAATAAGCTTCATAAAATGACCTTCATAAAATGATCTTCATAAAATGATCTTCATAAAATGATCTTCATAAAATTAACTTCATAAAATGACGTTCATAAAATGACGTTCATAAAATCAACTTCATAAAATGACGTTCATAAAATCAACTTCATAAAATGACCTTCATAAAGTCAGTTTCATAAAAAGAGACGTGCTTCATAAAGTGCGTACAGCCAAAGTGGATGTATGGCCATTAAATACACGAATTCACCTCGTAGCTGAATGGACTACCCTGCTTAAATAAACGTTTTTCAATCAATCAATCAATCAATCAATAAAATAACTGAGTGAACCTTGGTACAAATTATGCACCATATCCGATTACGTCGCACATATGTCGAACATGCTCCTTAGTTCACCATCTTAGTCTGGTAGCTCTATGGTTAGAATGTCTCACCGGTTATCAGAAGGTTGCAGGTTCGATCCCCGTCTACGGCTCAGAAATCGTTTCCTGAGGATAGAGCTTGACGAACGTTATGTATCATTTCAAGATTAATTTAGTCTAAATTAAATTAGTCGTATGAAACGAACACGCATTTACGTCGACTAATTGGCAAAGCTAATGTGAATTAAATTGGTCTGAATTTAAGTCGACAACTGTGCGACGTATGAAACGGCACTTACTCTGTTTTTCCAATTTGCTCGTACTTTACCGCGTCTTTTCCGTCTGTCATTTCTCTTCGGCTCACGTTAGTCAGCGGTTTACTATATGAACAATCTCAATCAACTTTCTTTTCAGATGTGCATAAAAATTTAACATGTCTTCCAAATTGCGAACGAGAAATTTTAGTGAAGAAGAAAAAGATCTCCTTGCTGAGCTAGGCAAGCAGCATCCGGAAATTGAAAGCAAAGGATATGACAATAAAAGTCTTACCAAAAAGGCTAAAGCTTGGGAAGAAATTTTTGGGAAATTCAATGCCGAAAGTCCAAGAGAAACGAAGAGAGAAATGGCTCAACTTCAAGGATGCTGGAAGCGTCTTAAATATCAAATTAAGAAGGAAAACATTCGAAGTAGAAAACCTTTGGCTTTTCCCTGCAAAACTGGTGAACTGTGTGCCAATGCTATACCATCATCAATTACTCAATTGACGAATACCATTGACGATGATGCGAGGGAGTTGTTTGATGAGAAAAATAATCATTGTAAGCAAGTTGAAGGGTGTGATGCTGAACCAAGTGGACTTGTCAGCAGGACTGAATGTGAATGTGAAAGAAACAGTACAGCTGTTTCTAGGAAACCAGGAAAGAGCCAGATGCAAGCTGCTGATAATCAGAGGTAAACATTCATTGATCAGATAATTATGATCATAATTATAATTATCATTTATCAGACAGCCCGAAACAGGAAAGTTTGTACTGCTTGAAGTATTTGTCCTATGTGTCATTGAGGGATTTTTATGCATACATCCATTTTTAGACTGATCTAACAAGTGCACATTTGCATTAGGTAGAAAATTCACATTTTGGACACTTTGCTTGATAGCTCTCATTGCATTTTTCGTACAAGAATGGTGGCAAAAATCTAATTCTATCACATGCATTTGGTAAATTTCTAATCTCAAACATACTATAAGAGTACAGTGAACACTCGACCTTTCTGGTTTCAAGCATGTTATTACAAGTAATTAAAAGCAAAATGCAATGATAATAAAAATATGACAAGAGAGTAACAGAAAATATATAAATTTAAAAGAAGTTTAAATAAATGTGTACATACATAAGAATCTCATGAATAAAATGTAATTTCTTATGCTAATAACTACTGACAAACTAATATGTGGGAATTTGAGTGGTTTTTCCACCACATACATGTAGCTGGGGGTGCAAGAACATTGGGGTGTGCATGAAGGTTCTAACTGTGTCCATTGTTTTTGTGCACCAAAGGCTTTTTATTTCTTTTGAAAAGTTGCTTAGTTCTTCCTGGAAAACATGCTTAAATTTGTGGCTACAGTAGCTTTTTTCACTTTCAAATTGATCAAGCAGATTTAAAAGCACAGTTATAAAGATTGAACATGTCTAAATCCCACACTATCAAAAAAAGGACTTAATATGAATATTGTGGCTGTTGGTCAATGTTATAATACTGGTCAAAGTTCACCCAATTTATAGTGGAATTAAATGCTGAGGAAAGAAAGGTGTGTATCAATATAAGATAGATGTGCTGGTCACAGAGTACCCAGCTTCCAAGGAACCTACTGTTATATTAGTGAACACTGTTTCTTGGTCTCTTGAAAGCTCATGTAACGTTCAATAAATGCAGTGAAAGGGACTTTGGTATGTCCATATTACATCAAATTGTTGCATTTAAGTTACTTCAAGACAACATTAGAATGTTTAGTAAGAACAAGGGCAGTGGAAGTGTGGGAGCAGTGGGGGCAGTTGCCCCCACAAGTTTTCTCCAGTGGGGGTGACATAAGGCTTTTGCCCACTCAAAATTTTATCACCAGATTTTAAATCAATTTGTAAGAAAACCATCAGGCTATATTTACCACCATGTTACCTGAACCTGAGGACACAGAATGGTGCATTTGATTGGGGTTGCAAACAGTAGTGTGGCCAGACCAACATTTTTGGAGGTGTTCTGGAAACTCAAAACACACCTGTGGAGAATTTTGGCCCTGGGATTAAACCTGTGTTAAAGTTTGAATTTTAGGCCCTCATGTACATGACTGAAGGCAATAGATGATGTTTTGTGTAATATTTCAGGCAATAACTTTATCAGTCCAGTGAAATTTTGGGAGGCACAGGCCCCCTGGGCACCCCCTTTGCTATGCCACTGGTTACAACAAGGATACAGGATGAAGAATTGACTGCAAACAATGGTCACTGTTTTGGACACTCCCTCAATCTTTGCTTGCAAGACGCTGCTAACTGTGCAAAGTAATGCCCACCAGTGAGAAAAGCCCTAGATTTAGTAAATTGAGATTAACAAGCTGATAAAGAATTCTTGTCTTTGCAAATTGCAAGGCAGAACTCTCTCATCAGAGCTTTTCCAAATAAAAGTCCATTCGTCATGACGCTGGCAAATTAACTTTATTTGAATCACTATAGGATATCGTCCAAACTTTGGGTAAACGTCTTGATATTTGGATGTCTTTCTTTTCCAGGTGTGTGGAGAAAAACTCAAGGCCGCCTAAAAACGATGTATATGTGGAGATGGCGAAGGAAAAGCACGATATTAAAATGAGGATACTTAAACTGAAGGAATGGAAGTTAAAGCATGAATGCATACAGATGGGAATAGGCCTGCCTCCAGAATATAAGACGTCGGTTGTTGAAGATAAAGTCCGTTGAAAATCGTCACCATATACAATAACAGACAGCTGAAAGCGAGAGAAAAATGATCACAATGACAGTTGATCTATGGAAACGAAACTGCAAAAAACCATGTACTTCTAAACGAAAAATCAAGCAAACTTGTTTCAAGTTTTTAATTCTTTCGATATTAAGTATAAAAACAGATCACTTACAACTATATCTGCAGCCTCATTCACTAGTTACATCTCTCCGCCCAAAAATGGAAGGTACGACGACTATTGCTGGCTTGCAATCCTTTTAGGTTCAAAAGATAAAGATACAGAGGCCTTGATTAGAGTCACATACAATCGACGCTAATGAGATTTTTGTTAAAAGTTCACCAGTATCATAAAAAAATTATCTTGCGATAGTTGGGGAAAAATTCAGCACAAAGTGGCCTGAAATTTCAATCTGGGCGGAATTTCTTTCTGTATTTACCCCCCTAGGTCTTCAAGACCTTAAGCCCTGTGGGAGGCGATATCGCTACAGCAAGTGAAACGCTCTTTTTGGGTTTAAAATATGCTCTAAATCTCACAGCTTATTATCAAAACAAGTGTTGACTTCGCCTATTCAAACTTATCATCACGGCGGTGCCAATTAACAAAACTTTGCTTATATCCTCGGTGCATGAAGTGATAATTTATTGGATAATCATGAAATGTTCTCGTAATTTTATCTTGACAAGGACTGCGAAACATTTGATAGAACTTTTCCAAAATTGGAGAACCGTAAGAACAGTGGTCTCTCTTCCAGTTCTTTTAAGATTCTTCACGCAACGATTTTCCCCACGACCTAAATGGGAGGAACCTTTCCGGATGACTCTCAGAGCGACTACGAGGATGGTTGTAAGAACAAGGGAGTGGGTACACCGAGTTACAAATTTGATCGTAAGTCGTAATTTCAAGAGAACTGTGGCAGTTAGATCACTGAATTTTGCCGAAAATATAGTAAGTTCTTAGATATTAAAGTTAAAGTTAAAATCAACTTAAATCTTAACTCAAAAGTTTGCGTATAACATTTCGGGCGAATGGCCTTCGTGAGAAAGTGAAATATGTTCGTTCGTCCGTCCACCCACCTATTTCATCTGTTTATCAGTCTGTTCATCTATTCATCCATGCACCCACCAATCCATCCATCCACGCGTCCATTGGTCCGTCGGTTTGTCTTACTGGCCGGCCGTCTATCCATTCTTCCATCCGTTTGCACTAATACCGTAAAGGAACTTTTCATCATTCCAATTTGCCTCTAATCTCAGAAAATATATTCGAAGAACTTGAAAATCTGCTGATGCTGATGATAGTTCAACAACAGCTGGAATTGAAAACCTTATGCCACTACATATTCTTATTTTTTAAAACAAGGGATTTAAAATGGGTTTTATTAATGTCAATGGTTTGTTTATTCACCTTGATTAATTCCGTATAAATTTGACACAAGGGTTTGCGGTGACGTCACGTTTATGGTTAAGTTTTGCCGAACTTTCGTCCTGGACAATCAAGACTTCATCAGAGCAAGAAATTGAAGTTTTGAAATAAACCTAGTGTTTGTATACGTTACAATATTTTTACAACGGATTCACGATAATCGCGTGCTTAATGGCGTCACGACGTCAACTGAAAGAAAATCCATTATATTCCTAATACCTACTAATATGGATACTAATATATATTTTAAAAGAGAGATATGTACAAGAGAATTGTTAAAAGAATAAATTTAGGAAAAAAAGGGGATGTCCAAGTATCATTTAAAGGCTGTCCCTCTTGCGGAATGGTGGCATGTTTCAATATTTCTATTGATTCCCGTATCCTTCCACTAAAGTAATCTTTAGTGTTGCTCGGAAGAGTGGTTTTGTCCCATTCTATTCTATGGCCCGTCTCCCAGATGTGTTTTGCCACGGATCATTTCTCGGTTTGATCTTTAACGCAGCACGTGTAATGTTCTTTTTTGGGTGCGGTAATTGTGCATCCAGTCTCTCTAATGTATGCCAGTCCGCATTCGCAAGGGATGCGGTAGACTCTGGGATGCTGGTTCTTCTCTGTTTTGTCTTTATGGGTGAAAAGTCGCTGGAAGAACTTATTGGAGGTGCTATGGTAGACTTTAATATTTTCTTTTGAGAGAATTCCTTCAATCAAATGGGATATTAGACCGGTGTACGGGAGTACTACAGTGAACACGTATTCTTGCTTTGACCTAATGGGTTTGTGATCATCCTCAGTTATCTTGTCAGTCGGGAAACCATTCTGTCTGAGAACCTTTTTAAGATGTTTGAACTCGCCATCAAGATGCTTCGAATCGCAGATTGAACGTGCTCGATGAACGAGGGCCTTGCAGACGGAGGAGTTGATTCTTGGATGATGGAAGGAGTGGTAGTTTAGTTAACGATCTGTACGTATTGGCTTTCTGTGGACGGTGTGGCTCAAGTTGCCGTCTGATTTCGTCTGGAGGATGTCAAGGAAGGGAAGTGCTTTGTTTTCGTGTTGTTTTTCTACGGTAAATTGTATTGATGGATTTAGATTGTTGAGGTTTTGAGGGAAAGCATCAAGTTTATCATGTCCATGAGACCATATTGCTACACTCTTGTTCTACACTCAGCGATAGTTGGGGGTATGAATGCGCCGAGATTTAACGAATTTTTAATGCAGACAAGGCAACGACTGAATCCGGACGAACATGTAGTGTTTATATACGACGGTGCTCCCGCACGTCGAAGTGCTGACAACCCAGGTTAAAACAGAGCTAGACGTCAAGGAATTGCTTTAGGGGAATATCGACAGCAGCTGTTGCTTACAGCATGTGAGAGAAATGTCGGAACGATAACTGCTCACAAATGTGACCAGTGGTACCGACTTATGTAGACTTACTTGCCACGCTGTTTAAACGGGGAAGAAATTCAGGGATAATTTGGACAAATGATCACTTTAATACATGTAGTTGTACAACATTCTACTGTACTGAACTCTACTGTACTGCTCTGTAAGCTTCGATTGTAAAACGTTTTTGCTAAGATGTGAAAATTGTTGAGTGTTAGAAATTAACGTACAGTGAAATAAAGTTTTTTTAACTGTTTGATATATACTTGATTCCATATAAACCTTAAATGGACCCTCCAGCTTAATTGACAAACGTCTGTTGTAATTGAAATTTTGTCCCAAATGTATAGAAGAATGAAGTTAATGGTCGTCTGTTGATGCTGTTGAATGCCCTTTCATGCCAATGGTTGCTTTTCGACGCTAATTAATGTAACTTTTTATGCAAAAATTTTAAATGAATGAGTCAAAAGCGTTAATGAGTGACGACTCATTAAAATGAATGTATTTTTGCGTTAATGAGTTTGAGGTTGGTGCTAATGATAGGAGATTTTTTGGTAATGAACAGCAAAAGGTGTAGTAGGTCTGTTACATTCAAAGTGAGCGATGATCTCTTTGACGAATCATTTGAAATGATTCCTTTGGAAGTACAGGAGCCTAAGTCTCGTTATATTTATCAAAATAAAGAAAAATCTTAAAAATGTTGTTATATTTATTAAGATTTTATGCCAACTACAGTCGAACCTCCCAATGAACCCCGCGTAAGTGGACACCTTGCTCGGGTCCCGACCAAATGTCTATTATATCACCATTTTAACGACCTCTTGTAAGTGGACACCTCCCGTAAGCGGACGCGAACACCAAAACATGAATCCCAAATAGCATTATAACCTCTTGTGAGCGGACAGTTAGCACTTCACTACCGTTAAAATAGTTTTTATTGGATGCGGCGACAGTGGTGTTAAAAAAACTTGGCTGTAACAAGCATAAACAACTGTTGCCCAAACAAGTACAACCAGCTATTGCCTGAAGCAACAACATTAGACAATGCAGTGATAAGATTATGAAGTTGTTGTATGTGCTACCAAAAACATTGTATTCTGGTAAAAAAATTTAAGTAATACTACTGATAATACGATGATGACCTATTTGAACGTGAGGATATAATGAATCTGGAACATATGTGTTTAAACGTTCCTAGCAAGTGCTCTGCGCTTCAGTACTTTAGCGTAGACGAACATGTACTATTCTTCGATGAGTTGATCGATTAGGCCATTAGGGCAATCCAAACTGTTGTGAGATCCTAAAAGAGCTTTTGAATGAGGCAAATGTCAGTCTTGACGCAAGTGAGAAGTCACCCTTAAGACTTTGAAAGTTATGGAGAATCAGTTGCGGATGAAGAAATTATCATAATGCGTTTCTAGAGTCCTAATTTTCAAATTACTATTCGTTCGTTCAAAACAAACTGATACATGTAATAGAGTTCTCTTGGACACAACGATATAGTTTACGGGATAATATTTTGTAATTTCGGGGGAACGTTGGCTTATTTGAAACGAGTGTGCATTTCTCATTGAAGGAATCATACTGTACAAAAAACCTGCCTAATATTTATAGAGGTCTAATCGAGCCCAACATTTATCGTTCTAATGTATGGAATGGTATATGGCTCCTCGTATCATTACTGGAGCTTCAAACAAAAAGCATCAGTTATGTCCAAATTAGGTTAGTGTGAATGGAAGCGGTATCCTCACTGCCACATCATCAACCTGGTCGTACAAATTGCCATTGAATAAAATATTGGTAGATGAAGTTGCAACCGAGAACAATTTTTTAAGGTCAGCACAATCTATATTCAGTATATTCTTGTTATTAAGGTTCTTAATCTCTTGTACGAATGAGAAAGAATAGCTTACACGGTATTTCTTTCATATGACTGAAGTGAGAAATAAAGTTAGATATGTTTTCCAAACTAAATTCTAATTAAAAGCTGCAGTAGAGGAAACAATGGAACAATGATTAAGTCTGTGAAAATAATCAGCAATGATAGAAGAATAAATCTCTTGAAGTCTATGCGTTTTCTGTTACGTTATACGCTGGAAGACGTATATTGGAAAGTTGCTTTTCCAACTGTAACTGATGGAATTGAGTTACAGGGTGGCTGTAACAGCATTCAGTTCAACATCCTGAAGAGAATGCATTTGACGTTAACCAGAATAGCGTCTGGCCTGAGATGGGACACCTCAACAGAGGATTAAGTTGTTAAGACCGATTAGAAAACAGCCATCTAAATGTAAGAAAAGTTTATTAGTATTAAGATCTTAGTATTACTGGGGAAGGATCTGTGATCGCTCTTCTGAAACTACGATTAGGAAAGGTTATAGAAAGGTTATTTTAAGCTAGGGGATAGCCTTAAACTAAGAATCTTGGGATTACAGACAAATTATCTTCTTAAATCAATAACATACAGAGTTGCGGTATCGTGCAATGGTATTCCAGAAAGTGCAAAGTCCAACAGTAATCAAACGTATTTAATGAAAAATCTTAAAAACTAGAACATGGAAGACATCAAGTTGGTAACTATTTGGAAAAACAAGAATCATAATTATGTTTATTTCAAGTAAATCCTGAAGAACTGTAAATTTAAACTTTTTAATTTAAGCATATATATAAGTATAAAATAAAACATATTCCGAAAAATAGAGACATCTTGGAAAGCTCAAGATATGGGTCAAAACAAGACGAGTATATGAGACTGTAATGTTTCGACTTTATTACAAAGCCATCATCAGACAGAATATCTGTCTGATTCTCAGCTTTATATTTACGAAGAGAACAGTGGATAATGAGAAAGATAAACAAGAAGATAAAGACGATTACAAAACAGATAAAGAAGATAAGAAAGATGAGTGGGAAGATATGGAAAACAAGGAAGAAGACAGCAGCGCAACCAGGAATTTCGAAAAGCAGGGATCGGAAGGAAGTATCAAGGCACCGTGGAGGCAATTTTGATAATTTTGGGCGCAGTAAATATATCCAGCTTTGGGGAATGAGGGCAAAAAAACTGTTGCTGATAGGGTACATATAAGATCTCACACAAAAAAGGCAGAGGTCGCGGCCCCCTAATCCCCCCTCTTGTTCCACCCCAGAGAAAGTGTGGAGGAGCATAATAATAATAATGATGAGAAAGATCAACAGGAAGACACGTGAGAAGCAAGAAAGATAAGAAGTACTATTACGAAGATACGGAAGACAGTGAAAGGAATAAAGATTTGGAATATTCATTGGAACAATTCTGCTTCTGATGAGTCAATATTTCCAATGCATGTTATACCTGCAAAACCCCCCTCTTTGCCCCGAGGTAACATGTTGTGTCATATAAAGAAATATTCTTAGAAACAGTTACTATGGCCAACCATTCTCTCTTTATGGGCCCACACTCTCGTATCATTCTTTTACTGCAACGTATTTGATGCCAAGGTCAGATATCAGGTTGGTCAACATGGGCGCTCATCCAAGACTCCCACGTAAGAGGGTCCCTGGTAAAGTACCTTAAAATTTTTTGGACAACGGAGATATGTATTCTAACTGCCTGAGTCTAAGATAAACTGTATTAAAATACATATTTTGTCAGTAAATTGTCGCAAAATACGGTTAAGCATCATGTTTTCTGTAATACTCACATAATAAACACTTTTTTCATGATTTGTTTCACTAATAACTTGCTGATTTGTTAGGGAGTTTGTAACAAGAGATAAGTAAGAAAGTAAGCAGAAATAGTTTGAAGTAGGCATTTTATCATTGTAATGAATACTTATACAACGTGATCAAAGCCTTTTTACAGTGGCGTAACGAGGTAAATTGCCGCCCTACAAAAAAGGAAAAAAAGAACAAAAGAAGACTCAAAAAGCAGGCATGGAATATTCTTTCTCCGCTATATGTATTAATTCAAATTGCTAACCAACGCTCATGCGTAAACTTATGCAAACTTCGCTGTTTAACAGCCATCAACCTTCTAATAAATAGTAATAAGTTGGTTTTACGTTCGTCTGTCAAATATACGAGAATAACTTAACTGTAGATCAACGTTTTCAGGACACTGATGGCCGAAATGTCGCCCCCAACGATTATACCCCCCCCTCGTTACGCCAATGCCTTTTTGCATGTTAAGTGTTCATGAAGACATTTTTCTCAAGAGAGCCCCTATATATGAGGGGAGGATGCATTCAACCTGTAAAAACCTCTCGTGTAAAAATGTGTTTTGTAAAACGCTTAAACTATCATTAACTCCTTCCAGCAATGCATCACTTTAGTATTAGTTACTATTTACAACCAAATTGAAATTATAGGTCCCTTCAATAACAATTAATGCTTCGTTGTCGAGGGTCTCCCTTAACCAAGTAAAATCATCAGGCGTTAGCCAGAGTAAAACAACGGAAGATTATGTAGACAAAAAGGAGTAAATTCAGACAAGCTTAAAAACAATAATCAATGGCAACTAATGATCAAACAATTTTTGAGATATTTTAGGAATTTACAGTTTCATTGTACCGACGCGCAAAATGGATTGAGTATCGTCTGGCCAATACAGACAAACTAAAAACCAGTTCCTACTTCTCACCTTAAATGACTATTAAAGGAGACATTAGTAATTTGATATGGTGACCTGATATTATGGTGGAAAATAAAAAAAAAGGCTGAGGAAGACAAGAAAAACATTTTGTTCCAGTGCTTAATCTATCCAGATGGCGTGGTGTTCTTTAGTGAGTCGTAAGTACTTGTATGTATGTTATTTTAGTTTTTAGGCATCCATGTATGTTAAGTATATATGTATGTACGTACGTACACATGTATGTATGTATATATGTATGTATGTATGTATGTATGTATGTATGTATGCATATGTATGTGCGTATGTATGTAGCATGTAGTTCGTTTATGCATATATGTGTGCAGGCAGGCAGCCATACGTGGGGTCAATCAAACCAATAAGTTGCAAAATGGAAATAATGCCAGACAAAGGCTTAATTTTACTCTGGCTGAAGGCAGACGATTTTACCCCTCAAAGGTGGACCACCTGAAAACGTGCCTAAAAAAGTAAATCAGAGTTAGTAAATCACCTACATGCGTCCATGGTATATATCAAGTGAACTACGATCATTCAACTCTCTAAAGTACTCTCCATAAAAAGAATCCTGTTAAGTAGTTGCGATGTCTCTTATTACTATTTTTTATATCTAAGAAAACGAATAAGAATGACGGAACTTAATAAGCTAAGACTTTTATCAACAAGCAAACCCCAAGGAGAAATTCAACTTTAAAAAACCCTGAAAATATAAAGAAAATAGTCGCAAACACAAAATAAAACTTGACCAATAAATGTTTTTTTACCAATATTGGGATCTGACTTGGAGTCATATCACTTAAGTGAGGTTTTGCACAAGATATAATGATCGGTTCTATACCTCATTAGTGAATTCTTTGTGTCAAAAACGGTTGACTTTATTTGATAGATCGAAGGACAGAATAGTGAAGTGTCTTGTGCATCTTATTTTTATATTTTTCTGAAAGTCATGTGTACCCTTTTTATCCACAACAGGTCAACAGCACGACAGCTAAATGTAAATTTTCGTCAGAAATGATTGTCATTTTGTTCGAAGTTTAATTGATAATTCGGAACTTTCCAGGTATCAGTCCCATCAGTTTCGTTTTTGATGCCCTTCAGAAAACTTACAGCTGGTGCTGTTTTAGGGCAAAAGCCACTTGTGCCACCCACACGTAGTTTTAAGCCCAATAAAACATTTCTTATTTTACATCTCACAAAGATAAAATCCCTGAACTGTCTAAAAACAACATTCTACCAACTTTCTTGTCCCCGTTGTCCCAAAGAAAACATAAATTGGCGAAATTCTTTACACCAATGGGTTTAACAACACCCATCAGCTATTAGTTCTCGAGCCATTACTTATCAAGTTTAATAAACCTGAGCTAAACTCAGGTCTCAAGGCAAGCAAAGAACTTTCACTTTTTAATTAGCTTTCATTAATTGACACCATTGGATTATTTTCGTTTCACCATTCTATAAATATTAGTATCAGACACTCTTTCGGACGTAATTCCTAATCAATTTATATATATATATATATATATATATATATAAGTAAATTTCATCTTACTAAGTGTAGATGTTTGTAGATGTTTGTAACAAACTTTTCATCATATATATATATATATAAACCAAAGGTGAGGACCAGAAAGGTTACAGTGTTGGTTTGAAAATGGAGAACGCTCAATACCATACCAGTAGAGCGAATAAAGAAGTAAAATAGACAAAATTTTTGCTGTCGCTACTCTGAGTTTCACGCGCTCAGGCGATCATCAGGCAACTGATGAGCGAGTGAAGCGCGTGAAACTCAGAGTAGCGACAGCAAAAATTTTGTCTATTTTACTTATATATATATATATATATATATATATATAATAACCATAAAAAACTCATTTAAAAATCTTTATTTCTTCTCCAACGCTTCGGGGCAAGCCCCATTTTCAAGGTCGTAATACAGAAGTCAGTAGTCCATATAAATATAAATTAAACAACTAATTAAAATTCATAATTAAGTAAAATCCCTAAGATTGAGTCCATCTGGAATGAACGTATTCAATTTATACACCCAAAACCCTTCCCTCTCTTCAGGCTTACTTACATCCGTTTTATCAATAATCATTATTCTAATATCCTCTAATCCCTGATGACCCTGCTGAAAAAAATGAGCGTATAAATGCTCCCCAGCTATTCCCCTCTGACCATTTCCATATCTTACTAACGAACTCTGGTGATTATTAAACCTCTTTCTAAACGATGTGATTGTGCTTCCAACATACAGTTTTATACACTTTTTACATTCAATCAAGTAAACTACTCCCTTGGAGTCACAATCAAAATCGTAATTAACATAATATTCCCGATTTCCAGAACTATCCTTAAAACGTCTTCCTTCTCTAACATATTTACGAATCTGACAACGAACATTGGAACATTTCCTTATCCCTTTACCCCAAATAACTCTACCGCCAATCTTACTTCTAACCATTTCATCCTTCAAATTTTTTGGCCTCCGAAAACTTACCAATGGTGCTTCTCCAAAGATACGCTTCATTTCTTCCGAAGCATGAAAAATGGTAAGCAATTCACGAACCTTGTACCTATTCCTGATAGTGTTGGATGAAAATCCAAGACTAAAGGGACTCGACCATTCAAATTTTTTCTTACCTTTGTAGCTTGATCAAGTACCTCAGACATGTTAACCCTTCTAACCTTCTGAAATTGCTTATCAATAAGATTATTATTGAACCCTCTCTTTAATAAATATCCCCGCAATTCCTCTAACCTAGTTTCAAAAACATCATCCAATTCACAAATTCATCTTAGCCTAAGAGCTTGTCCATATGGAATACCCACCTTAACATGCTTCGGGTGACACGATCTATGGTCAAGATATTAATGCGTATCCGTTTCCTTAACGTGAACATTAGTAATAATCTTATCCACAATTTTAACTTTCACATCCAAATATGTAATTTGTTTATCCGAATATTCCCATGTGTATTTGATCAGTCCGTGGTAGGAGTTAATATAGTTCAAAAACTCAATTAAAGCATCTCCACCGTACAGCCAGATCAAAAACACATCGTCCAAAAACCTCCACCAAACCCACGGTTTCAATAATGATTCCTTTAACATCCTTTCCAATCTTGACATAAAAATGTTCGCAAATGCTGGTGCAAATCTTGTTTTTATTGCCGTATTATTCTCTGTCTATAGATTTTGCCATTAAACTCAAAATAATTATTTTGCAAAATATCATTAGTCAATCTAACTAAATCTTGTTTATCTAGCTCTGATTGCAAACTGCCACCTTTCATAAAAAATTTGTCCATAACTTCATTCATACTCTCCAATCCTTCCTCATGAGGTATATGTGGGTACAAACCAACAACATCCATAGTACAGAGAATTGCCCCCTCGGGAATATCACCTAAATCTCTTAATCTCCGCAAAAAATCAATCGTATCTTCTATAACATGAGGTAAATCCGCCACTATTGGTTGTAGATGAAATTCAACAAACTCCAAAATCTTTTCCGTAACCGTACCACAGTTGGAAGTAACCGGCCTACCTGGCACATTAGCTAATCTTTTATGAATCTTGGGCAAAAGATAAAAACGGTCTAACTTATATTTATGGTGTTTCCCGAGAAGATATATCTATATCTATCTATCTATCTATCTATCTATCTATCTATATATATATATGTATAGTGCTGATGAGGCCCAGTAGGCCTAGGTCTATATATATATATATATACACGTGAACGTTTAGGTTTACGAAATGCATATAATATATATATTATATATTAATATATATATATTAATATATATAATATATATATAATATATATATATTATATAATATATATATATATATATATATATATATATATATATAATATATATATATATATATATATATATATATAGTCTATTAAGTATATATATATATATATATATATATATATATATATAGTACCTATTTATATATATATATATATATATTATATCGCTTACCTCAAAAAGTCACTACAGCCTGTTTCATCTTGGGAAAGAATCTTCAGGTGACTCCCCAGAAGATTCTTTCCCAAGATGAAACAGGCTGTAGTGACTTTTTGAGGTAAGCGATATAATCCCATTTGCTCTTTCTTTGCGTTATTGAGCCCTCTTTGCATTTCGTAAACCTAAACGTTCACGTATATATATATATATATATATATATATATATATATACCTAGGCTCGCTCCATGCACTCCCTTGGTCTGAAGATGAGTTTGTAATAAAGTCGAAAATTCACCGTTTCAACATTCAGTCTTGTTTTTGAGCCTGTATCTTAGGCTTTTCAAGATGTCGCTTTTCTTCATATTTTGCTTCGTTTTATATTTTTTAACGTTTTCAGCTGGTTCTGGATTATCTTGACCGTGACTTCATATTATTCGCGGACTCTTTCCCTACAAAATACCTTGTTGCGTCCCTGATTGATGTGAACAGATTTTTTACTCTCTGATTGTAAGAAAATCTTCTCGGATACAAGAAGGAATGGGCTTATCGATAAGAAAACTTTTGCATTAGAAACCCAATGATAAAAATTTAAAGTTGTTTCGCGTTTAGAACTTATTTGACGGCTAGATGTCCAAATATGAATTTGCAAAGATTTCCACATGATGTGCAGATCTGCGTACTTACGTTTGTCTGTTGTAAGTTCCAAGAATAAGTGTACCATATTACGAGAAAAACGTCTCAGTGGTGAAATTAGTTCGTAGGACATGCAAGTGTTGGGCTGTTTTCAATCGTTTGATGAATTTTGTGTTATTGAGTACTAAGAATAAGGGAAAGGTTGTCAATTTCAGCACAACAAAAGTCTCGGGCATTTTAATACTTGCCGCACTTGATATTTACTCCCCACTTGACTCTGCAAATGACCGCCGCTGAGGCTGTCGAAATGTCAGTCACTTCCACCAACACCAACAGTCTTTCTCATGACTACTCTAACCTGAATGACCAACTTTCACAAACAGCTAAAGTTTGTAATTTGTTAATACCATATGCTACAGCAACCATGCACTGAAATTATGTTGCTAAAATTTTATGGACATGGCTGTCATGGAATGCAATCAAGGATGTTTGGAAATTTCTAAAAATAATCTAAACTGAGTTGACGGTAAACTAATTTCGTAGCTCTTAGTCTTATACATATATGAGATTATTTCACCTCCCTTTTTGAGGGGATCTGGGAACAACAATTTACCTGGACGTGTATCTGGAACACTAGCGTTGCTAACCCAGAATCCAACCCAAGATGATATTACCAATAGTATTGTTAGTAAATAGCTTGCTGTTACATAATACCAAATCTTTCTCTTTAACACAAATTTGGCGTTCAAGTTAATGTACTGAGCCGATAAAAACATAAGAATAGTTGCATGTGAGTACCTGTGCTGAAATTGCAAAACAAATGTTGCTATATATGATCGTGAATGTTGCTCATCCACGGCATGTATGCGATAGTTTGAAGATATGACAGACAGCAGGCAGACGTTTGTCAAGGTCAATTCCTTGCAAAATGTTCCTGATCTCAGCGGACATCGACCCCGAAACCATCTGATAGCGGGCAAGATATTCTAAACCTCGAATTACCGAGATTCAGATGATTAGAGAGAGAGAGAGAGAGAGAGAGAGAGAGAGAGAGAGAGAGAGAGAGAGAGAGAGAGAGAGATTTATTTAATCTCGGAATCACATCAATTTACAAATTGCTTTTCATGTGAGCCGAAATCTATCTATAGTAAAGAATTACATAAATAATATTGTTATATTACAAATTTAATACATAATTATTGTTGTGTGAAACTAGAGGAGGAAACTTGATCTATGAAAAACTTGATCTATGAGAGGCAGACAGAGAGATAGACAGAGAGACAGACAGAGACACAGACAGACAGAGAGGATACGTAAGATATTTTAGGTATTTTTAGAGAGGCATATTGGCTGAATTGAAGGTACCTACGCACCCCAAAACTCATACTTTTTATCAGACCTGATACCAGGTGTGCTCAAAATATTGCAGCCACTCCTGATGACAGCATGATGGGAACAGAGTGAATTAACGCTGAAACTTACGCAGTGTAACGTAACGTCGTTTAACAATGGCAATGATTTTCAATAGCACTTAAATCTACCATGGACCATTGAATTAAATATGCAGAATGGAATACCAGCATATGAGAGGATAGTAAACAGTTTAAATTTGGCAGCATATTCTTTCTAAGCTATTGCTTTTTCGGATCTGAAAACTGATATAGTCATGACCAACCAATATATCAAACTAATACAGCATTGGCAAACCAAAAGACTACAACAGTCTGCTGGCTTGTCAGTGCTTTATCAGTTTGGAATAACAGATGGATGCACATATGTACCCCCACTGAACTGTTGCGGTCTTCAAAAACAGTCAGCAGGGGTAAACTTAGAGTAGTTCACCGTGTTTCTAGAAACTGCTCAAATATTAGTCGGAACATTGGAAAGCGACAAGCTATTCTAGTGAACATGCCTGAAGATGCTCGGACATTCCATATTCTTATTCTTCCAGTTAACCAACTGTGCCCACCTTAATTTGTTGGGAATTTGTTTGTTTACTGCTGCATAGCTATAGCAGGGACCTAGGAACATTTTTATAGTTGGAGGCGCAAAACGTCCAGCAGAAAAATTGGCGGAAGGAGATAGGTCAAATTTCTCTACGCACAATTGAGACGTTAGTTGATCAGTTTGATAATCGCTTGATAGAAAAAAACACACACTCTCCCAAAAAACCCCTCCTAATATCGCCAAAAATGTTGGGCGGGGGACATTTTCTCCCACCCCATCCCTTTCCACTCCCCTCCTCCTTCCCCCTAAGCTCCGCGTTCCCAGCGTATGGCTATACGGTTCTGGTTTGTTAGCCTTATAAAGTGGAAATATGAGGAATTAAAAAACTGCAGTGTGCTCAACTGATAGTGAAAATTACAATCGTAATTTTAATTGTAATTAACAAGATCCTCAATGAGTTAACGCTAGAAAACAGACAATGAGTGGTCAGGGTTATACATAATTAATTAGCGAGAGAGGTGTTCTCTGACAAGAAACATTTTAAAGGATTGGGGTACCTTTTCCATTTATGTTCCACCTGTTGAACGCTGAAGAATGGCGACCAAAAGCGAGTTCAATAAATTATTTCTGGTCAGAGAACGTCCTTCACATGAACTCATAGCTAATGTTAGTTCTTTCCTGTTCGTGAGGTCTCCCCTTGACGAGTAAAATCGTCTGACGTTAGCCAGAGTAAAATGAATGTCAGGCACGGACCGGAAAGGGTTAAAGGCTCTTTTTCTGAACGCCCAAGCAACAAATGTTTTCAACTCGAAGTCTAATTTTATTAGTTATTATGATCTCGTATCATGTCCGCGTGAAATTTCAAATGGATACAAATGGTTATGAATGGCAATTAGTTCGCCGGTAAGGAATACTTTATACAAAATCATTAAAATTCTTGCATAGATTTTTCATTGTCCCACCGTCAGCCAACCTATTTCAGAATGGATATGTTTCTGGATATTTCGTCCACTAAAAGCAGTCTAGTAAAATTATTTTTGATTTTTAGCAAATAATTTACAGTATCCTGATTTACAGCTGATTTCGAACCAGTACAGCATAATTGATTTTTGACAGTATTAAATTCATCAATGTACTTTATTTACGTTCGTTTTGTTTACATTAAACCAAACTTTCCCGTTTGTGTTGATTGGTCGACTATTAACACATCGTTCAATAGAGGATGGTATAGAAATCGCTGAGAGATCTGTGCAGGCTCTCATTCTTCCGCCCCACGATTGGATAGCATGCATGTGGGATATCACGACCGCTGCTTCGTAATCACCGTCTCACGGGCAATTAATGTGATTCAGCATTGCCAAAGCCTAGTCCACGTGAGCACATTTTCTGTGGCAAGTTTTCTGACCATTTTGACTCGCTCGTGTACATGATAAAATTTGCCCGAATTTTATGTGACAAATCCATTCGCTGAAAAACTGGCACGCCGGTTTTTATGTGGCAAAGAAAAAAAATGTCATATGGGGAAGTTCATGTGCACGACCCTTCACAGAAAATTTGCCACATAGTCAGAGGTTGGCAGTGGCTTCTTCGGTTTTGTCTCCACCTGTCCAGTCTTTTCTAGTGCATAGGCAAACGAGTTTTCAACATAGCATTTGCTGTCTTTATAGACGAGCAAATATCTTTGTAAGAGAAAACTTGCCACAGAAAATTTGCTCTTGTGGACTAGGCTTGACGGCTTAATTCTGTTACCCATGATATACTAATACAGCAGATTTTCATTATGGAGAATTTTTTTAATATTTTGTCCGGTACTTTTTCGTTTCAGTGCATCAATTTTCCCTGAATAAAGTTTCCAGTAAATGTAGACACTTATTCAAAACCTTTCTAAATTTCTTTGCCTTTCTTTGGCCCGACTTTCGTTGGCTATAACAACCGTTTTGGCAATGACAACTTTGCTGTACGGCGTCATTGGATCACATCCCAGTATAACTGGTTTTACAGCCCTTAGTTTGTATATGATAGTTTCTTTTGTATTTGTATTTTCCGTCTTTGTGAGTTTGCAATCCTTCATTTTCATATTGAAAGGACAGACAAAAACGACACCCAAAAACAGGTTTGTATTAGAAATGTTTTCTTTTGACAAACAAGTAACCGTAATATGAAGAAGCGCTCTGATTAAGCATACATGCCCCGAACGCCTGGTATCTGAATCTTGGACGGTAGAGGCAAGTAGATGTGAACCCAAACCCGATTACGCTGTCATCGAATTTAGCTACTAAGATTTGCTTTATCACGTGTCACCAGGCCGTTGTACTTGGTATGTACGTGTTAGGTCGTTCATTCTTTCAAGTTGAAGTTGTAAAGAAACCTCGACTATCAACGAATGAAATTTGCAGAAAATACATGACCTAAATAACTTACTTCATCAATCCTTGTAGAAACAAAGTTTTGTTTATTTCAGAGAATAACAAAGAAAAAATCACTAACTGAAAGCTCAACCTCTACAGCCGGGAAGAAGTGTACGTCAGCTTTAAAGGATTCAGGAAAGCGAAAGAATCGTCTGAATTCGTATGTGGAATTCTTCCAATCAAGACAGCCGGAAATTCACAAATTGGATAGAATCTCCTCATGATCTTTTCCATTACTTTACGCTGCGTGTAATATTATTTACTGGATTGTTATGACATAAGATTAATTGTCCAAATTAATAACCAATATTTCCCTCGATTTCGAGACTAAACCTATTTATTACAGCTCTAACAAAACAGATTTTATCAGTAAAACTACTGTCGAATTCTGTACGTGAACTCTCTATACAATTAACCTGTCTAACTTACATTACTATACTATTTTAGATTGTCAAAGTGCTTATAATGATTAAGTATGAAATGCACAAGTGCGATTTTTATTCGTTTCTTTTGCCTTTTGTCTAGTAGAAAATAAGGCTTCGCCCATTCTGAATTTAAGCGTATTTTTCGAAGACGTCATTAATTATAACACAGCTTGGAAGCTAATACGTCAATTTTCAGTGATGTTACTTGAACATTTCTAATTGGGGACCTGATGGGGTCTTCGAAAACTTGGGGGGTAATATCTGGTATTGATTTGACGGGGTTCGCATGGAAATATTAAGTTGATCATATTAAAAGATTACATTACTCTACCGCTTGGGGTGGCCCAGTGTTGATTCAGAAGGCCTACTTCCACGTCTCTCAGCAGATGTCAGAAGATCTGGGGTCAGTTGCACAAACGTTAACTTCTGGTCTTAAACGATGTTAGGACAAGGAGTTCCCTTGCCTTAAAATCTGCTGTTAGACATACGACCAGGCGGTAATGTTTATGCAACTGACCCCTGGACTTACATGTAACTCCCTCTTGTTGAGACGTATCACTTTGCTGAGCAAATCAATCTGAAATTAGCCAAAGTAAAATAATAGAAGATCAATCCGGATAAAAAAAGAACTAAACTGAGAAAAAAAAATAGACTGCTTAAGACCCACGTCAACTGAACAGTTTGAGTCTACTGAGCAGAAGTGGGCACCATATGAACAGTGTTTGAGGCCAACTTGCCAACCAACCTGCTCTGCTATACATGAGAAGGCTGTTTGCATTTTTTTAAACAGAGGCCAACATAATATACAGTCAAATGGATCGGAAACTTGTGTCAACTGACCAGAATCTGCTGATAACGAGAGACTACTTAAAACATAGACCATTCAAATCACAGAAGGGTAATACTGATAACAGAATGCGGCACTGCTTCACTAATGATTTTTTAGTATTTTGCATTTACAATAATATAAAAGAAATGAACAAAATAAAATATAATCGAAATATCATTACAAGTTGGTCAGTCTCTTCTTTCTGATAAATCAAAGAGCAGAAAACAAACCATTTCGCCAGTAAAAAGCTTCTCAGAACTTTTATAAAACTAGAATGCATATGAATCCTATTAAATCCATTCACTTATTGTACATGATTATCCATCATCAGCACATATTTTCCAATGCTTTCTTTTTTTCCCCGCACTACTGGTCACTTCATCATCATCTCCACTGAATTCTACATTTATAAGGGTGGGACCATCTCCAGAATCTAACAGCAAAATAGAACTACAAGCACTTGTAATGCTATCTAAAAAAATCCAAAATTAGAAAGGAATGAATAAATGAATGAACGTAAAACAGGACAATTTGGACACTGATTATGTCAAGTTCAAAGGGAGTAAAGGTATCATCACTGAGTTTATTTTAAATTGGAGATGAAACTCAAAGAAGTGATTATGCTTGGTACCTCGTGATAGATTCTTAATTTGTTGGGGTGTATTCAGGGGAAGATTTAGAGAGGGGCCAAAGGGGGCACAGCCTTTTTTCTCTGGGAACTAATTCGTTAAACAGACACTTAGCTTGATTTTGACAACAAAAATGCCACAAAATATCGTTGTTTAAATAGTATACACTGGAAAATCCCTATCTCTGCAGGGAAATTTATTCTTGTGATGGAACACACTTCGTCAGCTGTACAATAAATTACTTGCATGACTGTGTTTTACCAATCAAGATAGCAATAACTTTGCGCCATGTTACAGGGTTCAGCTCAAACGGTTGATACAATTGTTTTCATTTCAAATTCACTTGAAAGTAACCAAACAAGTCATTTTATTTTGCTGAAAAACTGCTGCAGAAGACACTTTTTTTCTGGATATTACACGGGACGCTCTTTTCTGACCCTCCTTTCCAGGATTCCTGGATCTACTCCTGGTATTCAAAAGATACATAAAAACTATATACAAAGTGTTGTCATATTACAAGTTTCACTTCAACAAAGAAGTGTAATTTTTTTAGCTCTGGTGATACAAACAAAGCTCTGAAACAGTGGAGAACTGAAAAACACACAAAAAAAAATAAGATGCATTGCCTTTTAACCACAGTTTTGAACAGCCAAACAATGGTGTTTTCAAAATATCATAGAATTCTAGATTCTTTTTATGTTAACAACCTACACTCCCTTGCATAACAGAAATTCAACTTCGATGGTTTCATTTTGACGGCCTACTCAACTACTAACATGCACACACGTGCCTGTACATGTACATGTACACACACATATGCATAACACATATGCAATACATACCTGTACGGTAAAGTAAAAGGTAAAGTAAAGTACCTTTATTTATACTGGATAACCCTATCAGCTATCTGAGCTGTTCTCCCTAAAGGTCCGGTAAGGGCCACCCCACACGAGTCCAGTGTTACAACAAAAGGAAATCGGAGTACCCGGAGAAAACCTGCGAGGCTTGGTAGAGTCAAATTGGACAACACTCTTCTCACATGTGACAAAGGTAACTTTAATCAGATAACTGCACGGAGCCGGAATCGAACCCTAGTCACATTGGTGAGAGACACGCACTACCACTGTGCCACCAGCACCCCCATACGGTACCGCATTTCATTAACGGTTTTGCAGAAAATCAGATGTACTTACAGTGAAATGAACTACACGCTAAAGCACTGGCGTCATTTCTATTTAGAGTTTCTTGCATCTTATTCATCCTTAAGAAAACATTCACAAGATAGAATATGTAAAAATTATTAAGTTCGGAAACGCGTTTGAACAATCCATTACAAAAACTATTAAGAGAAATAAAACGCATACCAAACGCAGTTCAAATGCTTTGTAAACGCTTTTCAAACGCTTTGCAAACGAGTTTCAAACGTTTAACCAACGCCTTTTTCGTGCGTTTGATTTTCCAGACTTGGTTTCCTTTCCGCGGTCACAACCATTGAATTATGAACTCTAAGTTCATCGTAAGGCTAGCTAAACGTCTGGTTACAAGTAACTACTAATTGGAGAAACTTTATTACTTTAAAGGACCGGACCGGAAAGGGTTAAAGTAGCGACAAGCAGTGCTATCAATGAAAAAAATAAGCGGGCACAATAAGTTGCGCTCGCCAGATTAGCTGTCCATGGCTGGCAAGCGCCACCTGGTTTCTCTACGAAACAGCTGTGGTTTTGTCTTCGATAAGCAACTAATTATAATCGTATCCTGTATTCTTTTTGTAAAACTGAGCTTGGTTTGCACTTAACTTGCATAACATTTAATCCTTCATTATACCAATTTTCGGCACGATTTTACCATGCGAGAACATTGGTAGCAGATATCCATCCTTTCTACTTTGGCATGCTTTACCCCGCGGTAAAGTATATGCCACCCATGCCAGAAAACAATATTTATTAAAACAAAATGAGTATTTCGAGATTTGTTTGCTATTGAATTTCGTATTCTTTGTTGATTCGAAGAGTAATCGGTTTTGATGTGTAAAGGAAATTTACACGACATACTGTCGACCAGTTTTCATGTCGCTATTTATGATGCATTCCTAAGTTGGGAGTTTGCCTTAATTTACGGTATGAGTCATTCGTTAGGCGTGTTGTTTTGGTCGATTCAGCAGTTCGCAGTATTCCCATAATGGTTTACATTCGTAAACGCATTCATTTACAGTATGAGTCACTTGATTGTGTTCTGTGGGTGGCTTACCTTTACACAGCAATTGACTCGGTAAAGAACACGGTACCGGATGGTGATCTTAACCTGATCCGAGTGGTTTTCACATGATCGTTATGATCGCTGCGGTCGTTCAGATCGCTTAAGTTTGGTTTCCATATGATCACCCCAATCGCCCCAATCGTCTCAGTCGCCCCAAAATTTGTTCGGGTGACCGGAGCGATTATATGGAAACAAGTGTGGCAAGACCGCAGACGATCGAGGCGATCGCGAAAATTGCACGCGATCATATGGAAACCATTCTCAGGCGATCGATGCCATCGGAATCATTCCCACAAAGCTCTTCTTCGAGTCTCTCTCACTTTCAACATCTGATCAGTTCAACTAAGCGTTATTCATAACTTTAAATACCAGCATTACCTTGTACTTAACTCTTCGCTAGACGCTAACTAGTAATAATAATCACAGCAATGAGCAAGATTTTTATCAGGCAATTTACCAGAAGTATCCTTCATCGTGAAATCGAAGGTCTCGAACGAGTGTGTGATACTCGCTTAATTCCTCTCTTCTGGTATGTTTCGCGAGCCTAAAATCTTTGCTTGCATATTTTACCTTACCTGGCTCTTCCGCATTGTAAAAGTGCATGAACTAACAGGTAACAAGCCACGAGGCGTACTCTCCGATTGAACGCCGCCATTTGTCGAGGTTGGCGTCAAAAGGTCGGCACTAGAACGGAACCACTGAAACCAGGCAACCGTGTGGAGACTGTGACGGGAAAATTGATAACTTTTTGGAAAAAATCGTTGGGGTTTACGTTACAATGTCAGCAGGGGTAACACGTCAACGGTTAGATTTAGGTTTAGGATATCAGGTAAATAAAATACTTAATTTTCGAATCCCAGTCTCCACATGGTTACCTGGTCTCAGTGGCTCCCTTCTAGTGCCGACCGCACTAAAAGGTTCCGCTGTAGAATCCAGGAATGAAAGCGCGTTCTCAACCTTGCAGACAATTGAGGTCATTAAAGGGAAACAGCTAATTGCACGAATCGCCTACACATTTTTTCGGGCGATCAAGGTGATCATATGGAAACCAGGCTTTAAGAGAACGGTTTCCATAAGATTCGCTGCGATCACCGAGGTTAGTCATCGTGACTGTTGCGTTCATATGGAAACAAGCTTTAATTCGATGCTTACTCACAAAGTGAAGTTCAAGTTGTTGTTTTGAACTTGAAGAGAGTTGTTTTTGTATTTTCCTGCAATAAAGTTGTACCTTTTCACATATATTTGATTCCATTGTTTTACAATTTTAGTGACCAGTTGGATCTAATCTGGTAAATCCACTTATTAACTGTCTGTGAGGTTTTTATGTGAAAGTATTTGTTTGAGGTTTTCTGTGTGGGAAAAACTGAAGTTCAATTCTTTACCATACAGATTGAATATTTGAGGTTCATAACAAATTTAATATATGGCTTTTCATTCATGTTTTTATTGCTTTCAGCAAATCTCTTTTTTATGCAAGGTAGCTGCATAGGTTTACTTGCATGTTTTTACCCATAATTTTGTGGGTTTTTTTTGTATATTTTTGTGTAGTTTTCTGTTTAAAATCACTGTTAAGAAGATTAAGTATTTCTTTAGCAGTTTGGTGTGGTTAATCTTCAGTACAACTTACCCAAATTAGGTTTATTTGACTTTAAATCAACATGGAAATTTTCCCAAAGAGACTTGTTGATCTGTGCAAAAAACTTATTGCACTGTTAGGCAGCCAATCAGCATGCATTCTCTTAGAATACAAAATGGGAAAAAGAGCTCAGCCATATAATAAAGTGTATTATTTCATTAATGAAAAGGTTATTTTTACAAACTGATGTTAAATGTCATATTGAATTAAATTACAAAGAAGGGACACTGAAATTTAAGTCCATAATTTTTTCCTTTTGCAAGAAGAAAGATAAGGGCAACATCAATAAGTGTAGCTGGTTCTATGCTAATATCTGTTCATCTGTGATTTGAGAGCTCTCAAAGTTTGGGGCATCAAAGATGTAAGAAATTAGAACAATATGACAGATGAATTAGACCACATTTTTTCCATCTCTTGCTGTAACATCAATCCAAAAAAAATTTCCAAAAGGTTAAGGAACTGCTAAAACTTATAATGGAAGATACTTATGTACTAAGTAAAGGTCCTTAATCCGAGTGAAACATAAACTGATATAAAAACTACCATTTAACCATATCTGATTATTTACTTGATTATTGATTTTTTGCATTTGATGGGTAATTTTATCACCACAACTTTTTTAGCTGTTAAAACATCATCTACTTTATTTATCAATCATAACCTAATTTTATCACTTCATGTTTCGCTCCAGTAAAGTACATTTTCTTGATATGTGAGTATTTTCTATCCTACATTTCCTTTTTACAGATTGTCCAACACTGGACATGTAACATTCTAATATACTTTTACTCCACAGAGTTCCACTAGCAACAGTCTCAGATGACCTAAAATATAAATATTTTCTTAAAGAGAATGCTAGTGGGCCTGATTTGAGACCACGTAGAATGTTTGCATATGCAATCTTCAATTTATTGGCCTGAACGGCATAGGGTCTCGTTACAATAAAAAGACCCCCGTGAGATCGGTTAACATTTAATGAAGCAATTTTTTACTCAGTAGCAAAAATACCGACAGAGGAAAGCACTGGTGTATTAGGTTATGATTCATTTTGAAACAATTTCTTTGAGAAATGGGAAAAGCCAAAGTAGCCCAACAGAACAAACATATTATACAGACCGTCCAAATACTAACCACTGTCCACCAGCTTCTTTGGTGAGACATATTGATCTGGACGTTCTGCCTACATTAATTAAAGAAAAATAAATAATAAAAAATCATTTAAACACACTTGGAATGTCCAAGTTCATTTAAAATAAGGTATCCTTTCCGACAGATCAAGTGAACTATGATTTCTTTATGGAAATTATCAAGCATTTGTCAAAAACCTTACCTTGTCTCCGTCCAATCAGGCTTCTTCTCTGAAATTGATCAGAAAAAAAGAATTAAATAGAAATGATTTTCAAACAAGCAAGCATAGTGTTGTCCACGTACTGCGAGCTTCGTCGATAACTTCAGAGTTGAACGAAAACATCGTCCACTGGACGCAAATGGTAGCATGATGAGTTCGATGACCGCGTTTATTATGTTTCGGAAAGCCCTGAGATCTGGCATAAGACCGCGAAGAGTTCTGGGAAAGGTCTCTTTCACCTTTATTAATCATGGCGACTCAGATCAGCAAGAAAAGGAAGGTATGTAAATGGAAGCAATAACATACTCTTCCTTTTTATAGATGAAGAGTTAATTCCTCTTAAAAGTAATGGCAATAAAGAACTTTCATATCTGATTGTTCTTGTGTTACGATGTATTATTTTACAGTCAGATTCTGAAGGATTGACAGGACATCTTTCTTAAATTTTAAAAGGAGTTTGTTTATTGTGGTTTGTAGTTTGTAGCTGATGGAATTTTTAAAGCTGAATTGAACGAGTTCTTGACGCGAGAGCTCGCTGAAGATGGATACAGTGGAGTTGAAGTTCGTGTCACACCAATAAGAACGGAAATTATTATTTTGGCTACAAGGACTCAAAATATACTTGGAGAAAAAGGTCGACGAATCCGCGAACTTACCTCTGTAGTACAGAAAAGGTTCAACTTTCCTGAAGGAACTGTTGAGGTAAGTTCCGTTAAAGTTAAAAAGTATTGTTTAAATAAACTAACTTGAAAATTGAAGCTAGTTGGTATCACTGGATTGTTGTTATTTCTGCGAATTTTCGGCCAAATTACTTCCCTTGAGTATCCATCCCCACAGCCGTAAAATGGAAGCCTTATATGGCTTTAGTTTGTGATTATAATCAGTGAACATGCCTAGCATTTGGACCTGAGAATGTATAAACTCTATGCATCAGCTTCTTAGCCTTCCATGCTGCTGATGCTTCAGAGTCCAGTTCCTTAAAATTCACATTTTGGTGTCCCAAGGAAAAGATGGTAGCTTTTTCTGAGTTTGTGCTCCACCTTGAAGCTTAATGTAGATTGATGTAGGTCCTTGAATTCTGTTTTAATTATTAGACCTACTATATTTTCAGATGTGAAGTAATTTCTCTTTGCCAACCCATAAGTCCTGGAGCCTTCATGGATCAATTTGGTTATTGTTCCCAATTATGCTTGGGAACAATACTTAATTTCCTGTAATAATAATAATATTGATAACAATAATCATCACCATCAAATACAAATCAAATACATCACATGGGAAAACCAATATTAATGGAATTCTGTTCAAATGGTTAAAAAAATGGATAGCTAATGGATGAATGGTTTGAGAAAGTATTGAATGGTTTGATTAAAATTCAGAGCTTTCAATGAGCAAAATGATTTTGTGCAGCAATGGCACACATGAAAGATTCTGCACATGCGATGTTGTGCAACTGTGATCATACTCTACCAGAACAGGCTTGAAGTTAATGTTGCTCAGATCAAGTGTTTACCTGACAATAATAATTGAGTTTACGATCAAGATTTTTTCTACTCATTGTGTTTTATTACCAAAATATGAAATATTGCATTTGTACAGTCATATAAAGACAAATTGTGTTGTTTTAGCTTTATGCTGAAAAAGTGGCTACTCGTGGTTTAAGTGCTATCACTCAAGCTGAATCATTAAGGTACAAATTGCTGGGTGGCTTAGCTGTAAGAAGGTACGTTGGTGTAAATAAAGAATTGAAACATTGATTCTTTCCTGTATACTATAGTTGTATAAATGCAAATTATTATAACAAAAGAACTAATGAAGGAGTGAAGTAAAGACAAAAAGAGTCAAAAAACAAAAGTAAACTAATTCATCTGTGAAATGGTGAAGTTACAGTACTATAGAATTTAAGTTCTTAAAAGATCCCTGAAAAGTTTATCTTCTGAATCAGGCTTGAAGGTTTCTTTCTTGTTTTCACTTGGTCATGCTTTCCTTATTGAGGGGAAACACAATTACTCTACCAATGATATTTTCCATAAAGTAAAATTTCTCATGTTGTATTATTTATTCTTATACTGTTATGCAGTTATAAAAACTTTTGGTGTATGGAAAAAATTTCTTGATCAGCTAGTTCAAATTCTTACCAGTCATTGTGACTCATGCACTTTCAAGAGATATCTTCCTGTGCCCACTCACTTTGTTAACACTCACATATTTTTGCAGAGCTCTATATATCTAGAAATAATGAACATAGTTGAGTAAACTTATTTGTTTTTATCAAATGTTTTTGAATGTGTGGCAGACGTAACTATAACAAGCCTGTCAGATTTGAAATTTCACTCAAGAGGTCTATCAGGCAGATTACATTATGCTTGTGATGAATAAACTACAACTTAGGTGAGAAATCACAAGTCTCAAACTTTTTGAAATTTTGAACATCTGATTGTGAAGCAGTCAAGTACTAATGGTGTCCAGGTAATTTTGATACACTCCCACTTTAACCCATAAAGGGATAGGTGCCCCACTCAGTGGAATATAATTATCTGCTGGTAGCATTGTCCAGAATGAAATTCAGAAGTACATCCTTGCCCCTTAATGAGTTAACCAAGTTAGCAGTGAATCATTGAGGGACTAGCACCCCATTCTTCTAAATAAAATCATCTGGTGTGAGCAAAATAAGATTCCAAAGTGCACCCTGGCATTTTAATAAGTTAATTAACCTGGCTGGGTGGACCTTTAAAATAGCATTTTTTCAGGCACATGGCTTTATAATGCTATTTTGTTAATTTCTCAACTTTAAGTGAAAAATTAGGAATTGACAAACAGGCAGGAGTACCGTATTTTGACAAGTTGATAAATATGATTTGTAGTCAATGGTGAATTAATAGTTTATAACCTTGTTGAAAAACCTGTAAGTTATTCATACCAGCAAGTTATCATAAATAGAATTCATGGATCATACATTGTAGATGTCAATATGTTTGTGTCTCCTTTATGTGAAAAGGAAGATTTTTGCAAAAGAGACAAGATGTTTAAGAATGTTAAAAAAGTAAAAAAAGAAAGTTAAAATGCTTGATAAATTGATTTGTAGGGCATGTTATGGAGTCCTAAGATACATCATGGAAAGTGGAGCAAAAGGTTGTGAGGTTGTTGTCTCAGGAAAGCTACGTGGTCAGCGTGCTAAGTCTATGAAATTTGTTGATGGGTTGATGATTCACAGTGGTGAGCCAACAAAGACATATGTTGATACTGCTGTAAGGCATGTGTATTTGAGACAAGGTAAGAGCTGGAATCAGGACAGATAAAATATAAAGGAAAGGATCCAAGATCTAACTCACGCATTGTACCAGTCTACCTAGTGTTCAGAGTTAGCAACTGATCCTAGATGGGTGTTGTTTGTGGAGACATTTCCCTGATTAAATTATGATTTCCATATTATATATACTATATAACTAAATCCAGACCTAAATTTAGTGTCAGTTGTTTTTTAAACCAAATTTTATGAGAGTTTGGCAGCCAGTGGGTAAATTATCCTGGATTGTTTATTTATTTTAATATTTTTAAATTTTTTTTAATGTAAGTGGCATCACATTCTCATCTGCAGTGTCAAGTCACTGCCCTGTGGAATGCACAATATGCTGATAATTTTAGTCATATTTTAATACATTGGTGCCATTGTTGCAATATTGACCAGCTAAAGCTCTTGCAGTGGTAGTTGAAGGATTATCTGATAGAGGTGGCTAAAACATTAGACTGAGACTGTTCTTAACAGGGGTAAGTGTGTGGTTGCAACCAGAGTTTTCCATAATATTTTTTGCTAGTAGGCAGATGAGGTCTGCAAGCCTGATAGGGAAATCAGAAGGCCTGTGGTTATGCTCCCATTGAAAGTTTTGAAATTCTACACTTGCAGTGACCTTTTTTATTCCCTTTTAGGGTAAAAACTAAGGTTGCTTTGCATTACTTAACAATCAACTTGTTTTGACAAATTTGAGTCAAACCACTTTGTCATACACACTTGTCAGTGACTGTTACAAAATGAAACAAAACTTCGTTTCTCTACTCACTGCTAGTTATAATAAAAAAGATCATTCAATGTCATGTGATTCATAATTTTGTCTAAGTAGTTTTCATGGTAATTCCTTGAGATTGAGGTAAATTTTTAATATCTGCTTTTTATTCTTCAGTTATGTTTCCTACGTTTCAAAGACGTTTTTATAACGAATCAAGTCGAGACTTTCGTTCAACTTTGCTTATCTAAATGGCAGGATTAAGAGCATTGTATCTACTTCTTTTATGGCTTTATTTCTCTTAGTATGAATTCCCGGTTGTGATGAGGTTTATCTCATCTGATCAACCCTGCTTAAATCCGGCTCCAAGCGGGTAGTTTTATCCGTACCCGGCTTTCCTTGAAACACTTGTTGCAATTATTGTGAAATAAGGATATTACGCAGACCAAATAGCTAACGATTCTCCGCCATACTCTTCATCCCATTGGGTGTGAAGAGCAGACTCGTTCACCGTTATCATTGTCGTATCTACTGCAACGGAACTGGCTTTCGTAAATCAAAATCTAACGTTCTGGTAGGTTTAGAGTTGAAAAACTGCAAAGAAAAGAATTCATCATTGTAGTATGGTTTATTATCTTTCCGTTGTTTGACCGAGCTTTACTGCCCACGTTTTTTGTCAAGAGAAACAATCAGGATTTTTGATCTTTTGACATACAAAATATACTTACTTCGTGAGATTATTTTAGCTCAACGTAACATTGTAAGTGAAAATTGGCTTAATCGTTGCATGTCGGAGGCATGAGAGATTTTTGATCTCCCAATGTACAGAGTACACTGATGACTTCTTGGGATTATTTTAGGTCAACCTAACATTTAAATTGGCAATTGGCACAATCGTGATGATGGACGTTTGCTTCCACGAGAACATCTGCATTTAACTTTTGAAGACAAAATATTGAAATTAACGTTTACTTCTAACTGCGTTCTTTTAAAGTTCCTTATCTCCGGGTCTGGCTACGGTGGGGCACGTACCCCGGCAACTTAGGTTTGTGCCCTGGCAATCATTATCCTGGATGAGGTCAAGTGAAGCCAAGATATCTTACAAAATACACCTCAATGTTTAAACAACAAGAACATGCGAGATATAAATATGTAAAGTATAAAAAAAGGATAAAATATAAGTATTGGCAGTCTTTGAAGATTAAAACTTGTCACCTTCGCCCTTCCGATTCAATCTCTATACGCGATAGTCTTGCATAAGACTGTGATGCAGATGGTATGTCACCTAAAAGAAGTCATGAACCAGGGAAGCCAACGCTTTTACAATGCATCGGCAGCGTTGCGAAGAACAGACCGAAAGACTGTGGCCCAAATGTAGGAAAGATACCGAATTAGCAAAGCTCTTACCAGAAGTTTTAAAATTGAGGTTCTTATTCTTTAGATTACAAGTGTGTATCTGCTAAACAAGAAACAGAAACAGACATTAGGTCATAAGTAAGAAAGGTGCCCAGTCAGTGGTGGCTACTTCCTGGCTACTTCACTATCCTTATCACTTTTACCCTGATGAAGCTAGAGTAACAGCCGAAACGTTGGGAAACTTTTCATTTATAACATCGATAATTAAACCGAAGTAATTGATTTGACCTTTTGATGACATTTTAAAAGATGTCACCATGGTTACTCAGATATTTCTTAATATTAACTCCTGAATGAAGATAAATCATCAGTTGATAGTTTAATGTTCCCTTATAGGTGTGCTAGGAATTAAAGTTAAAATTATGTTGCCGTGGGATCCTACTGGAAAGAACGGACCAAAGAAACCTTTGCCTGACCACGTCAGTATTGCCGAGCCGAAGGAAGAGGTCTTCCCAACCGTCCCATCCTCAGAGCACAAGGGTAGTAAACCAGATCAACCACCATTACAAACCTAAGTAAGTTTTTATTGCCGTCCTGGAATTTGTAGATATAGGCATACATATAGTGTAAGTGACGTCCAACCGAAAACGCATGCAAAAGATACATCCCATTACCTTCATAGGTAATTTTTATGTATGGAATGGGTTGCCTGAAAATAATTCTCCGTAACCATAAAGCTTGCTCGCATTATGGGCAATGTTTCAAGTGATAATTCAAATTCAAGTTAGTGAATAAGACGTGGTTTCTAAATCCTAATCCATCCCATAACCTTTTTGTTTACCATCCAATTTATATGAGTGTAAATAGATGCTCAACAAATTTATATTTTTGCTAAACAATTTTATTTATGTTAGAAGAGCGTAAATGGAACCATGGCATTCGCCTACGTCCACCGAATATCTGTTCTGTGATAGCCTTTTTTCCTGTAGGACGTTTTTATAGGACACGTTTGCGTTAACGAAAATCCAAAACGATTACCTTCAGGTGTACGGAATATAAAGCTATAAACAAAATTTTGAGTGCCTTACTACAATTACTGGTCACTACTTTAAAATCTTAAGAAGGTTTAAGAGCAGGAATGATCTTAAAACTAGAGTGTTAGACTGATATTTTTATACTAATCTTACACTTACGTTTTAAGGTCATTCCTGTTATTTGTATACGCTACTATTTTATCCTGTTCATTGTATCCTTTGTTCTTCATATTTCGGCATAATTCATGTCCTATCTTACTAGAAGTACGAATACCGTAAAATTCCGAAAGTAACGGTCCCTCGAAAGTAACGACCCCCCGGAAGTAACGTCAAATTTGTGACACTTCTAAAATTTTCCGAAAGTAGCGCCCCCCGAAAGTAGCGACCCCTTCAAATATGGTGCTTTTATGTTTCAAACACATGTATATCCAACAAAAAGTAATGTTTGTATTCAAAGTTAACAATCAACTTAAAGGTGCTAATACACGTCTCTTAAGAAAGTACGTGTTCATCGTTAATTTTCCAATTTTAAATTTCCAGTCATTTCAGTAGCTGTTTCTTCGTAACGTATTTTAACGATTCGAAAGTAGCGACCCCCCGAAAGTAGCGGCCCCAAGGCCTGCTAAATCCGAAAGTAACGAGGGCCGTTACTTTCGGAATTCTACGGTACGGAACCAACTGTCCGCCCACTATTCCGTCATGTTCCTTGAGAATACGGACGAAGTTTACGGAATGTAAAGTTTGTTAAAGAGCCTAAAATTTAAATGAGAAATTATCTATATTGTAAAGTCGTGTCGAACGATTGAAAATTAATAATTACAACAGAAAAGCTAGGCCCTTTCTTCAGACTGTCATCCCTCAACAGCCTACTTGGGAGAACTGAGGAAGAGCGTACAATGAACACCTTTCATTGCAAAAAGATAAAAAAATAACTCTGTTGATGTGAATTTTAACTTTTCGATTGATGGAGATTGTAAAGAAAACCAAAAATAAACATATATTTTGGAATAAGATCAAAAACAAAAAAAAATTAGAACAGTAATATGGACAACGGAAAAGCCAGAATCACCGGCAGGGATTGAATCCCAGAATTTAAAAAGTGTAAACAAACATACCGCCTTATTACATGATCGACGCGGTTTTCTTTCTTATTCGCAGAGCTTTATTTAACATAAATACTTGTTAAAGGCCGAACTTTCTTCAAGCCAGGGGAGGGATGATTTGATATTCAGCAGGGAATAGCGGGGTTAATGAATTGAATTAGTATTCAAGGGTTGTATATAGATACATTCCTCTTAGCACGGTTGTATCTAGATAAAACCTTGCCAGGAGGGATGTATCTACATACAATCCTAAAATGTGTAAAGGGGAATTCTACGCCAGATCTTGTCTTTATTGACAAATACTAAAATTACACCGTGCTATACTATTCGTAATATCATAGTTCACAGCATTTCACTCGACAATCAAAAACCAAACATTATTTCATAGAACCATAAAACATCAAAATGAATCTAAGCCTTAAAGTCATTCCCGACATAAAACGTACAATTACTAAATTGAACGTCCTTCTTTTCACCACTTTTAAATCCACAATTCTCAACTTTTTTTTCTATTTCGCTTCATATCTCAACACTGTTTCTCTCTTACTGACTTTTTTTCTTACTGACGCTTTTCCTCAGTACGACTTGACCTTATCACCTAACGGTAAATCAAACGTTTTTGACATCTCAACCTTCCTTTGAACAGTTGGTCTCTGATATTGCTGTAAGGATCTGACATTACTGTGCCCAGTTCTTTCCATGATAAACTTGTCAGGAATTTCTTTTTCAAGGCCACGAGCAGCAGTTGTTGCCCTCAAGCTGTGATTCGTGTAATACCCTTGAATTCCAGCTTCCCAGCACAGATTCTTGACCGTATCACCCAACGTATTATGGCCGACTGGCTTTGACGTGAACCAGACTAAACAGAACTTTACAACAGAAAGCATTGTCTGCCATTGTCATTTTCAGAAAACCTTGTCAATCATGTAATAAGTCAGTTAATCACCTCGAACGTCGGCTCTTAGCCAGATCCATCCCTCGGGAGCGTAGTCCTCGGAAAGCATCCCTTGGGGCCTACGGCCCCTCGGGATGCATTCCTCGGGTCACGCCCCTTCGGGTTGTATCTGGCTAAGAGCCTCCGTTCTCGGTGATGAACTCTTACTTAGACCACTCGCCCATTGGCATACTGCAATTTCAAATGCAATTTTTTTATTGTTGGTTACCGTATTTATTGTGTAATCTTATCTTATCTTAATTTCCGTGATTTAAAAAGTTTTTATCAGTAATTCCACTTAGCGGTTGAAGAAGTACGAACAAATCTGTCTTCGGAATTAAAATGTGTGAAGTGACGAAACGTTGAATCAGTTGTTGTGCTGTTTCGTACGTGTTTAATATCGTTTCACAATAACGTTACTCGCTCGTAGTTCTTGAAGTAAAATTTCGTTCAAACAGGTCCATAGTAAAACTAAACCAAATACTGTAGTATTTTATTACAAATACTAAAGTATTTTGCAGGAAGTTTTTCCATTGCGTATCTATATTTTTCGGAGATTCTTCAAATCTTTTCGGACGTTAGCTGTGTAAGAGATGTTAAGTAGAGTTTCAAGCATGACTGTTCTCCTAGTTGTTCGTCCGAAAACCACCAAGTTTAAAAACTTTCTTGAAACATTTGTTTATGTTGACCCTTAATTAAACTTCACTGTAGTTTTGTGTCACAGCTGTTATATGAGCTCGGTCAAGTAGTTACATAGATTCCGACACTTTTCCCGTTGTCTTATGTCGAGAAATTTAACTTCTCGTTTTTCTTTAGTCTTTTGTAAACATCGCCCTGTTATGCTCTTTCAAACAGTACTTTTTCTTACCTATAATGTTTTCGGAACGTTCCTTTTAAGGTTCCCTTCGCATTGCCTAACTAACTTCCCGTTCTTCTACCCGTTTCGTTTACGAATTTTGTTGTTGTTCTCTCCCTTTCTGGCAATCTTTCAGCCTTGCGTAGATCAGATTCGCGCCAGTGTTCTTTTTTTCTTGAAAATGATTTCTTAACAACGGTTTACTTTATAAAAAATCTTTCAAATAAAAGAACTATCGACGACTTTATGATTTCCAGTCTTGTTGCCAGGACTCCATGCTCCAACACGGTCGAGTTGGTCCGGCAACAATAAATGTAAACGTAAAAACTCAAAGCGAGATTTTGTTCCCTAGTCTTCACCCAGGTAAATGGACCCCGAGCAAGTTGAGATTAGTAACCTCGCACCGCGCGAAGAGTGGTGTGCGTGTGGATAAAAATATCCATTTTTTTATACACTCCTATTTTAACCCTTTAACTCATTTTTTTATCTGTTCTTTGTTCTCTCTGTGCTTTTGCTTTGTTCTTTTATTTGTTGTTTTGTTTGTTGTTTTGTTCCTAGGCGTTCGATGTATCGGACATTAGGGGTTAAAGGATTAACTGATGGACAAGGCTGTCCGAAACATGTTTTCGAAAACTCTCGTCCTTTTTATTAACGGGCTTCTTACGTACTCGACGATATAAAACTTACGATTTTCTTCTTTTTCTATCAATACAGGTCAAAGGTAACAAGTGGTGTAGCAGATGCCTCGATAAGCAGTGTGTCATATTGATATAAAATAGAATTAAAAAAGTCTGAAAAAACGTTTTCTGGTAGTTTGGGTCATATGTATTTTATGTACTTTGCTATTGTTGAAGAAAGGGGGATTGGCCTCACTCACACGATATGATTGTCGCATATGGTTCTTCACCATGGCTCAGGCGATTAACTCTCGTAAGGATAACTCCAGCTTACTATTCGCTTACGAATGTTGCAGTACCTTCTGAAGATACTTTTGACTGAATCGCATGCATGAAGAGGAATAATCGTAAACGACAATCGTACCGTAGTTAACGATAATCGTACTTAAATTTAAAAAGGGTTGATGGGCTGTAGTGTTTCTTGTCATGTTCTGTGATTGGGACGAAAAAAACCGTAAGAGTTGGCTTTATGGACGGTAGTTTACTTACGGTGAAGGTAACAGTAGCCGAAGGCCCAGAAGTTGCATTTTCCACAAGTAGTTACTTCCCTGGCATTACCACCATTATAAATAAAAAAGTTGCGGTCAAGCTGTCGGCTACGGCCTACTACAGCTCGCAACATTAATTGTCAGAAACAGTGACGTATTTTATGAGTCAACAAGATGAGGGTCAGGTGGTCATTTGTTTAGTTCGAGTTGGTAGAGGTAAAGTGACTGTTTACCTTGTCCACTAGTTTGAAAGCAATTTTGGCGTTCGTATGGTTTTTGAATTTTTTTTTGTTTTAATGATTGAAGATGTTCATGTATTCTAGTGTGCTGATTTTTGTTAGTTTCTCCAAGATTTCAGGCATAAAATGCCGCACATCTAAAATCGTAAATTACGTGAGAGTTTAAATGTGCCTGGATTCGGTCTTTGTGGGGAAGGATTCCACCTATTTTAATTAAATGTGAATACTAGTGCAATGCCGATGTTTTTGCAATAGTATATGACCGTGGAATCTTTAAAAATATGCAAATGTACTGTCGGCAAACCCTTTAAACAAACATACATACATATGTGTATATACCTCGCAGGTAAACAACCTGTTTTTTTTTCATGTTAGCCTGAAAAGGTTCATATATATATTTCTTAATTTCCTACTAGTTCTTAATCACTAGGTTCTTATAGGTGGGATTTTAGTGGGTTTTTACTGTGTGTTTTTTTTCGCCATCTGATTGGTTTTTCGATCTTGGAGAATCCTGCACCATTCACCTCAGAGCAAAACAAGATGGCTGAACTGCTCAAAAAAACGGCTAGCCCTAATCCAGAATTGCAAGTTGATCTGTTGTTGCTGCGAGCTATTAGGCCAGCGGCAATACTAATCTTGCAATCAAGGTTCAAGGCTCGAAATACCGCATGCACACATGCACGAATGCACGTAAAATTCGAGATGTGCATGTAACGTTTGTCACTTACATGCACTGCGTGCACGTAGAAATTTTCACACAGTGACTGCATGGGCTGCACTTCATAATCGGCATCATTACCTTAGCTTCAGAGCAACGATTGGACATGGGACATAATAGTAGTTTGTAGCAAATAGCATATCAATATTATTTAGTTGATAATTCAATCATGAACGATTCTTAATCCACTGTGCAATCTTACGCCCGTCCTTTTGCCATAATCATCAAGTGAGCCTGCGTTCTGAGGAGTCTCACTCGAAAACTTCAAGTAAACCAAATCATTGTTGAAAAGAAGTGAAATTGTGTTTCGAGAATTTTTTTGAACATGTCTGTGCACATAAATAATTGGTGGTGCAGGTAGTTAAAAAAATTAGGTGCCTGCTGTGCATGTAAAATTTCCCTATTAATTCAAGCCTTGAAGGTTGGGCTGCTTATGTGAATACCATTGAACTCTAAAAAGACTGGAACAAGCATGAGATGCCGACATGGGGGCAGCCATGTAGGTCAAAAACACGTGGGGGAAAGTTGTATTGAACCTTTACTTTTCATTATAAGAGTCCTTATTATTATAAGTGTCCTTTTTACTATGTCTACATTCTAAGACTCTTATCAGAGACCTAGTAACCAACGGGTGATTGCCAAACGAGCAGTGGCGCACCGTGACCATTTTGAGTGGGTGTGTGTGTACTGTCCAGTCCTCATTTTACCGACGGAAATAAATTCAAATCGCGGTATCAAAGGGACCATCGATCCGTTTATTCCCAGTTGGTCAGGATTCGGGAGTGCATAAAAAAGGTCATGACATGCTCAACGGCACACCGTGGATTTTTGTTAGGGAAGGGCTAGAAATGTTAATCAGCTTCCACTTGGAGGCTTTGGCAGCATGCTCCCCCAGGAATATTTTACATTTCAGAGTCTTTACGAGGCCAATTCCGGTATTTAGCAGACTATCCAATCTAAGGACCTGGCCAAATCGGTATTTGACGAGGGGGATCTGGGGGCATGCTCCTCCAGAAAATTTTGAAATCTTGATGTCTTGAAACACAATTTCTCGCGATCCCAGACGATAATTTCTGTGAAAAATGATCGGTAAACTAATCTTCATTTTGCGCTTGTTTTTTTATTAAAAAATACTACCGTAATGAAAGACAAAGTATCGTAATTCCTCAGACCGAGACATATTCATCGAGACAAAGTTCGAGAAATCGGATATTACTAACTTATTAAAAGGCAACCAGTCTAATTTACGTCCTGTTCATTTTCAGTTTCTCAGTTTCAGCTCTCGGCCAAATCAAATAGCTTAATTGCCAGCTAAATTTAACTTTTTTCCAGCCCAGCAATGTCTAGAATAGTTTCGATTTTCAATAAAGTCAATTTTCCGAACTGTGAATTTTTAAAATCATCAGAAAACACGAACAGGTTACCCGACGACAGGTTTAAGTTACACGATTTTCCTAATTTCTGATTATACCTACGGTCTTTACCGACGCAAGTCGTGCTTTACTGACAGACTAACGTTTTGCCGACCAGTTAACCAAAATGTGGGGTTGTCATACCCCCAGGTCCCCCTGCACGGTACGTCCCTGACAACAAAGCCCAGTGTTATATACAGCTCAGTAGGTGAAAGCCGGGGATAACCATAGAGGGACGAGACTGTGACGGATATGTCACTTGGTATGCACGAATATTCCCCACGAGTCCCCAAGTGTCCTTTTAATTGTATGAAAAATTCAATATGGAAGAAATAGGAATACTTACTCAGGTAGGAAAGATATAAATCACGGTTTACGAGTGAAAGAGGTGCCCTGGTTGTATTGAAATAGTGAAAAGTTTGGTAATAGTAGATAATTGTGTCGATACCCTACATGAAAAACAATTGTATTTTTTGTAATATAAGGCAAAAAAATAATTTCTGAGTCCATTTCAATCCAACGGCAAATTTGCCAAATTTTGGTCTGGCAACAGTATTTTAATGTCATACCAGAATTTGACGTGATTATTCATTTGTTTGCCGTGTTAGTGAGTGAGCGAGTGGAACGAATGAACAACTCCATGAGAGTGACTGTGTAAAATTATTTCTATAAATTCGGAATGAATATAATTAAGAAGCTGGTTGCAAGCACCGGATCGTTTTGACAGTAGTCTTCCCCATTAGTGTTGGAAGACTGAACTGAACACTGTGTTCAGAATAATCCTCTGTGTTAAAATATAAAAAAAGGCAACATACATACATACATACATATATATATATATATATATATATATATATATATATTGGTGAAACTGGCAGGAACTTGAACACTAGATTAACTGAACACAAAAGAGCAGCTAAGAATAGGGATAGAGCTAACCACATTGCTGAGCACCACCAAAAAACCAAACACAACATTGACTGGGACTTGGCAGCATGCATAATGTACAGCACAAATTACAAACAATGGCTTACACTGGAAAGTTGGTTTACCAACTTGGAACCAGAACCAATAAACCAATCACAACAATTACCAGCACCTTACAAAAGATTTATTCAAAACTTAAAACAAACGGCTAGACAACACACTGACTCTAATAATGCCAATGATGCACACCCACAAACTGCAACCTCCCACAACCACCCACATGCATGATGTAATGAACCAGTTATATAAATAGGCTGATTGTTCCTGACTATTCCTCTTTTTGACTCTGAAGATGACTGCTGCTGAGGCTGTTGAAACGTCAGTCACCAATAGTCTTTCTCAAAGCTATAGTAACCTGGACAATCTACTACCACTAACATGTATTGATTCTCCAAGGTTCAAACCATTTACCTTATTAAAGTGTATTGTTTGTTATTACCTTTTACCTCAAGAAATTGTTTTGGCTTTTAAAAGAACCATTCTGCACATTGTACTGGTGAGCAATTTCTGCCAAATTGACTGTAAAATGAATACCTTACTACCCACAACTTTCAAAAGGAACAAAGTCTCACCAATCATGCCAACATGTATCTATCAATTACAAAAGGCTGTGACAGATGAGGATTTATGTTTTTGGAAATTTTGACAATCCTTTCAAAACAACTTGTAAACATGTTTGAATTGCCATGGAAAATTTGCCAAAGAAAATTTGCCAAAGAAAAATGGGGGTAATTATTCTGAACATTGATTGTTTTTTTTCATGTTTACAATAGCTCCCTCATAGGGGTTGGGAACTATTCTAAACATGGTCCCAAGCACATTCTGATGCATAAAATAATTTCTTTTCTCTGGTTCCATAATAATCTTATTGACTAACATATGCAAATAATGTTAATAAACAATGAGGAAAATGATTTCTTTTAAAGTGAAGATTTGAGAAAAATAAGAAGAAATGTCTTAAAGAGGAAATTAAATGACAATTAAGTAAGACTTAGTTGAACAAGCTCTAAAATTGCTAAAGAATGGCCTTCACAGCCTTTCCAAATCAAGCCAGGATATTAGTCTCTGGTCACAGACATTGTCTGGTACAAATTTGTCATTTATAGAGTTTTGACAGTCACAAATTTGACTATGTCTGTCACTTTGTCTGGAATGGTTTTTGGTAACATTGATTTCCAGTTTCATTACAAAACCAATTATTAATATTTGTCTTTAATCAATCGTTCTCTTTGTTTGATCTCTGCGAGATTGTGTGCAGGTGAATATAAAATGGTGAAGTGCGACTGTCTTGGATATTGATTGTTTGTAATCACTCTAGCATTAAATTATATACAATATATCGAAGAAAATAACTTCATTTTTCATGTCTGCTGACATAAATAGTGTTAGCAATGATAGCCATATTGATCAAGACTTGACCACTGACAATGCCTTACATGAGAAACATTTGTCTGATTCAGATGATAGTGATTGTAGTTTTGCAGGTTTCCTTCCTGGGGATTTACTGTGACTTTGAGGATTTAAATTGATCAAAGAGACATGTGATGGTTCAAGAATAAATTAATTGTTGATGATTATGATCTTTTTGTAGTTGTATACTACATGTATAAATCTACATGTATAAATCTACATGTATAATACTTTTAAATAAAATTGTATGCAGTGCATGTATCATTCATACTTTTAAGTTTTAATATCCTATACCAATGCTTGTATACAATAGCAATTATTAATATACGGCAACTGTACGAATAACAATCAAATTATAGTATTGTTAAGTGACAGGTATATTTTGTTTTGTGACAGGTACAATCTGATTGATGCTGGTCATTTTGACAGCCAGAGCAAAAAAATATATATCCAGGCTTGTTCCAAATCTCTCATCACTTATAAGATATTTTAGATATAATTGCCAAAATTGTGGGAAACTGTTTTTGTGAATACATCACATTGTCTAAATGTCACCGTGTCACTTCAGTATTGATTCTTTTGTTGTTAATATGTTTTGTAATCTTATGTTGTTCTCTCAGTGGCCATTTGCATGATATGATTGTAGTGTAAAATTGTTCATCTTGAGGTACACACTGTTGTCTTAAGGGCACTTTTGGTTTGCTCACTAATTTAGCAATACATTTGAAAAACTCTAGAAAGTTAATCTGATACATGATAAACAATCATGTATATACGACGATCATATCATGTGAACGGACACTTATTTACGAATACGGCATGTCTTGGTTATTTGCTACAAGAGATAGATTAGTATGTTCCTCGTACATGCTTGTAAATCAATGAGTTAAACTTGAAGATAATGTTAGGATGACATTGAAACCCAGTACCAGCCAATCTTTAGTACACCTTTAGAGTCACAATCAAAGACATAGTTTATTGAAAATACTCTATTTTTACCTTTAAAAGTACTCTGGCAATGAGCCTTTCCAAATTTTTTCATTCCCCTAACCAAGTCAATCTGCTCTTTAAATTTTGCCCTTACCAATGTAATGTTTTGTAATTTTAATTAGGTTGAGATCAATATAAGGGGTCTCAAAATTGTCTCGTATGTATTATCTTGCGTATTTATTAAACCAGATAACCACTTTTTTATTGTCTGAAGTTGATAGTTCTGAAGGGTTGTAAGCGCTTCTTTGTGTAAGATAAAGCAAACATAGCATGGATTTTATAGTGTCATGTTTTTTTTGTTTGTTTTCTTTTGCAGGAAGAACACTTTAGCAAAACCATTCTGCCTGGGACTCCTTCGACTGCCACAGATGTTGATGTTGAAGACTTGTATTCAAAATATAAGAAACTTCAAAAACAGCTAGAGTTTCTTGAAGTCCAGGAGGAATACATTAAAGATGAACAAAGAAACTTGAAAAGAGAATTACTTCATGCGCAAGAGGAGGTTAAAAGAATTCAGTCTGTTCCCCTGGTCATTGGACAGTTTTTGGAAGCTGTTGACCAGAACACTGGCATTGTTGGATCTACAACGGGTTAGTGTATTTTGAGTGTCAGTAGAAGTAGAGCGGAATGATAAGATAATCAACATATATTTTAAATATCGGTTGATGAAACTTTAAACCTAGTTCCATGATGGTGATTACCTCAGTGTGCAGTTTATTTTGTCGTATCCAACCTCCGGGCAAATGTTTTTTTGTATTGTTTTTTTAAACGTTAATATGAAATATTGAGAATAGTATTTCATATGAAAAGGCTGTTCTTGCATTACTTTTCTCACTATGTCATTTACTTCATGATGATCTGAAGTTATGCAGTCGAATATTGTACAACTATTTTATGACTTTTTATAGATGTTGTTGAACGTTTAGCTTTTAACGCTAACGGGATGCAATTTTTTAATTCGGAGTGCGTTCGGCTTCCTCACGTTTGTCGTGACAAGACTTTAACAGTTGTTTACTAGTTTGCTTCAAGTTGTTGTGACGTTTCGTACAGGGACAATCCTGTTGCAAATTGTTTGAACAACTTTTACGGCTTTAACAATGGCCAGTTGCAACAAACGTGCTGACCACGACCTTGTTTCAGACTGACGAAATGAACAGCATTGTTGCAACTTGATAACAGTCAGCTCCGAGTCTGCATCAAACACATCTGGCAAGAAAACGGTGAGATTTTTAGCCCTGTAGTTTTCGACTGTTATCTTTTAGACTTAACAGTATTCATCATCAGCCCAATATGGTGAGTTCAGCAGCACGTGCCTCATTCGCATTAGTGGCAAACATAAGGCAACATTTTGATATCTTTTCAGGTTCTAATTATTATGTTCGCATTCTGAGTACGATCGATCGGGAACTTCTCAAGCCAAGTGCATCCGTTGCATTGCACAAGCATTCGAATGCTTTGGTCGATGTCTTACCACCTGAATCAGACAGCAGTATTGCCATGCTGGGTGCGGATGAGAAACCAGAGGTCTCTTACTCCGACATCGGTGGCATGGATGTGCAAAAGCAAGAAATCCGGGAGGCAGTCGAGCTACCACTGACTCACTTTGAGCTCTACAAACAGATCGGTATCGACCCACCCCGAGGAGTTCTTATGTATGGCCCACCTGGTTGTGGGAAGACAATGTTGGCCAAGGCTGTTGCTCATAACACAACGGCGGCTTTCATTCGTGTTGTTGGCTCAGAATTTGTTCAAAAGTATCTGGGCGAAGGACCTAGAATGGTTAGAGACGTGTTTAGGTTGGCAAAAGAGAACGCTCCAGCAATTATATTTATAGACGAAATTGATGCAATTGCGACGAAACGTTTTGATGCTCAGACAGGAGGTATGTTTAACACTTTTCCTTTAGCATAAGTATCAGATTCTCTATGAAATATGTAATAGGATATATTTTCAGCAGTGCACCGACAGGCGTGCACGGAGTACGTGCCCCTATAATTAGGAACTGGTAATATTTTTTTACCTACAGCATGGATGTACCAACATTGGAAAAGTAATGTGATGATTTTTCGTGACTGTGGAAACAAACTGATGCAGAGTAAATTGCTATATGCATGAAAGCATAACATTTACACAACCAAGGACTGTTTCCAGTCTCGATAAAATGCAATTGGTCACCATTCGATAAATAGTATAAGTCTGATTTAATTCTATTTCCATGGATGGTTCGTACAAATCCACATTAGATAAACTTCTCGATTATCCTGATCAAACCATCCGACAAATATTTATTTTAAAAGATATGCACCACTTCGAATATGTCTCAAATGAAGTCGCGTCGTAGAATTTATACTGCATTGTGCAATATAGGAAAATCATGCCGCAGACTCAGCTGTTATTCGTCTGGATTCAACTGTTTGTTATAAATCCAAGGAGTTCGTACGTAGATCGAATTCAAATTTGTTGGGTAGTGTTCACAATATAGTATGTATTTATCATGATCCCATATGCCATAACATAAACCTCGTTTGCTTTTCGTTTTCATTGGTACAAAAATTCTTCTTACAGTTCCAAAATTTACCCATTTTAATATTGGTATATCACTCCAATGGTACTCTAACATACCCTTTTCTTCAAAACTAAAGTACAAGGGAAATTGTCAGTTGTCCTGAGAGTCGTGTAGTGCTGAGATGCCGATTAAAAAATATAAGAATGTGTTAACCTATTTTTTTTTTAATTTGACGTAATGTTAGCGGACAGAGAAGTGCAAAGAATTTTACTCGAACTCCTTAACCAAATGGACGGTTTTGATCAGAACGTTAACGTCAAGGTGAGAGGATGTTGATGTCGTCGGTAGAGTTTTCGCGGTTCCACTTCACCATATATGCAACCGTGAACATCCGAGGTCGCATTTTTATGTACCGGAATAGACGTATCGGATGAATTAGTATTTTGGTACAGGTGAAGGTTAATGTTAGGTGCGTGTTTTTTTTTCCTTTGTGTGGGTTCTTACATTAGAGCAGCCTTTTTGGTTTCGAAGTAATGGTTGCACTTGGGAGCAGATACTTAATAGCTATTCTAATGCTGTTAAATACACTTTGATTGCTGTTTTTACCCATAGTGGGTAGCCGTATAGTCATGAATATTTCTTGTTGGGCCAAACTGTAGATTTCTTTTTCCTGATATGTCAACGGTTCAGAGACCATCAAGCAGTTACGTTTATACTGTCGCAATGTTTGCACTTGTCGTGGGGAATGCCTTTTCAGCCGTGTATTAGGAGTGAATGAACAGAAGTGTTTTGCACTCACTTTTAAATCTGTAATTCTTGTCAAGCAAATAAATAAATAAATAAATAAATAAATAAAATCATGCCATTCCTTGGAGTTCTCTGCTGGGCTCATACATTAATAACGAAATAAATAAATAAATAAGTAAATAAATAAATAAATAAATAAATAAATAAAGCAGGGTGATATTCCTGAAGTTTGTTGTATTAATTTTCAATGAACTCACCTAAGGGACAGAAGGATTTGATGTTAATGTAAAGCTCTGAGGACGTACTGTCAAAGCATGATCTGAAAACAAAATTACAGAGTGAAACCCAAGATTCCACAGGGTTCCCGTGGATCCTTAAAAAATCTGAAAAAGATTTTAATTTTGTATATTTAAGAACTTGACAAGGTCTTGAATATGCCAATATTTCTGTTTTTGAAATGTAATGAAAAGTATGAAATTTCTATTGAAGTCTAATTTATTCATTTTTTGTGAATATTTTTTTTTATCGAATAGCGTCATTAATTTATTAAACTCTGTTGCTTCAAATTTTCGAATATAAAACCTTTGAGAAAGAACAAACATGGGACTTAAAATGTTTTAAAAAGTTCCTGTCGCTGCAGGAGCCTTGTTTCAAATAACGAACAAGGTGAAATTTAAGTAAAATTTAATTTCATCATATTTTCTTGCTAGGTAATTTTATAGTTTTAGTTTCTGTAATTTTCAGTCGGTTTCAATACTGCTACCAAGTCATATCAAATGGTAACTATACATAGTACGCTTGGCAGGCGTTTTCTTAATATTGACGGGAAGATCCGCTTGGTCTTTATTTTAGGTGATAATGGCTACAAACAGACACGATACCCTTGATCCGGCCCTGCTCCGACCAGGAAGACTTGATCGTAAGATAGAATTTCCATTACCAGACAGACGGCAGAAGAGGTTAATTTTTTCTACTATAACCGGAAAAATGAATTTATCAGAAGAAGTCGACCTGGAAGATTGTATCCTTGATTTCAGTTATAAAAACAGTTCAATGTCAGTGTTGTCATCAGTAGCTGTCGTGAGCCAGCTAGCAAAGGTTATACGGCTGACTTGTACCATGAAAACATTTCCTTGGTTGTTTTCAGAGGTGTTCTGTTGCTGTGCTGCAGCTCCTAATGACAGTTTGTTTTTAGTAGTTTACTTATTTCAGGTACAAAGTACATATTAATGTGTTGTACGTAGGTACAGTTTTTTTCGCGTTGTGACGTAATACAGGGACATCATGTTGACTTCATCAAAAAAGTTAAAACCATTAATTTTCGCCTTTATTAGCACGATTTTATATGTATATAAGTATTCAGTTACCAAATTTTAACGACTTTTTTGGACCTTTTGGCAATATTAGTGCCTTTTTAAAGCATTTTTCACATAAAAAGTCGATTCATCAGGCCCATTTTTAACAAATTTAAAAATCCATGCATATTTTGTGTAAGCCAGTCCTAATTGAAATCATAATTTTATTAATAAGGTGTCTTAGAAATATGCGGGAACTATTGAACTTTTGTTTTTTTATCCAAAAAGTAGAGCTTTATGTACATATACTACGTACAAGTTGTCGTAGTTAGTTTTTTGGTCTTCGGAGCACTGTGAGTTTTGTGTTTATTGTACCTTCCTTCGTAACGCGTCAATGTCCGTGAAATTAATGTATCCAAATAGATTTTGTGAACTTTAGTAAGATCTGGCCAAAAATGAGGCCTCATTTAATACTCTTTTGTATACATATCAATTACCTTGCCTGGTCTAAGACCAAAGATTCTTCTAAACGTCCTAATTTCTAAGGACAGAGCGATGTATTTTTAAGCGAGCTCTTAGTATAGTATTTAATTTCATTATCTTTGCATTTAGGGCCATAGTTATTTGCATTTTAAAGTTCATTGTTTTGATAGTATCCAGATGCGTAAGCGTGATGTAAATAGAGCTACCGGGTGGGGTGAAGTGCTATTAATATCTATTTTTGTATAAAAAGGACAAATTCTACAGGGAGTCCTTTGAATGATATTATTATTTTTTTGGAGATGAGTAGTAAATCTGTGGAGAAGTGTCTCCGAGAGGGCAATATTTGAAGTTAACGAACAAATTCCCAAACACAGCCAGGAAAACAGACGTTGTCAAACGCTACTGTGCCGTGAAGAATTTTGAAAGTGACTTACAAAACTACTGCTCATAATGCAACCTTTTGACTCTCCTACCTATTGGGATGAGATCCCAACTTTATACCCTCGTAGAACTATTTGCATCCTAGTTCAATTCAGGCTCAATGCCGTTGTCTGATCAAAGTTAAGCTGGTCACATATGAAAAGAGTATTTTTCTTTTTGACACTACCAAGCGTCGCGGGTTTTCTCCGGGTACTCCAGTTTTCCTCTGTTGTAGTAACACTGGATCCATAAGGGGTGGGCCTTACCTTTAAGGAGAACAGCTTGACTAGTTGATGAGATTATCCAGTAGAAAATAAAGACACTTTTGTTTCCTTTGCTTTAATTTGATTTGCTGTGGTGTCCCGGACTGATGGTGACAAATTGGAATTTTCCCCATGTAATAATTAGTAATACTACGACATGGGGGAAATTAACGATTAAATGTCTTCGAAAACCGAGGGAAGTCTATGGAAGTCCCCAGGGCGTTAGCCGAGGGACTTCCACAAACCTCCCGAGGCTTGAGAAAAAAATCATCTTGATCCTGAGATATGTATTTGAGAATTTAAGTGACCATTGCGCTTATAGCTCTGCATACGGAGTCTCAAACCGAGCTAGTATACCATCCAAATGTCGTTAATGCTACACATACGTAAGAGTAAAGTAGAGCAGAGCAGCATAAAGTAAAGTGTCTTTCAATATACTGGGTAACCCTATAAGCCAAATAAACTGTTCTCCTTAGAGGTCCAGTTAGGGCCACCCCTCATGGGTCCAGTGATTCTACAGGAGAAAACCAGAGTACCCGGAAAAACCCTGCTGTGCTTGGTAGAGTGATTTCGGAATCATGCTCAGAAATATACATTGTTTAGTAGAGGGAAACCCGACAAACACTAGCTCTTCTCACATGAATCTCATAGCAATGCAACCTTTAACAAATAGTAAACAGTTTTAGTGTTCTTGTGCTGTGATAGAAACATGATTGACGTCATTTCAAATGGCGTCATGAATGTTTTTATCACAGTACAGAGGCAAGAAAACTATTTTTCATTTGTTTTATCAAATAACCAAGGTTTTTTCGAGTTTTTGTGGCGTCATCCATGTCTTTTTACTCTAATGCAAAATGAAATACGTCACCCATGTGTTTCTGTACTCTGCGAGAAAACGAGGCTCATTAACTCAGAGCGTCCGCAGGATATGTTACATAGTACTGAAATAAGTGATTGTTAAAAGTAAACTATAAATAAGAAAACCTTGATCATTTTTGTGTGACATTTAGTTAGAAGTAAGATTTTATTCTTGTAATCTCAGTATGGGTTTTGAGCGGACAACTGTATTGCTGTAATTCTGGTCATGTTTTAACCGACAGGGACAGGTTTCATCTCCTTAACGAATGGTCGCAGATGTAGCTAGACCTGATAAAATAAGTGGAGCGGACATTAACGCTATTTGTCAAGAGGTAGGTACATAGCTGTTTAGCATTTCAACGAATTAACATACGAATAACACACGCTCTCTTTGTAAATCACTCATGTAGTCCACGACATAATAGACACAAATTAATGTTCTAACTTACAGAAAGTATTGATTTTTAAAGAATGAAACTTCACTAATCCCCGAAAGTGTTTTGGTTAATTTGGACGGTTTTTAGCTTGTTTAATGCTTTTTAATTAAAGCGTTGGTTCGGAGTTTTAATCCTTTCTTCATTTTTTCTTCATTTTTCTTCATCTTAATCCTTTTTCTACTCACTCATATTTTTCCATGTCCTTCCAGCCCAATCCTCCATTCTTAGTTGAATGCGCCATTATTGCTGTTACACCTGTTTGCCGGAGTTCATCTGAACCTAGTAAAATAATGTGTGTAGAGAGAACAACTTCCCTCAAAGTAATGGTCATAAGAAAATTTAATGAAGATTCCAAAATGTATTTTTGACTGCATTGCGTTAAGTGCACAGACCCTGTTCAGAAATACCAACATGCTTCATTCTCTGCGTTCGACGTGAAAGATATTCTTTTGAATTCTTAGTAAATTCAACATTACACGCACATGGTACGAAACGCATTATCCGTAATAAATAATTCATAATACACAACACATTACTGAAACGAAAAACCCCATACGAGCCAACCTATATTGCGAGAACCTGAAGAGAAACAGAGGTAACTCTTCATCACTCTCTGCATGGGTGGCACTCCTGGTAACGTTTCCTTTGTTCCACCCACCGTAGGCTGGTATGCAAGCTGTAAGGGAAAATCGTTACGTGATTCTTGCCAAAGATTTTGAGAAGGGATACAAGAATAATGTGAAAAAGGACGAAACGGAACACGAGTTCTACAAATAAGGTGTGGAAACTGAGTGGAGTCATAAATGTGAACAGCTGAATCATTCGAACCTTCAAATCGTTTATCTGACTGTACTCTGTTGTGATGAACTTTTGTCTGCATGTAAATCCGCATCGTTTTAGATTTTGTTTTAAAAGCCATTGGATAGCCATTGTACTCTAGTTCCTTTCAATGCTATTGATATTAGAGGTCTGCCAATTCCATCGGAATGAGAGTAATACCTATCTGCTTGGATTCACTTGATGATTCAGAAGCCAAAGTCACTTGTTAGAAGGGGATCGGATTTTTAACTTCATCTTGCAGTTTGAGCAAGACTGGATTTCTGCAACTTTTAAGCGAATCAATTTGGATTACCCATCCGACTTAATGTCACTAGTACACGTATTTCTCAAAAAAATACATTCGCATATAAAATTCAATCAACCGTTACAGTCGAAACCATAAAATCTTTTTGCACAATTTTCCCGAAAAAGTTACACAAGGGGAACATTTTCAACCACTTTGTGCAACCATTTTATATATATATATATATATATATATATATAATATAAAAGCGTTAGGATCTTTTCGTCGCTACTCTGAGTTTCACGCGTAATGCGATCTTCAGGCAATTGACACTTCTGCTTCAACCGGTTCTTAATAGTCGGAGGGTTAAAAATAGCTCTGAACTGAAACGTCACTTGGTACAACCCTACATACAGCATGAATGTGAACACGAACATAGGACGAAACTTTCTCAATCTCATCGACAAACACTTCCCACAATCTAACAAACTACACAAGCTATTCAACCGAAATACTGTCAAGGTAAGCTATAGCTGCATGGAGAACATTCAGAACATAATCCGGTGACACAACAACCGCATCCTCGCAAACAGAAAACACTCAACCACCAACGACGACTAGTGCAACTGCCAATAACGCGATAAATGTCCGACTCCCGGAAAATGTCTCGCAAAAAGCGTAATATATCAAACCGAGGTGACCACGCACGATCACGGAGAAACTAAGAAATACATCGGTATGACGGCGACCGAATTCAAGCAGCGGTACCGGAACCATGTGAAGTCTTTCCGCAACACAAAGCACGCAAACGAGACGGAACTTTCAAAGTACGTTTGGGATCTTAAGACGAAACAACGCAATTTCGGAATAAAATGGTGAATCATTAAGCACCCCGTGGCCTATCGAAATGGTTCTCGAAGGTGCAATCTTTGCCTGGAAGAAAAATTAATTGTTATGAAGGCCGACAAGAAAAACCTTCTGAACAAAAGATCAGAAATCTTCGCGAAATGTCGGCGCATGAACAAGCACCGGTTAAAGAACACTTGACATCGACAAACACACAGCATCGTCAGGGCTATTTTTAACTCTCCGACTATTAATTAAGTACCGGTTGAAGCAGAACTGTCAGTTGCCTGAAGATCGCATTACGCGTGAAACTCAGAGTAGCGACGAAAACATTCTAACGCTTTTATATTATATTCTGTTCTACCACTTATGATATCGAGCACTCTTGGACAATACGCCAGCTTTGTAGCATTCTTGTCACAACGTGTTTTGGTGTATATATATAAGTAGTACCATGACATGAGGGAAACTAGTGATTTAATATCCCCGAAAGCCAAGGGAGGTTTGAGGAAGTGCCGAGGGCGTTAGCCCGAGGAACTTTCACAAACCTCCCGAGGTTCGTAGTTTGTAATACCATGTATTGGTATTGTTTGAAGTTCTTTTTGGGATGTTAGTATTGTTCATGGTGGGTACCAGCATTTGTATTAAATGAGTTGTTCAATGCTTAAATTTAAAAGCATTATTTGATGTTCGGTCATGTTAACGAGGGAAAATTAGTAAAAGCATACATGCTGAGGGAATTAAGGGATTAAATCTTCACTTGAGAACAATAGAAACGGAGGTCGTATATAGATAGGTAGGTAGATAGATAGATAGATAGACAGACAGACAGACAGACAGATAGACAGATAGATAGATAGATAGATAGATAGATAGATAGATAGATAGATAGACAGACAGACAGACAGACAGACAGAGAAATAGACAGAGCGAGAGAGACAGACAGACAGGTAGGAAGGTAGGAGGTAAGTAGATAGGTAGATAGTCTAAGTAGAAAATGAATAGAAAACATTTATTTAGTGCTTGTATACAAGTTCACATCAATCATTTGTCCAAACAATCATGTAAAGTTATCAGTTAAAAACAAACCACAAAGGGCTCATCAGTTGTTTACCAAGGCGACTATTTCGGGGGTTTAAAGACAAAATAGTCATAATACCTTTGCCCCCCTAGCAGCAGTGATCAATTGCCACCTGCCCATCGTGGTTTATTATTTTACTTATTACATCTTCAGGTGTTGTGTTAAACTTCTCAAAAACACTAGGATATTTTCTCATAGCTTTTCGTATCTGCAAATTTAGTTTGGCTCTTGATCCTCCTTGTAAACACATCCTATAGTATAACTGAGAAGCTCTGGGCACAAAATCGTGAAATAACAGTGTTGCTCTAGCAATCCGTAACAGTTCCGAAAATACTGCACCATAATAAATATTGGAAGGAATATTATTTGAAAGATCTGGCATACATACTATCGAAAATGGAAAAGCATCCCTCTTATCAAACAACTTATACACAAAAATGTTATTTTGAATCACGATATCAAGTTCAGGAAACGTAGCACTCGTACCTGAGTGTTCGCACTTCAGCTCCATATCTTTTGGATAGATCTCCGATCTGTGTTTCTTAAACTCAAATCCATCATTTAAGCACACCATGTTCTCGATAAATCTTGAACAACCATTCAATTTCAGTACTGCAACTGGGTTGGAATTTATAGCTTTTGAAAGAAAACTGCTCTCGTACCAGGCCAAATAGAGGTTAGCCCAAAATAGTGCAGGATTGGTCTGAAGATGATTTTTCAATAAAATCAAAATATCACCATTTCACAGTTTTTATCTTTTGTTAACTTAAATCTTAAGTTGAAAGATGACCTTGTTTTTCGGAATTTGCTTTCTTTTACAATACCCATAGGTATCCCAACTGTTTGCAGAAGACACAGATTACCTACTTGAAAATAGCATTTCTCAATTAGATGTTTCATAACTTCTTTTAGAAACAATTTTGAAAAGTCTATTACTCCGGATGGTATGTTTGACCAGTATGCAGAAAATTTATTAACTGAAATAAATGTTTTTCTTCCACTTTTAGATGCAAAATCAATGATATCACTCAATACTTTGACTAAATCTGCATGTGGTAGTGTGGTGTACAACGTGCTGAAATCAAATGTAGAGATGTTCTTGGCCTTCTTTTTGCTGTTAATCTTAAACAATTTTTTAATTATAGGATCTGAATTTTGAACTGCCCAAAATTTTCTATACCTCTTGTAGAACTTACTTTTCTCATGAAAATTTTCCATTTGACTTTGTATCAATTTAAACACCTTAGATACTGCTGTGGTTAAAGGTTTTGCGCTACATTTTCTGGATGCAATTATAAACCTAGCTCCGATAGGAGTTTTGTGCAATTTTGGAACCCAGTACATTAAAGGCAGACATTTTTCATTTCCGATTAATTCCAACCCAAAATTCCTACAAATTTGAACGTTATTTTCAAGTATCTCTTTAATGTCTTTGTTTGCCAAACAATAAGTATCCGAATTGCCACCGAGAATTTCAATTTCCGAAAGAATTTGATGCACGTAATAGGATTTACAAACAAAAGCTACATTATTACTAGCTTTATCAATTGGCACAATGACATATTTTTGGTGTAAACTTGAAAGATATGACCGCACCTCAGGATCTTTCAAAATTGATTTGGTCTCTTATGAATTTCAAGAACTCTTATTTTTCAGAAACTTTTTGGAGTACTTTAGTTTTCCAATCATTGAAAATAGATTTATCTAATTTATTTTTGGAAGGCAACTTTTCAATAAAAGATTCAATTGCATCGAGCAGGAGTGCTTAATTTATCGAGATTTAAAACACGAGGCGATAGCGGAGTGTTTTAGATCCGATAAAGCTTGTACTGCGAGTTTTTTAGATGCCTCCTAAAATGAACTTCCTAATACGCTAATTCGCGAAGAAAGTTTGGAAATTTGTCTTTCGTAAGCCGAGAAAAAGAACTTCTTCACATATAAAGGCACATGTGTCTTTATCACATATAAAGATCCGATACGGTTATGATTTTCTTTTGTATTTTCCTCATGAATTTTTATTGAATTTTAAAAGTTATATGTAATATTTAAAAAGCGAGCAGGAGTGCTTTATCGGGATTTAAAACACGAGGCGGTAGCCGAGGATCAGGGTTGCGAGCGCCGAAGGCGTGAGGCGTTTCAGCTCGGGGGTCCGGGGCCACGCTCCCCCGGAATATTTTGAAATTCTAGGGTCTCAGAAAGGCCATTTCTCGCATTTTGGGAGAGATTTTTGACAATTTTAAGGGTTAGAAAATGTTATTCAAAATGTTGTTGAATTAAGTGATAACCTATAACCTAGTGATAACCTTATCTGGCCACCGAATTATTAGGGGGCGCCAGCCCCCGCGCCCCCCTGGCTCCTACGCCTATGTAAGACATTTAAAAAACTCGCAGTTCGTGCTTTATCGGGCCTAAAACAAGAGGCCATAGAGTGAATCTATGAAGCATCAAAAGCCAGCTCTTCCAAAAGTCCACCAAAACATAAAATAAAATGATAAAGAAAAACGTTGACTTTAATGAGAAAATACAATATTTCAAGGCACTAACCCTTCTTCAAATTAACCTTCATACAATGGCACGAGTAATTAAATAGCCTGTTGACGTCAGTCAAGTCCCAAAGGTTCCAAACTGCTCAGTCTTATTAAGTATATAAATATATATATTTGCTATCTATATACTATCTACATACTATATATAGTTAGTGTTCTCAATTTTTTTTTTTGGTGCGCTAACTTGATGTGGCACAATGTGTATGGTGGATTATGGTAGACGAAGTAAGTGATGACCAGATTTAGATAACGCAAAGCAGTTATTCACAAACTACTAACGTGGTCATTTAAAATGGAATCGATTACGATGACAAGTAACTTAGCACAGAAGGCAAATAACTTGTAGAAGAGTTTTTGCAGGATATTGTTCCAACAAATGTAGTAAAGCTGTATGGCTTTCATAAATTTTAGGAAACCTTTTCGATTTTTAAATTATGCAACCGTATGTCTACGTATCTTACGATAACTTTTTTTTATTATAAAGCTTTGAAATAGAATAGAAACTCACACAAAAACTGGTGACGGAGGCCCTAAGTGTACTACTACATGCACGTTTTAAACATTAAAATGTCCAAAGTACTTAATCCTTTCATCATGCAAATCCACAAATTCTTTTTCCTTTTACTCCCTTTTTTTTCTCTTTCCTTTTTTGTCTGGTAGAGACCACATATTGAACAAAGTACGGTGTCTTTTTGCCATTGAGCTTTTGTTTACGACAAAAACCACGTAAAACGCGTGTTTTCTGATGGCTGGTAAATGCTAGCGCGAACATTTCGGGATATATCCACGGTTGCTTCACCACAGTTTGTTTTATTGATCAATTATTACACTTTAGTCAGGGACTTTTTTTACACTTGATGTTACGCCACATTTCCCCCTGATGTCAAGATTCATTAAATATGAAAGTAAAAATTTTGGGTTTTTCGGCAAAAATGGGGGACACTGTCCCCCAACTTTAAAAGTGGGGGACTCAAGCCCCCCTTGCCCCCCTATTTTTTTTTTGTTTGGTGCGCTAATTTGATGTGACACAATGTGTATGGTGGATCATGGTAGACGAAGTAAGTGATGACCATATTTAGATAACGCAAAGCAGTTACTCACAAACTACTAACGTGGTCATTTAAAATGGAATCGATGATGATGACAGTGATGTTAAGATTGATAAGGAATTAGATTTCTTCATCGCCTGCACTCATAAGTGATTTAGCCTTGTATGAAAGGATCAAGGATAGGATTCTTAAAGCTACAATCTGGGCTATAATAACTGTCCCAGAAATGGGAAGAAAAAAAGAAATTCTCAACATTTTGACTGGAACGATAAGTTAACCGATGTTCCGCACGGCATCGTTGCAGTTTCTCAAATAGAACTTAACCATTGACTGGCGTAGTTTATGGTTGATGTTTGGCAGAAAGAAACTGGCGAAATTTCGTGCAGACATACTCTGTATCAAATGGTGGGTGGTTTACGGTGGTTTTTTTTTTTTTTGTTTCTTTTTTGTTTTTTTTTTTATGAAAATGGACAAACAGAATTAAATGTTTTCGAAGAGGCTGAGGTCAAACTCTGCTGAGATTGTTTAGATACCGAGATGAAGAGACCTATTTCAGACGTTAATGGCATAGTCGTGAAACAGGCCGAAGCATTAATGAGGGTCGAAGAAGATGTTCATTGGCGTAAACATGCTGGTCGAAGCAACCTTCCACCTGGTTTAGACACAACGATGTTTTAATTGGCGAGATGTTTTGCATTACGTGAGAGAGACAGGAGCAAATAGCATCCTGGATTAAAGTTTAAACAGCTGTCCTTGGTCGAAGGCGTTGATGGGGCGCAAAATAATTTACGTTACTCTTCTTTTGACGAAAATAATATGGCAGAATTGAATGATAGAAAGTATATTAGCCGAAGCGTTTTGAACACCTGATTTTACAAACAATACTTGGCTAGAGGGTATGGTTTATTTTTGATGTCTGTACAGACTGTGGTATAAAAGTATTTTTAAAATGTACCAAACATATTTGGTGATTAATTGTCTGCATTTTTTTTTCTAATTCTCCCAAACAAAATCTAAACGGACCATTCTACATATGCCGAAAGGCACAAAATAGTGATGATGTGTGTGCCACCTGGTATTTGAATGTGTTTGTTGGACATAACATGCTGAGGAATACCGTGAAAAAGTTGTATGAAGAGGGCTGGCATTACCAGAAATCAAACTGATCACTCCCTGCGACTTACGTCAACAACGCAAGGATTGGATATGGGTATTCCAAAGAAGTTGTTAATTGAAAGAACAGAGCATCGTTCGTGCAGGGGATTCTTTGCATCCCTCTCAAAAACTAACCGAAGAACGACAGGCAATGGCATCGTATGCCCCTTTAAAATATGAACTTCGAACGGTTTTGTAGAACGAAATACAAAGAAATGGAGGAAAAAAGAGTACCCATGGCGAGTCGTATTGGGAACGTTATTACCTTTCAAAGCAGTACCATGCATTAACATTAATGATTTTTTGAGGGATTATGTATATATAGTCCCAAGAACTATAAACGTTAACCCAGATACCTATGTAAGGACCCAGTTGCACTATACGATCGTCTTACATTATTGCTTGTTCTGGTGTATACGATTAACTCACTAGAGTTTTCCGGACGTATTGCAACATTAGCAAACGAATCACAATCAGGAATTATGCTCTGAAACAGCATTGCATACATCAGAACGAATGATCTTATACAATAATCGTACCTTGTAAATAGGCCCAGAAACAGTTAATCAGTACATTAACCCCTTCCCCCGGAATGCTCAATATCCCCTGTCATTTTTTAAAATGGTCTGTTATTCTGGCCAGGTTCATTCGGCGGATTAAAATATGGAAAGAACAAAAACCGTCGTAATCGTGTTTTAATGATTAAGTATTTTGCGAAATACTGTTTACCATACTCTTATTGGCATATAGAAAATTGCTTGAGTGTCTCCGTGCTGTGTTAGAAACATGAATGTATTTTTGCGGTTGAAATGGCGTCGCTCATGTTTCTATCACAGTACAGACACGAAGGTTATTTTCTATTTGTTTTATAAAATAACCAGAGTTTTGTCGAGCTTTCGTGACGTCATCCATGTCTCTGTACTCTAATACAAAATGGAAGTGACGTAAGCCGTGTCTCTGTAATCCGAGAGAAAATGAGGTTTGTCCGATCAGAGCGTGAGTAGGACACGTGTTATTTTATAATACTTAATGAAGCTACCTCACCTAAATCACAAATCAAAAAATGGTTGACATAGAATTTTTTTCACGATAGTCCTGTTAAATATATAACCACTTTTAATAAATTTACTAACTGTATACGTAGCCTTTCCACAACCGTACATTCCCTTGTGGCAATGAATATTTGATTTTAATTTGGCCCTAACAGGAATATCGTTAAGATTACTTCTGGGTCTACCACTCATGACGGTTCGTTCAGGTAGTATACTATGGTGCCGTGACAAGTCAATCTATACATGTACGTCTCTGAGTATTTGGTGAATTTTCAACAAAGCAGGATGATAATGAAAAACCCGAACTATCCGCCCATTCTTATCCTGGCAACCCCTTCGATCTTTACGTAAGAAGGTCCGAACACCTAAACTTTGTCCCGCTACTACATCTGCAAAATTAAAAAAAAATGTATTACTTAGGCCAATTTCACTGAGTAGAAACTATCCTTTCAATAAATTGGAAGGGAGAAAAAAAACTTTAATTTTTCTTGGTTGTTCCTTTTTAGTGATGCTTCTGTAGATGTCGTACCTATCTTACAGCTTGACTCCCATGTGTTTCTCATCCAGTTTTCTTGTCACTTATTCTGATATTTTGCTTATACTTAAAACAAGAACAAAGTAAAAGACAGAGTATAGACCTCCTGGTCTTCAGTTATACCTAATGGACCTTTGGCTGGAATACCGGATGAGAAAATAATGTAAACCAAATCGACCACAAAATGTTGCCAATAAATGAAGCACGATTTTTGTTCGTTATGAAACTTTTATTGAAGGCCTGGCTAGATGTACGAACATTGTGGCACAACAATGGCAAACGATTGTTGGGCCAACCGTGTAAGTTGTGTGAAAGTTTCACTTTGGCGGTTCAGCCAAACATTTTGCCCAACATAATAATCTCCGCGACGAAATCCGAGCTTGAGGTGAAAAATTGTTTTGCTATAACTACATAGCTAAAATTTCAAAAATAGATTGTGTACTAGTTGTTTTAAAAATGCCTGGGTAAGATTTACAAAGTTACCCACCATTTTGCGTAATTGCCTTCAGTGTCGTTTACCTGTAGGTGATTATGGAGAAATATGATGTAACTTCTGGCTGATCACCACGACAGATTGTCGTTAATTACCTTTGTAATTGTACTAAAAGTTTTTATTCTGCTGTAAACAAAAAAAAGGAAAATCTTGAAGTTGCTCGATGGAAGTGGTTAAGAACTGCCCTGGACTAACTGATGGAGAAAGATGCGTGTAGATTTCACACCGCTCCTCGCTTGTGAGGCCCCCTTTCTCTCAGCCCCTAGAAAGGTGCTATTGTACTGTCTAGAAGTGGTTTGCTCATACAATGAATGTCAGTTGTCAATTAAATAACTAATTAGTTATAATCCCGCCCTCTATCGATCACGCCATTCTTGTTTCGGAAAAATTTCTATTTCAATGTTGCACTTTATGTATTTGAGGAATCAGCCTTCCCTGTGATACAAGGTATAGAAATGAGTGCTGTTCATAATATGAACTGCTTCAAACAACGTTTATTGTGCTATTTAGTCCGATTTCTAGAATTCAATGAGTTTTTCATTCTAAATTGAACACATAGAGCTAAAAGCTTCTATAGTTAATAAGCACGATAAAAATATCCCAGATCTACTCTGCTGTTAATCCTTTTGTCATATGTATCTGGCCGTTTTATCTTTGTTGAACGAATTCGTTGGCCTCTCGCCAATCTTTGTTTGCAAACATCCTGGACACCAAACTGCGACAAATTTCCTTTCTTGACTTTCACTGATCTCTCGTGGTTGGCGTTAACAATGGCGTAAGTGCTCAACATACATATGTTTGTTTCCTTTGTACCAAATCCTCAGATTCGTAAGAGTCACGACTTATGAAAACTACTTCAAACAGTTCACAATAGACGCTATGATGAATGCAAACGTATGTCCCCTCGACATGACGTCTATCAAATTTCGTCACAATCATTATAGCCATTATCATTGTCGGGATATTGCCTCAATTCGTCGAGCGAAGGTTGCCATACAAAAATAATAGCAAGGTCAACATGGTCCTCATGAAAACAAAATCGATTTTAAAATTTAACCATTCACGCCACGATTCCTTTTCTGTGCAATTCAAATCAACAAAATTTGTTTCCTTAGCTTAGGAGGAAATGGTTGCTATTTTTTGTAATGTAACGATAATTTTGATTTCGAGCTACATTGTGGACAGAAATTTTGAGACCAATTAACTTTCTTAATCGACGAATGTTTAGATGGTTAATTACGAAGATGTGTCACGAACCAACTATTTTATTGGGGCTGGCGAAGTGAAGTCTCTTTCCATAGCGATGTTTATATCCGTTGTGCACACAGGGTTATACAAGTATTAAACAGTTAACATAGGAAAACCTTCTAATGTTGACTTCCGTCGATGTAAGTCCAAACAAAACATGCGAGCACCCCACTGACTCGTGAATGTGTTTCCTTTGGTCATACATCGATACAAGATTTCGTGTTGTTCAAATTTCTTAATGAATTAAAAGCGACAGGTGTAAGGATGTTGTGATCAGTTAAACTGTCTGGACACCGTTTAAAAAGAGCAATGGTAATTGTTGTTTCCGTTTTGTTCCTGGTGTCTGATACATTTAAAAACAAACATAATAACCTTTTCCTTTACTTTTTCGAAATTCAAAAGGGCAAGCTATACGACAGGTTTTCCCTTTTGTAATCTTCTTCAACATATATGACAATTATAATTCACGTCCTTTTTAAACAAAACCACAATGCTTGGATATGAGGTGCTATCGTTTGGGTGGACGTACGAGATAGCCCATGCAATACGATTAGTTATCTATATTAGTCATGACTAATTAAAATAGATTATGCGTTCTAAATTGCTTTGACTCTATGTTGAAATTGTTTGGTGATAATATACACTTGGCTGCCGTTTCGTCCATCTGGCAGAATAAGGATTGTAAGTCTAGACTCTAAATATTCATGACTGAAATTGGTATCGAAGGTGATCCAATGACTAGAATAGAAATTTTCTGATACGTTTTGATAATTGGTGGGGACCATAGTTCTGTTTCTTATGATTATTTTGAAGATATCTCGATGTCGTCCACAGGCTGTTTTTCACATTTGACAATATTGGGGTGCGACAATCTTCTGTCTTTCTTCCATTTCACACGACGGTTCTGGAACCATATTTTTACTTGTTTTTCTGTCAGCTCGAGCATAGCAGCAATCTGGATTCTTCTTAGACGAGATAAATATCTGTTGTTGCTGAACTCTTTCTCTAACTCTAATAACTGAAGACTTGTGTAAGCGGTTCGTATTCGCTTTGAACGTGAGTTGGATTTTCCAAAACTGTCTTGATCCCTCCCTACAATTAAGAACAATACAAGCTGTATCAGAGATAAGAAATTTTATCCCTTGACTTTCGACGCCTCTTATAGATATGGCTTCAGCTCTTTGTTCAATAACAGAGGAAGGATTAGGAGAACAAGGACAATGCGAGTTAAAAACAAAAGATCCAAATGACAAAACCATCGAAAAATTGTCCAAGGATCTAAACAGTTATTTAAGGTACCAGATAAGAGATCTCTTCGATAATCTAATAGTTTGTCATTTTTTACGGTGTTTGACTGTCAAACTTTATGTATGAGTTCTTTATCTCCATATTTGAAGTATGAATGAAATTGTGTGAAACTCACCAAAACTCGATTCCAAATGAATACTGCTGTCGGCAGATCTCAAGAGAGGGTTTTGCATGAGTGAGAAGTCTTTGGCGACATTTTGTTGGATGGTGGATGGGATGACCTGACTCCGAACTGGCATTGCAAAAGAACCAATGTTTGACGTTCCAGGGATGCATAGCTGGCAGTAGTTGAGCTTGTCGTGTTGTGGCGTCCAACAATATGTGCACGCCATCATATTATAACTTGTCGAATCACGAGGATTTGACACGGGAGATGGATTTCGTTGGCTACTCTGGATGAGAGAATCGATAAGGAATGAGCTCATGATTATATCAATCTGTATTGGTCGCCGGCTTACTGCGCGCACCTTAAATTCCACTTAAACAAACGACTGCGTCGTATATAGTGCAGTACCCCTGTAGATTTGCACACGTGGGAAACGTTATTATCGGATTGTTGATCATTGTCTTGGGCGCAAAACCGTTCATTAATAATGGAAGATTTCCAAAAGCCTACAAAATGCATAATCATCTAATTAGCGTCACATTATGGTCAAACAAATTTGTAAGTTTCTCTTTTTGTGAAGTATCGAAAGAACAGATGTATTGATTTCTCGACGTATCGAGTTCAAAAGATGTTTTCATATACCTTTTTCTTGTTGATTTATCATCTTTTTTTCTTTGAAAAAAAAGTTCGATTAGGTCACATTCGAAAGTTTTTTCACGTTATTTTTCCGCGGAATGAAGCTTAAGTCACCTGCCAGCATTTGTTAGATGAAAAACGCTCCAAGCTTTAATTATTAGGCTAGCTACGCTAATAACTCACTAATTTGATTACTGGTCTGTTCAAACCTCTCTCTTCCAAAAGAAACCTGTGCGGGAATACAAAAAAATGAGCGAGAAAGCAGGAAAACAACAGCTACTGTTCTGTAAATTTTGTTTTTAACTGGAATACTGATGTAAGAAATTAAGTCAAGTGTATATGTATAACACGCATGATTATACGAGAAAAATAATCATAAAATACCCTGTGATTATTCCAAAATGGGATTATATATGACGTGTTGTTTTGTTGGTAGAGGCAAAATTAAAGTGTAAAAAGTGATCCTTCGCAAATATTAATAAAATGTCAACGTTTGACATTTGAGAGATAAGAGATTATAGAGATTTTTGACTCTGTTGATCCAAGGCAGGTGATGCAAAAGAGGTTTTTTTGGGCCTGTATGACAAATACTTAAGCCCAGACCCTTACTATGTGGTAGTTCATGTCCTGCAATTATATTTATGCAATGTATCGAAAAAGATTCATATCTCTTGTATTTTCTTAAGAAATATACGCATTCCTGAAATTCTAGACGTGCTTTAGAAACTAAACCACGACCATAAGGAATGAAGATTAATGATTGTGAGCATGGTGTGTTACGTATGATTGCGGTTACACCAATTCAAGAATCAAAGACAAACAATTTATTGATATCATGTCTTGAAGTATAAAACTTGAACATTTTACATCTGTTCCAAATTTTTAATCAGTCGAAGAAGAAAACGGTCTCTACGCGTGTCAGATGGAAATTTGAGTGTCATAAACTTTTTAATTTTATCGGTTCATGTAAACAATATAACTAAGCTTCTGTATATGTTGTTAATTCTTTATTTTACAGACAATTTGATGAAAATAGTTCATAAGGGTGTTAAAATACTGCATATTGGTCGGCGGATTGATTCCATTGTGTCACTTTCAATGTCATTAACCGAAGGTTTCAATGAATTTCTTGACCTAAAACTTAAAAAAGGGACCAAAAAATTTGTCCTTTTATGAATAATACACATTATTTTGTCCGTTTTACCGTTTAAATTTTGATTTTTACAAACTGTAACGAAATGGATAAATCACATGAAAATAACAGAAAGTTTATGCAGGCTATCATGGGAATTCAAAAGCGATCAGTCGTAGGTAAAGAAAAAAAATCGTCGTCCATCTGAACTGAACCTAAGCTAATGCATGAATGTCTTTAAGCTGCGGTAATTAAAGTTGCGACCGCGAATTAAAAAGTTACTTGCGAGTTGTGGTTTATAATCTCAAACTTTTTTTATTGCTTGGGATTTTTTTTCTTAGCCCAAATATATAAAAAAGCAGCTTGATCTACTTTGGCTGTGGGAAAGCTGGATGCTAAACCTTTCATTGGGAAGGTTCTTAAAATAATATGGAAAAGTACTAAACCTAAGTGAAAAGGCGGGGAACAAAAACAGTTTATCCGGTTACGGAACAAGGTGAAAATTTCGAGCTGTGTAGGCCACGGATAGTCGAAAATGTTTGTCAAAGTCGTGTTTGTCTCCATAACGATTTCCGAGTTCCTCACGACAGTTGAATTAACCGATAGGTTATTGATGGCCTGTGTGACGCTCTAATGAGTTACGTGAACTCATATGGTGTAGAAAAGTTCCAATTAAGTTCTGGTGTTTTATAATAATACTTATCTGCAGAATATGATAGCTTTGTATTGCTTTCCGTGATGTACGATTCACTTGCAAGAGTCTTCGGGGTGCATAACGAAATTCTCGGACAAATCAAAGTTTGTTTCCATCAGGTGGAATTTTCCTCTCGGACTAAGTTTTTCTTTGTATTTTTCCAATTAGTTCCACTTGATAGGTCATAAGGAAAGACATTTCGTCCGTGTGGAAATCTCCGCCTTGTAGAAATTAGGCGTGAGGGATAACTCCAAGGCGTAGAATCATCAGTAACAATCATGCCGCACAGTTTGGTCTCCAGTCGATGATCATTCTGAAATATGCCTTGCCAGTAAGAGTAAACTGCTCTCTCAATGAATTTAACTTTCTTACTTATTTGGATTACGTTCGAGAAAATAAGGTACAGTTTGTCGATAAATTTTTTGTTTATTTCATGCTGTAAGAATTTAAACTTTCTTCATCTATCCACAAGCTCTTTTTCAATTTTGAATGACTCTGCCTGTCAGGAAAATTTCTAAATATGTACCATCGAAAGGCACCCAAAAAGGCAAGAAAAGGTATCAAACCTACATTAAGGAATCTACCAAGTGTTGGAACAAAACAACAACATGAAACGGTGGAGAGTATTGTGCCTGCGGTCTTATTTCTTTCCCAAGAAAACACTGTTTTATCAGTGGATGAATAAATAATGACGCAAAGCAAATCGTTTGTGTTTCGACGAAAAGGTCAGAAGCATTCTTCATCATGAACGTTTTACGATTACCGGTGTGAGTTCGATATCTAAGACAACGTTTGCAACACACAACTTACGGTTCTTGAAGTAACGCTAGCCGGCAGAAAAATTGCCTTTATTTTATCTCAGCCAAAACCTAAACCCCACTTCGGGTCCTTTTTCGATATCTTTGTTCAAAAAGCATCTTTCTGAAAGAAGAAACTCTAACTCTACAACTGCAGTTGTCGAAAATCATTGTTCACAAACTGGTTTGCAACGTAAATTCAATTGGACTGTTCATATATCAAGTAATTAGGCCCCAAATACTTAAGACCATTCTTGCAGGCCAAATCGTCTTACCTTAGAGTCTGTTGACCAATTACTCTTCCAAAATCAAACTTTGGCTGCGTCCGAACAAATTAATGATACAAAATTTATGAATTTAGAGCCGTTAAAAGTTTTCAAGTCGACTCTCGATAACATTAGTGTACAAACTAATTTTAAAGTTAAAGCGGTGAAACAGAATATGAGAATTGATGCAATAGGAAATTTCATTATTCATCACCGATTTTGTACCTGTAACACTGCAGTGGGCGAACAACACATTCAGTAATTTGGGAAACTGAACAAGCAAAAATGTACCTTTCTAAATGTGCTGACACTTAAGCCTCTGCACGATCTCCATGCAAAGCAAGTTTGGTGAGAAAATAGTTGTCAACATACTTCATGGTTAACTTTCTGAGTGAGCATTTCAGTGATAATTGGAAACTATCCACACTAGTGACAAATACATATCTACATAACCATCAAGACTAGTGTCAAAAAATGCATCCGCTTTGAAAAGGATTAGGTTTTTCTGCCCCTCCTGTGAATAAATTACATTCCATATGCTCAATAAATTGACCAATTACCGGTCCAAACGGTTGTATCAGTTGTATTAAATTCATGCTAATCTTTAGCCAAAACATATTAAACACGGATATGATGGGATTATCTTTTCATTAATACTTTGTGTAAGAAGTTCAGTACTTCAATAACTTCGTAATTCAAACTGTAAAAAGGGAACGGAAATTAAAATTTGCTGAAACATCTGCTACATGTAAAGCTAATTAAAATGGTTAGCTCAAGGGAACTTCCGAAACATAGCCACAGGACACTAGAGTGACTGTCTCCAGTTTTTCGTACCTCAAGGGCAAACCCTTTCCCTTTCTTATTTTACTGTCACCTAAGACACATGTATGTTGCCTTTTGGGCAAGAAAGATGCCGATATATTGCCATTTTCCAATTATTGTTCAGTTCGTGCTATTATTGAAGAGTGCATCAATTTTCCTGAGGCAGAAGTAGTTTCATTTTTTGCTACAGACAGAAAGGGTAAGATTTAGATACCAACTCCTGCTTGTAGTTCCATTCAATTGAAAAATAGAAGCACTCCGTTTAGATTTTGAGCGTTCCTTATCTAATCTATCGGCGAAAACAAGGCCTTTAACTTCAAAGTGAAGGAGTGAAAGTTCTCGGAAAAGCTGTTGTGGTATAGGGTACTACATGTTACTCAGATGTTTTTTTCAGTGATTCGTTTTAAGCTTTGGAGAAGCTCTACCGAAAACTGAAGTGATACATTTATATACATTTTATACTTAAGACAGCTTTCTTTTATTTGACTTTCAGTTCATCAACAGATACACGTACAAATACACACAAATTGCATGGCTGACAATTTATTTGTGACCACGATGCCAAAAAAATTATGCACAACACTATTATTTTTTTCTTTCAGTATCGAGATACCGTGTACGGTACAAAGTTTTATGATTATGACCCAGAAATTGTGTCGGCAAATGTTAACTTCTTAATTTTTAATTTCTGGATATTAACGAAAGAAAAATTAATAATGGTATTGGAGTTTAAAGCTTTTATTGATTTTACATAGTAAAGGAAATGTTCTGCGATTGTTTAAACACTCAGTTCGCTCCAGTTGATTGACTGTTTAAGTATAATTTTATCGTGACGAAAAATTGTAATGAATTTAAGAAGTCCAGATGTCTCGCTGAAGCAGATGTCTCAGAAATTTAAATTAGCTAAACTATTGCATAGGCAGAACTCCATTCTAGAGTTTTACTTTTAATATTTTTGAATTCACCTTCAACTGGTTTACCCTGTACTAACATCAATATTCACGTTATGCATTCACTCCAGTTGTCCAACTGTATCATTTCAGGAAGACAACAACTAAAAAATTGGATAAAGGACGAAATGTGTTTCTTCAAAAAGCAGAAACTATTTGATAAGACAAGTTAACAAAATTACGTCTTTATATTATTTAACCCCTAAGTTTAAGTGTCAGTTTATTTTCTTATTGTGATACATGTACATGAAACAATTTTGATTATGTAGGTTAATGAATTAAAATCATTTCAATGGAGGCTCTAAATGCCCGTCGATTGCGCCTGACACATTCGGTAGACAGTTTCCTTCCATAAATAACCGTTTTTCCTTATAATGTCCGCGCAGGATACAACTACCAGAATGCTTTTCTAAGGCGCATCTGTAGCACTGAACTCTAAAAAGACTGGTTGTAAGTCCCAGCCTCATGATTGTAAGAAGTCGATATAAGGGCACCCTGTAAGTTCAAACCACGCGTGAATTTTTTCCCTCACACGAGAATCGGGCACGCAGGCAAAGCGGGAGAATTAAGAAGCCTGTGCTCGAGTTCATTTATTTGTATATGTTCATTTTTGTGTACCGTTATTTCTGACAATAAATAACGAAATAAATCATAGAAAAATGGAAAAGCTTACGCCATTATATAGGCGCTGCTGAACATTTGGAAAATTTAAGCTTTCATGAAAATGAAAAGGAATGCTGTTTCTTCTATTTCTACATGTTATCTCCTCATTTTCGTAAATTAAATTGAAAACGTTTTTCTTCATATCGAAACGGTATGGGACAAATACAAGTTTGTTAATGTGACAACCACCATATCTCGTTCTGCAAAACGTACACTCAAATTTCTGAATCAATGGAATCGAGGGAAATATTTTCTATTTCTTTGTAAAAGTTAATTTTGTTGCAAAAGAGCTAATGATATTTGAAGACCTTTTTGACTGATTTGAATCTCATAGTTAGCAAAAAGACATTATATTCAATATGTCATCCCGTCACAACTATTTTTCTTCCTAATTAAAGTTAAATTTTTTTTCGCTCGTGCTCAAATTACGCGCGTAGGCTTTCTTTGTTGCCCGTTAATTATAGAAAAGATTAATCTGTGAGTCATATACTGGATATACTGTTGACAGGATGTATTATGATTTAGTTTCGGAACTTCGGATTTGGAGCTTTTCAAAAATGAAGTAAGTGAAAAAAAACTCCTTACTAAATAGAAATTTATGGAAAACTGCTTCAAGTGCTTACGGTGCTGGTCTATGAAGTTAGTTACTGTAAACTTCGAATTTTTCTGTCAATTTGGCACATTGTGATATCTAGACGAGATATATTAGAGCAGACTTAAGTTAAAGCCTATGGCTTTCAGTTGTTCACTTTCTGAATCCTGAGATCCTAGTATATCACGGGTAAATTCAGTCCATTTAAGATGAAATGGTAATTTTGTCCCTTTGCCTTTCTGAGTAGACTTGTTTTACCCGAGACGTTCCACTATCCCGGCCATTAATAGTTCATAAGCCTCAAGTAACTTCTTCTTTTGTTTAGAATTGGTGATGTCTGTAAAAGCCGGAAAGAAGAACGGATGTATTCTTAATTTTGTGACGATTTTCTTTGAGAAAGTGACTTAACACTTGTAACTCACTTCATTTGAAAGTTTTTTTAAACTAAACCTTTGTTATGAAGAAATCATTTTCAGGAAAGGAAAATTAAAACAGAAAAGCGGCGTGAGTCTGATCCAGTAAGGGCTAAAAGATTGCCGGAAAGAAAAAAACAGCGACAAAGTTCGTGGACGAAAGAATAGTAGAACGAGTAGTTAGATTGGCAATTCTAAAGGAAGCTTACGAGAAACGTTCGGAAGAAATTAAAAGTAAGAAAAATCACTATCTGAGGTGGTGTTTATCAATGCCGCCCAGAGCTACTCTGGGCCCTGGGGGGAAGGGTAAAGAAGTTGGTAGACCCCCTCTAGTCAAAAATTAATTTCATTAACCTTTTAACTATTGGGCAAATTTTGGAAATTTTCATGACAACGAATTAAGGGTATTGCACTAATGTCTCGCCGTATGAACTTCAGAAATGAACAAAACAGTAAAGCAATTCTAAATTTAAATCAGTAAATACAAGTAATACCAAGTTCAGAATTTTATACCAGGTTTTCAAACGTTCCCTCACATCTAATTAATTCAGTATTCCATGCATAATGAATCCAATCCTCCCATACTCCAAAGTGCTACTTTAAATGCGACGTTACACTGGATGCATGCGTTACAACAATGCATGCGTTACAACAATGCATGCGACGTTACACTAAATACATCTCGTGCAACTTGTCTCGCAATTTTGTTGCGATGCAAGTTGCACGAGAAATTGCATGGTGTAACATACTTCGTAATTATCAAATCTCGCAACATTTTTGTTGCAGCAAGCGTTGCACGAAGTAGAATCAAGTTCTATTTTTCGCAACGATTGCGGTAATGCCGCAACAGATTTTTGAACTATTGGACAGTGTAACACCCCTCTTGCAACTTGTGTCGCAATGTTTTGTTTGATCAGCCAATAAAAATACGCCTTCAAGTTTCGTCCACTGGTCTTTCCTGTTGTGACCTTGAAAAACAAAATAGCAGCTATTCAAGAGTTTTTAAGTATTCAATTTCAGGATTTGGAGAGTCTAGGTAAAAAAGCAGTCACCAATAGAGTCGAAAGACAGCCCATCGCTGTGACAAGAAGATCACTAAGAAATTCGACAACACACGACTGCTCTCGCAACGTTTGCATATGTCCGTTGAAGTTATTAAAAAGGTATTTCATAGTCTTCGAACCTCTATGCGCAGGGAATTTAGACGAACGCCAAAAGATAATGCTTGTGTCTCGATAGAGAGTTTTATAAGACATTAAGTTCTTAGAGGTCTTTTAAAGACTGCGGTTATTTTTGCAAGAAATGGGAGACAAGTTGCAAGAAACTTTGCAAAGTGTAACACCCCCTACCAATGCAACTGCAACGCAACAAATTCAGTGGTTGTGAGACACGTTGCACGAAAAATTGCGCAATGTAACACCACCTTAAGCCAAACCATGCACATTGGTACACGTCACATAAGCGAAAAACGCCATGTAAAATAAAGTCATCCATCTTTTCATGTCTGGAACACGGACGTCAACAAACTGAAACAAAGAAATGCGAAAATGATCATATTGTCCTATTTCACTTAAAAACACTGATGGCACATGAGCAATAGTTTCTTTATTTCAGTAATAAAAAATATGAATTCAATATAGTATTTTCCGGTCAACCGGGCCCCTTGATTTCTTCCGGGCCCCCTTATCTCGTCCGGGCCCGGGGTCAATTTGACCACACTACCTTCCCGCCACCTCGGCTGTACTGGTGTTTATATATATGGAAGAGAGTCAGCCCTCCTAGCAGGGCTAGTCCTTTTTGCCGAGATCTGGCTTTCCACTAAAATCCCTTGTAAAATTTGTTTTCGTTTACATGAGAGGAGGGCCAGCCCTTGAAAGCGAAATCTCGCTATTGACTACCCGAGATCTCGCCTAGGAGGACTGGACGTTTCCCATGTAAACACACTAAGAAGGGCTGGCCTTCCTATGACGCATGCGTACTTGATCCAGCCCTGCTAGAAGGGCCAGAAAATTCCCATGTAAAGGCGAAGTGAAATTCAGCTCTTCTAGCATTACCAACTTTACCAAGATGGCCGGCTCGTCTCCATGTAGACGCCCAAAATGCCATGGACCTGTTTGAACGAAATCTTACATGAAGCCCCACAAGCGAGTAGCGTTGTTATGAAATAACAATACACACGAAACAGCACAACAAATACAAAAAATAAAAAGTTTTGTCACGGAACAAACAATTTTAATTACGAGGATAGACTTTTCGTGTTTCTTCAGTCGTTAAGTGGAATTATCGATAAAAGTTTTCTTTAATGCATTGGAATTAACAAAGACAAAATTATAACGTAAATACAGCAACCAACCGTTAAAAACAAAAGAGTGTTTAATTGGAACTTCAAGTGTACCAGCGTTCTAGAGGTCTAAGTGTTAGTTTACAGATTCTAATGTCCGAGGTTCTCATAATTGAGGTTCCTTCATCTCATAACATTACTGTTTTTGTGCTTTTTTTACGGTAATTGGATTCCAAATTATACTTTTCTTTCTGGTTTTCCTTACAATTTCCATATAGCAAAAAGTTCAAATTCACATCAGTTGAGTTTCGATCTTTTTGGTATGAAAGGTGTTCATCTCACCTTCATACCCAGTTCCCTAAAGTAGGCTGTAGAGAGACGAGGTTTTGAAGGGAAAATTCAAGATTCTCGTCAACTTTTCTTTTGTAATTGTTAATTTCTATGCTTTCAAACGACTTTTGGCCAATAATTGTTTGAATTTCCTGTTATAATATGGGTAATTTCATATTTAATTTGAATTTTAGGTTTTCTAATAATTTCCAGTCCATATCTGCCCTTTTAATATTACTCTAGCTAACGGCAGACGATTTTATTCGTCAAGGGGAGATATTTCGGACAGCAATTGGTTAACAACCTTTACAATCTCTCAACTACGTCCGTATTCTCAAGTGGTATGATGGGATGGTGAGGGAGGAGTGATTGGGTATTTGTATTACTAGTATGCTCAGTGATTAGCATACACTGGTCACCTCCCACCGAGGTTGGTCGCTATCTTGTGTGATATAAAACAGAAGGCTATTTTTGTTACTTTTCTATCTCAATTACCGGCTAATAAAATCCGAAGTACTGTAGTCTGGAGTCTTTAAGAGCAATCGGTCTTCCTACAGTGATTCACACACTGTACTTGTCTAGGACATTGGACTGCATTTTACACATGCATTTCTTCTTGGTAATACCTCGCACGAAGAGGTTAATGGCGACATAAAACCACCTATACCCAATCTTTTCAATCTTTTCAGTGTGCTACCAAGTGTTGACGTCATCCTATAATGGAAATAGAATCACCCGTCTATCCCGCTTGCCGCCAGTCACTTTCCCGCCAAAATTGGAATGCTTAGAGAGACAAAATATGGCGGATAACGTCGATAAACTGCCGATTTGTAAATACGGAAAGAACTGCTATCGGAAGAATGTTGACCACTTGAAGAGATTTTCACATCCTGATCATGTGGATGATAAGGTAGTAATGAACTTAATAAGCAGAGTAAAGAAGTAATAACTTGGTTTTAAACGAATCATTCAGTGTCGTCAGTTGGATCAATTAATGTTAAACTTGAATTTAGAGTCAAAGATAGGACTATTAGCTTCCTGATCATTGGTGCGGCCTGAGTAAAATCAAATAGGGGTGATCCGTGTTTCCAAAGACACGTAGCACTATGTGGACTGCAAAAATTCTTTGTCTTAAACACTTTAATTTGCCTCTGACATTTATACAGATACATGTACCCCTTTAGCCCTCTCCAGTGGTGGTACTTTGTCATTTCATGGAAGAATGAAGCCCCGTCAGCCTGGACTTTGTCTTTTAAAGGAATTGAAATCTGTTAAGCCATACTTCTGAAAAGTGGGGAGGCCCAAACTTCTAATTCCCTCCCTTAGCCTTGTTGGCCATGTCATGATAATACAGGTAGCTCAAACTTTTAATAGTTTTAATTAGTTTATGCCATGTATTTGTATATTTGGGTTGTGTAATTGGACACAGGACCTTTAAGAGCAAGGTCTTGCATTGTTTGGGATGTTATTCTGTTAAATGATAAATTGTTTGATGTTATCATTATTGTCAGTATTATCATCATTACAACTTGCACACCATCCAGCTAAGGACAGTGGAAGGGTCTGTTATTATTATTATGAATATTAATATTAATATTATTATAGACTTTATTATGCCAAGCAGAAACAAATTACATTGTTTGTGTTTATAACTTGATTACCAAACACATATTGCTTGACATATTTCCAGCAAAAGTGAGAGTTAAATTTAGTCACCGACATTGCAAATATGGTCAATGATAGATGGCAAATGTTTGCTGGTAGAAAAAATTTTCATCAATTCTGTTGCCAGTTTTGGGTAATGACTGATTTTCGCAGGGATCGGCTGACATTTGCCAAAATGTGCCATTTACTTATCATCACTGGAAATACAAATGTATTTTAAAAATGGAACTCTGTTATGTCTCATAAATATTATGTACATCATACACTAAACAATCCCAGATTTCCCAAAACAGTGTACCTGTATATGTTAATTTTCCTTTTTGCAACCTTTGCAATTTTAATAGTTGGACATGGTTTGATGCGTACTCTTTATGACTGTAAAAGTTTGGCCTAGGTAAAACAAAAATATCTAATGATAGCCAAATTTCAAGGCAAAATCCTCAGACAATTTTGTCATTGGACTGAAAATTTTAATTTTGGTCTCTGTAAACTGCTGAAAAAACCAGAAATTTCACAAACATTTCCAAGCTTTCACAAACAGTTGATCTGTCTAATAGGGTTTGTAATGCCCATGTGATACTTTAAATGATTATTCTAACCATAATACATGTCTTAAAATGAATTTACCACTGCCTGGAATTCAAGGTTAGACACCTACTTTGACAGAGGGAAAGACATTCAGGAAACTACCTACTTACCTTTTCAATGCAATTTATAAATTTTCACTTTCACAAGTCATTGTTGGACTACTATAGTGATTTGAAATATAGTTATGAAGCTGAAATGGTCAAAAAGTTCACAGGACTTGAATATACTATTGTACTTATAAGATGACAAAGCTATGATAGAACTAAATTTGAGACTCATTTTACCAAATTATTCCATATTTATGTTTTTCCTTAATATTTAGAAGTATGAACATTCTGAGTTTGAACCACCTACTAAAAAACTCTGCAGAGATGAAGAACTACTGACAGAGGAGCCTGTAGACAGTAAAAAAGGTATTAAAACTAAAATATGGTATTGCCCAAAGTCAAATGACATAAGTAGGGTGTCTGGCAGTACATAGGATTTAACCTCAGTTCACAGGCATTCTGCAAAATTTGGTAAGAAAAATTGGTAATTTTGGTAAGGAAATTATAGAGGGTGTCCTTGCCCTTTAATTGGTTAAGGAGATGGCTGTTAGGTCATTAAGGGACAGGCTCATTCTGTGAATTTATAGAGGGTGCCCTTGCCCCTTAATGGGTTAAGGAGATGGCTGTTAAGTCATTAAGGGACAGGCTCATTCTGTGAATGAGTAAAACTGTCTGGTGTTAGCCAGAGTAAAATTATAGTGGGTGCCCTTACCCCTTAATGGGTTAATAGGGGTTTATGCCATTGAAAAGACAAAGGAATATTTTTTTCTCTTCAGCTTGATTTGCACAGTCAAAATTTTTCACGTTTAACAAAACTGTTTGCCGCTAAATAAAGCTTCCTGATCAATGCTTTCATGCAGTCCAGTACTGCCATGTATTGTAAGCTTTGATTACAAAATATGTTTTGTCTCAGATGTAGAAGTTGATGTATTAGCAAAGTGCTGTGAACTAAAGTTGGTTAACAGCTTGAAATTATACTTGTCAGGAAAAATGTGGTATGATGAGAAAATTTTATAATATCAGTTAAATGAAGGTGCAGATGAAACCACGTTTAAAAAATAAGGGAATAAAACTATCAAAATTTATAAACAAACCAGTGAATGTGGGCTTCTGATAAACAGGTTGAAAGCTGTGTGTGTGATCAATTAAGATGGTCAAGAAATGTAGAGTAGAACTATTCTCTATCCCACTACAAAACATATTTCAATTTTGTGAGTTAAGTTAGTCTTGAAATGGTTCAGTCGAACACATAGAACATGGTCAGCTGATGAAAAAATGGCAAAACAGTCATCGACATATTGGCAAAATAAAAGAGGTTCAAACGGTCTAACCAAATTCAGTTTATGTACGAATTATAGCAGTTTTATTGCCTTATCTTTTATACATGTCTAAATTCAGTAAAACCTTAACTCAACCCTCCAACAGACCGGAGAAATATCTTGCATAATTGAAATTTTATTTTCACTAATGTATACTAGAATGGTGTTAAGGGTCGTCTTTTGGCACTATAGAATACCCCTTTGATGCACATGGTTGCATATCTATGCTAATGAATGCCACCTTCTATGCAATTGAGTGTGACAACAGCATTGTTGAGTGTCAATTCATAAAAATGAAGGCATTTTCGGGTTTATGACTTTGAGGTTGGCATTAATGATAGTATACTTTCTGGTAATGAACAGCAAAAGGTGTATATGTAATGATAGTATATTTTCTGGTAATGAACAGCCAAAGGTGTATTTGATAAAGTAAATTTTTTAGTGTCAAAACTGGGCTGGTACAGATTACAGTTAGTGATAAGTATCTAAATGTAATAATGATTACAAAACAAGTAAAAGTGCATGCAACATAAACTAAAGTAACTTAATTAAAAGGGGGTAGACTTTTAGAATATACTAAAGAACCACAGCTATAGGATTGCAAAACTGGGCACACAGCTGACATACTATTAGCATCCTCAGTATTATTGTGATTAACAAAATAAGTTATTGTTATATCAATAGATATATTTGATAGCAATACCTGATATGTTCCAATTACTCTACAAACCTAATTTAACGATTTCATTACAGTTGTTTAGCAGGCAAAAATAGAAGTAAATATTACTTTAAAGAGAGGAATGTGAGAGGACTCACTGAGCTGAAAAGGCTCTGATTTGTTCTCATGCTACAATGTTGCATTTTTGCTTACCATATTAATATTGTTTTTTCCCCCCCACAGACACCCACCAAACAATAAAAGAAAAGTTTGCCATTGATATGCCCCAGGATTTTTACGACCTTTGGGAGTATTGCAAGGAACTGAATCCAAAAAGCCCAAAAGGTAATACACAGTATTCTTAATCTACCGTTATTGATGATAAAAAGAATGAAAGTAATAGAATTTGATCAACTATTGTACATTGTCTACATATCGAAATTTACAAAAAACATAAGAGAGCAGTTACAATACACACTTACCGGTATAATACACAAATTAATTAACCCATTCCTGGCGGTGAGTAAAATCGTCTCATGCAAGCCAGAGAAAAATACATGTAACACAAGACTGATCCTGCCAGGAAACGTGATAGGAAACGATACTTGCAAACAAGTTATTTTTGAAAATCACTCTGTTGAAAAAGCTATTCTTGAATTGCTCTGAATGATTCTTATCACAACATTGGAAGAACTTGCATTGTTTTGCTGATTCCAGTCCCGTGTAGAAAGCTCAAAGAAATCGTACTGTTAGTCTCTCGTCCTACCAGTGTCGCTATTTAAGCTCGTTGAACTTTCTTCGTGGAAGGAAACATCATCGCGATACTCAGCCGCAACGACGAAAATCCTTCGTACCTCACTAGGTATTTTTTATAAATCAGAGCATTGATATTAATACGCGCGATTTTGTTTCTTCAGTTTTCTTGTAAGGAAATTTTGTTTAAGCATTTTAAAGAACAAGTAAAATTAAGCGTGAAATTCTGTTATGCAAGTCCAAACTATTTCCATGGTGCTATATAGTATGTTAACAAGAGATTTCTTTCTGTTATATACCAAGGATAGAAAGATCATGAGTGTCAATTAAAAAAGCGGACGTTGTGTTACTTCATGTACGATGTCAACACGTCGATATGTCCGGTAAATTGTTTCCAGAGGTATAAGCATCTCTGCTCAAACAGTATAAATTTCTTCGACCAAACGCCATTCTTAGTTATTATAATAGAAAATGAAAATACTTCTGTTTTACAGAAATTAAAACCAAACCGTTTCCAGAGTAGTTTTATTCCCACTTGTGCAATACAAAATGTTAGCAGTAGTTTTTACAATTTTCACATCGATATTGTAATACAAATCTTGTGTTTGTAGATTAGTGTTCATCCTTTTTATCGTTATTATGTACTCCAGCTCCTTGGCTGTAATGTTACTGATTCAATGAACCATCAAACTAGCAACTCAAAAAGGTTTTTCCAAAACTGAATTTTTCAGATGCATTAAAAAACGATTTCGATCTTGAACTTGTGGGTCCTTATGATGTACTGGCTGGCAAACACTTTAATACCACTGAGGATGAAGTTCCTTACTGCCTCCACTATAGGTATTTTTATGATCCGCCAGAATTTGTAACAGTTCTGAAAGGTGATGAAACTCGAGGATTCCATATTGGTTATTACAGGTATTCATGACACCTCTTTCTAACAATGGACTTGCGTGGGGTGAAAGTGTGGGTGGGGACTAGGATGAAAAGTTGGAGTGGCACATATGTCGTGAGCGTGAAAATTCGGGTCAGCGTTTTTTTCTTTACTAATCGTTTGTCCCCACAGCAGAAAGAACGGGGGAAGTATATGGGACTAGTCTTACTAAAGCCTCCATATTATCGTAACGATCAACGTTCCTAGCACAAGAAATGTCAAAACTGGTACTCTGCTAATATATCTAAAAGGGAGGGCGTTAATGATGTAAAGTATCCTGCCCATTTCAAAAGCGGTTCCATAGGCAAGGATTTCATCAGCATAAAATTACAATTTAGGAGAAAAAATAATTTAGTTTACGATAGATACCATGTTTTGTATAACCAGTATGTAGTGATTGACCGATCATGCCACAATCGGAAATTACCGATTACCGATTGTTCCAAGTCATAATCGGTCCGATTCCGATTCCGATTCCGATTATCAAAACGAGTCCAATGACGTCATTCATTCTGCACGCAAACCTGGCGTAAACAACTTTAAATGGCTTCCTTGGTCAAAAACTTGTAAGAAAGCACAATTTCTTTCACATGGTAAAATAATTTTTAACCCACTGCTAAGTTAGTAGCTTTGCATAAGAGACTTGCACATGCTTCAACTTGTTAGTAGAAGAAATAGCAAAATACTTTTAACAGGTTTTTGTTTTTTTTAAAAAGTAATTTTCCGGCCAGACTCGCTGACGCCTTGTCATCTGGCGCGACACTAGCAATCAATAACAACAGCACAGCTAGAGCATTCAGTGTTCCAGTGCTAGCCGACGTGCAACTTGCAGATGTTTTGAAAAGACTTCGATAAAGCAAACAACAAATCTTTATTTCCGGTTGTGTTGAGCAGTGAAGGAAATATTTCCTACTCACATAATAGTAATGTCTTAAATGCAATTTGTATTTATTTAAAAGAAAGCCATTCATGTAGAAATCTATCGAAGAATTTTCAGTAGACATCTGAAGGTTGCTCAAGCCGAACTGACGATCAACATCCGATTATTTTTGTAATTTTATCTATTTCGCATTGCATTATGAGATTGTGTAAGTGACTGACTGGTGATAGACAAATACGCGCGCGCATCTCGCTGCTGACCGTAGAAGAAACTGATGAAAATGATGCCAATTTGGCAACTTCTGAAGAGTTGTTTTATTTCCATATTAATCGGTTATAATCAGGAAATACAGGAACTTTAACCGATTCCGATTGTCCACCGATAACGCAATAATCGGTCCGATTCCGATTCCGATGATCGGTCAATCACTACCAGTATGCGTTATTAATCCTTCCTAATGACGTTGCCTTGTAGTAAGTCTGCAGTTCTTGTTTAGCCATTCATGAAACAGTTCCAACGTCTAAAGTTGGCTCAACATTTCTCACTTTTACTAATATGCCGGCTGTCCCTTAAAAATATTTTCCAGTTTTGAAGTTAAATAAGTCCGCCGAATCATTGTAACCGTGTATTTTGTATCAAACTATACAGTACCATTCAGAAGAACATTTTTAACATTTTAAACAATTTTTTTGGTTTGTAAGAGATGAACCTGATGGAAGACCAGTATTGGTTGCTTGTAATGAAGCCAAAGTAAGCTATGAATTTAAAATACTTGGCGACAACGTTTTCGCTGGAATAAGGTTAGCTGATTAATATGCTAATTTTGTGTATACTGGGGACCTTAACCTTACGTTAAAATCACTTGTTGTTTGTGCTATTTTTAGATTATATAAGGATATTTTAGGTAAATATTTCTTTGTTCCAACTAGTTTAATGGTTTAAATTTATCCCCGCGAGTCTTCAATGTACCAGATCTTATTCCCTTGCTACCCTGTTTTTGGCAATTAGATATAAAGACATTTAAGTGGAAAAGATGTTGCAGCATAATCTGCCCTTGGTAGCCGTGTGATGACCACGACAGAAGTGCATATCTAGACCCTCTAAAAGAAGCATTTTGTTAGTCTAGTTTCTGACATTGTTTTTTAAGCTCCTTTGACATTTCGTTACTGACGATTGGCACCGAACTATCAGTCATATTTCTGCGACTATGTTCAGAAATTCCGCAGCCATATTTTAATTTTTCCCTCGCATCATTTTGTTTAACTCTCTAAAACCCGCAAAAATGTCCGTTGGATATGCCAGTTTTAAGTCTAAAACATCAATGTCTGCATGGTACGGAAAGTTGACCTAACTTCTTTTTGGTGCATCAGGAAAGATTTCGATTCTTCCAACCGTTTTCATGCATGTTCTCCTTATGTATCAAGAAACTCTGTGTGTGAAAAACTAGGACGTATGTATTGGAAGGGCCCTCGTTCTCAAATTCTGCAATCATTCTTGCTTTTTCGTACCCAGAAACATTTCATCTTTGAACATTTACGGTCAAACTAAAGCATGATTGCCCGTGATCTAAGCATACTTCTGCTTGTGAACAAGGTGTGGAACTATGGCATAAAACAGTGGTTTCTTTTATGGACAACAAAGGTAAACTGTTGGCAGACGCTTGAATACTTCACTGATAGCTCACGCATTACTAGGTTTTAGGTTTGCTTTCACGACCACTTGATGGCGCGCGAAAGTTGTAGCCATCATCCTGTCGAGTATGCGTTTATTGTAAAATCTCCCAGTCCCTCCGACGAAAAGAAGAAAAGAAAGGTCGAAAACTTATACACGAATTGTTCCGCAAATTGTACAAAGGAAAGATTGGCTGCCTAATGTGCTTGGATTATTTTCAGCGAAAACAAAAGTTCACTTACAAAAACGGCAAATAAACGTGGACTCATTGTCGTTGTTGACAACTCAAGTAAAACCTGGTTTCCATATACTTGGAACAGTCGTCGACTCAGTTACTGACTAGCAGTCGCTGAGTTAGTTGCATACAATTTTGTGTTGTATGGGAACATATTGTTTCCGACTGCAGTCGGAAAAGGTGAACTGAGTTAAACTTTGACCACAGTCGCCAACCAGTCGTCGACTGGTCGGATTGGATTTGAAATGTGGAAAGATCATATTCCTCTTGTCGGGGTAGACACCGACAATAGATCTATCCCATATTGCACTGTGTGGCATGTTACTTTGCAAGATGTTAATCCAATTTCGTGTAACTAACGAGAGACTAATGGAGTACAGTGAAACCCCGTAAATACGGCCACGATCGGGGCATAAAAATCTGGCCGTACTAACGGGGAGGTCATATTGACGGGATAGGGTCGAGTTTTTTAGCTGGTCTATTTCAAGTTATGTAATTACAGGTACAATGAAATTTTACTTAAAACGAACTATTTGTAAGTATCTGGAATGCAGCAGAAATGTGTTGTAATCGAACAAAGGTAAACAAAACTGGCTTTTATAAGAAGTCAAAGCTGTTGACAAGGTTGTAAATCGCAGTGGCTGACACGGAATCGAAATTCCATGTGTTTATAAATTTATAAGAGGCAAGAAAAGTTTAAATGCGCAGCAGACTAGGGGATATTGACAGTACCCTCTCCGTCACAAAATTAAAATAAACCGTGCTCAAAGAGAGCAGCGGAGGGAGAATCGAAGGAACTTCTTACTATCTAATGAAATCTACCAAGCAGTTTGTCAAGTTTTATAGTTATTTCATTGAAATATGCATTTTAACATGCGGGACTGCATTTTTATGAGGGTGAATCTGTTGACATGTCACTTTTCAATTAAATAATTATGTTTTATCAAGTTTAATGTTCTTTTGTTATTTGGAGGTCTTTCAACATTGGTGTTTTGTCGGAGCGGCCGTATTAAATGGGTAAATTTATAAAGGAAATAACGTGTCGGAATTTCAAAAAGTGGCCGTTAGCCGTGTTAACGAGGAGGCTAGATTAAAGGGATTTCCAAATGAGAAAACGACTGGGCGTTTGTTTGGGACAAAAAAATTGGCTGTAGTAAAGAGGTAACCGTAATAACGGGGTGGCCATAAGGTGGGTTCCACTGTAATTTAAAATTTAATAAAAAGTTTACTAATTAATATGATTTGTGATTTTGAAAGAATGTCACCAAGGGCACAATCACCCGGTAAGGAAGTCCTTATTACCTGTCGCCCAATCGTGAGGTCTTGATTGCGTCTTTATAAGTCTCTTTAAAGTCATCGACCGGGCCATGATTTTTATCACCAGAAGTAAGCAAAAAGTTGACACTCGGGAAATAAGCTCCCATTCATCGACGCCGTATTTCTTTTCAATATCAAAGGTCAAACCGTTTTAAACTCACCAGTACGTACTGGTCGGCGACTCGATCAGCGATTCTATTTGAACTAGTGGTGGTCGTTGTCGCACTTGCAGGGAAATCTAAATATCTCCATCGTGGATGTGAATAGGAAGCCACCTGGAATAGTTGATATGATCAGATCAAACATTCACCGTTTAATCTGCTTCAGAGTCACAACAGCTTTTTGTTCTAAAGCCACTCATGAATTGGAGAGACAAGAACGTAGAATTATGGCTCATGAGCTGAATATTAACTGTATATTCTTTGATATCTTTTCCTGTATCTGATGTATTCTTTTCATGTTTAGGATAAGGGGCTTGCACTATGAACCGAATCTGCTAATCCAGTGGTCGATATTCTTGCATCAGCGAGAATATTTTTCTAAGCTTTGCCTTGGAGCTATTTTCCGACACCTTAAAGTATGACACTTCGTACATATGAGGTTTATGCACCAAACGGTCACGTAATGGTTTGCTTCGTGCGCTTATGGCATTTGCCATTGAGTCAAGGAATATATCCAAAGTAATATTATTGTGATGCACTAGATGCCGAATATTCCTAGTGACTTGATATTTAATATTTTGTTGAGTTATTTTTATTATTCCTTAAAGATAAACATCACCAGGAAGGTTTATTTAACAATTACGTTTTATGCGAAATGGTAGCTACGCTCCTCGAATCGGCTTTTCGGGTGGAAATTTGTACAGATTCCAGTGGCGTCGTTGACAAATCAACGTTGGTCTAACATTTTCGCGTCCAAGCCGCGAACCATCTCGGGAGATCTGGGGGCATGCTCCCACAGAAAATTTTTTAGATTTAGCGGCTCCAAAATTGCATTTCCGGCGATCTGTGGAAGATATTTCTTCCACTCGTTGCTGTTCTGTTCTTACCATGCGAAACCACGCCAACACACAATTCTGTGAGTTGGCCATCTTTAATAACCACAATTCTGTCAGTTAACTTTCTTTAATAAGCCGGGCGTGAAACGGCACGGCGACGTTTAGATCGTCTAAAGTCTAAACCACTGTTAGAGGTAGGCTAACCTTAAACAGTTTACAAGTTTGTTTCAATCTACGTTCACGAATTTACATCTGTCATCTTTACCTAAGTAAAAAATACAAGATGCTTTGTTGAAAGGATACTGAGATATAAGTTATCTCGACGGACGCGGGCTGGTGACGAAACCGGAAAAGATAGACTTGATTCTGCGTCCGTTATTTTGAGAAAGAATTTACCCCCTCTTTATCCCCCTCAAGAGGAAAAGGTCGATTTTGACACGTTTAGAGAGGGTATCAGCAAGATCATTGGTCCAACATTTGTCGAACCTATCGAATTGCTAACGACATCCCTGGATCCATAGTGTTTTGACAATAACTTGGACTGAATTTTAGTGTGCCACTGCAGACTTGACCGCATTCATTACGTGGACTATCATTGCTACCTAGTCAACGTTCTGTGTAAGCAAATGCAGGAGTGAAATAATCGTAGGTTTATGGGACATAAAGAAAACTTCTGATGCACCATATGCAGTCAAAGATACAGCATCATCGGTAGACGGTTGTTTAATATCTCGATGGAGTTTCTCTGATCTTGTCCAGCCAATATTTTCCTCTTTCATCTCCATGGTGAAAATTTTTGTCCTATTAAAATCTGTGGAAAGTAAACTTTGCATGACTTGAGAACTGATGAGGGGACTTCGTCAAAGTGATACCTGGACAAAGTGCGATGGAAGGTTTGCGAGTTTTCATGAACCTTAAGAAGCTGATGATGAATATTTTATTGTAAAAATAGTACAACACGGGATTGATGGCCTGAAAATATTACCGTTGTACTGAAATCCAGTCGCATACAGAAAACGTTTTCTCGATGAGAAATAGAGGTTCCAAGTGCCAAAAATGTTCCGAATAATTACCATAGTTCACGTGCCAAGTCACTTGAAATACTTCGACTCTCAATAAACAAAGATCATTCAGAGGTTTCTTTTGTAGTTAGAGACATGAAAACGGAATAAATGCCTAAACCCAGGTCATCAGGGTTCATACGAGTCATGAAAAACCTGAAAAGTCATAGGAAATCAAGATTTCAAAATCCAGGCCTGGAAAACGTGGGAAACCTGGAAAATATTTGTCGGTCACGGAAAGTCATGGAAAATTAGATTTCTTCTGGATCAGGGAATAATTCTATCTCAATTTTCTTTACTCACATTTTCAAGTTTCTTGGGGCCACCAGTGGAACGTGAAAAATATCGCAAAAATTGTATTTACGGTACTCGTAACCTTAATTTATCATAGCTTGGCCGTACACTTCAATTCAGAGACTGGGTCCCGGCTACCTCTGTGGTTTGACGGAGCCGTTTCTAGCTTTTACAGGTCATGGATGTTTGTAAATATGGCCTTGGATAGTCATGGAAAAGCCATGGAATTTTGATGGACCAATAGTGTACGAACCCTGGGTCATATATTTGAACATTTCGACTAATTGCCTTGTAAATTCATCATGTATTATCTAATATCTGAAGGTATTGAGTTCCATAACGGACGGATGGATAGTGTCAGAAACTGTTTTACGATTAAATCGAGGATACGAAATTTAAACTTACAAATCTGGTCGGTCTTTAGTGAGAATTGCTATTTAATTTGAGGGAGTTTATCAAATTGGATGGCGGTATATTTTGAGATCTCTCGTATACTATGGCACACTTAGCATTCATAACATCTTCACAAAGAGAGATTTCAGCATCCAAAGTAATCCCGGTTACTCTCTTCCGAAGCGTAACCGTTTATGAAGATCTTTAACCAGGTTGTTTCATATAATTACGTGTTTATTTAACTGTCTGTGACGATTGTCTACCAGCCTGTTTTATATAATTACCTATTTATTTGTTCTTTTTATTTTCGAGCCAACTTCACTCTTTTGCTCAACTTTCCTTGTAGCAATTGCATTAAGAGTGTTGGTAAACTGAGAGAATCTAAGGAAGTACAAAGAATACTTGAAAACTTTGCGACGAAGGCCAAAGAGGGAAATTATGTGTTGGAGGTGAACTCGCCCTCGATAAAGAGTAGGAATAAAAAAGTAGTGGCAAAAACGTTCCACAAAATCGGCATTGTTGTACCGTTAGACAAAAATGGCGTTGGTTACAGAGACCTCCAAATCTCCAATGGTAAGAACGACATACACGTGCATTCAAAAACCGAAGCCAGCCCACAAATTGAAAAGTATAAAACAAACCAGTTGGAGTTGGAACAACTTGAAAACTCAAGATACAGGTCAAAATGATGACGAATATAAGCAATATTTCGATTTTATTTCAATGTCATCATCAGACAGTGTCCCGTCGAAATAAAATAATGTCGATTTTGATTGCATCTCGAATTTACAAGAAGTTCCTGTTCAGGTTGTGTTTTGTTTTATACGTACGGTCAAACTTTATGCTAATATTTATTTTGCATATTGCCCATTATCTTAACTTAGAAGGTTAGTGGTTAATTTAGGATGAGAAGAAATGCTATTTTTAGGCTTCGAGAATCCCATGCAAAATTACTCTTGAAGACCTCTCAGTCACGAGTCAGTGTCGCGCGCCTTGAATACTCGAACATTTCCACCCTTACCTGCAATATTCCAAGAAAGAACAGTAAATGTAACTTTCCGTTTGGGAACTCTGCCTTTATTACCTTTAGAAACTAAAAAAAAATACGAGGCTAGAGTGCCAGTTTTTAACAGGCATGATGAAAAAAGATAAAAGGATGCAGCTTTTCAAGGCTTTATAGGGGCTTAAACAGTGCCTCAAATTGTGAATGCAATGTGACGTTTTACAGTACCACTGTAATGTCCCACAACCCAGTGCTATGTACTAAGTCTCTGACCGGCTACATCGATTGTAATTTGATGCTATGAAGCATTTTATAACGTAGTTGTTTGCGTAGTTGTTTACATTATTAAACTTTTTTGGCTACTTCCAACGTAACGTTTAACTTTTTCGCGTTATCTAAGTAAAAAACAACATCATGTTCACGTGAAGTCTTTTGACACATGTCTGAACAACTAAATTAGCACCCTGAAAAATATGAAGTTAGTGCAATGTCTTGCAAGGTAACATAGTATATTACACTACAGCAAAATTCCAAGTCTAATGTAGGATATCTGCAGATCGAACTAGGGTTGTTTGGGAAAACAAAATATACATTTCAGTGGCGAAGACTGATGAGTGTTCTGTCTCTGTTAGCTTCTACGAGCCCTGTCACATTTACTGCATTTCGTGGGCCGTTCGTGAAAATCTTATCGGTAACCCTAAGCAAGTGGTTTCCTACAGTGACATTTAACTGTGAAAGTGTATAAACGTTCTCCTTTAATGTTTCAGCTGAGCTTAAAAAGATGCTCAGGGATATCGTGGACGGCAAGAAACGTGAACAGCTTTTGGATGAGCTCCAAGACATCGTTACGCGTATCCAGTTTGCAAACGATGAATGTGATTATGGCATGGGTCTAGAATTGGGCTTGGATCTGTTCTCGTTTGGACACGAAATGTTTCATAAAAAGTCCTTGATGCTGCTGTCACTGGCTTACGATTTACTTGGAAAGAAAACATTTGCAGAAATAGTTAAAAATCACCTAAAACGTCGCGACAAAGAAACGCTATATGTTAACTTGACTTCCAAGAAACCTATCTGTAACTGAGGTTTATTTTACTAAAGGTTACTTAAATGAATTAAAGGCTGTTGAAAGGTTAATGATATGAGAGTTTGTAAGAGCTTGATTTTAAAATCCAAAAGAAAGTTGCCATTGAATGATAGGCGAATTTGCAATACAAATCAAATCAAAATTTCAGCAGGGTAACCTACTTCAGTGATAAAGCACAGTTATTAATGAGGGCCCTACAATTTCTACATATACGTATATAAATATAATAATATGCGCTAATTTTACAAAAAGTAAGTAAACCTTAAGGGGGAAAGTGTCAATAAAGTTCCGTGTTACAATTTAATTTTAGATTTGAAAACAGTCAATGAGGTTTGTGCTTCAATATCTCAAGGAATAATGTGTTCTTTGTAGCTTTGAACGGGACAAAAGCTCAGCAGTTTTTAAAAGATATTAGTACATGGAAGTAAACTCAAATTATATGAAATAAATCTCAAGGAATGTTAAAAATCTCAGTACCTCTAACATTTAAACTTCGTTCAACAAATTCCAGTTCGGTTCTTAGGAGCATCACTTTCAATTATTTCTAGTTGGATACTTGGGTTGCGTGACTTTAAAATAGCTGTTACAAGGGAAAGGTACCATCTTATTAGTACATTTAAAAGTGAGTAAAGCTGTATTTATGGTTCTTCTGCATGATAAGGGTTAGAGTTTAGCATCAACTGTTACACCACTGTTACATATAATTTGTTCTGTTTTGGCTTGAAAATCTATTCTGTCACAATCAGTATGACTTAGGCAGTCCCAAGTGTAATCACAGTAGTCCAGTAGTGGAAGAATGGTTGCATTATGTATGGCAAGTGAAACGTGAGTGGCAATGGAAGGTCTGATGCGACGAAGGGCACAACGTCTTTTAACTCTTTAAGTACGAAGAGGGGTCAAAATGACCCGGCAAAGAACAAAAGAACCAGTGAGTGAACAAAGGAAAAACAAAGAGAACAATTCAGGAGTTAGAGTTAACTACTTCAGAACACAAGTGATCTAGACGGTCCTTAAAATTAAGTCCACAATCCAGGTATGCACCAACGTATTAATATGCCTACGAAGTCTTAATAGTAGAGTCATAAATAGTTGTAGCGGTTCGTTGATTGAAAAACGTTTGTGTCCCAAAAAGCGCTGCTTCTAGTTTCTCTCTTGATGTAAATAAGTTTAATTCCTGACTGACCAAATATAACAAAATGTAACAAATTGTCACGAATGTAACAATATGTAACAAAAACGTGAAAAGAATAGCTAAACGCAAACTATTGAAATGGATATTCACATTTGCCGTAAAATTAAGGATGTTGATCGCATTTTGTAAAAAGGCTTACAAGTTATTTGCCAGATATAACGTTCCAACGGTTATCAATTTAAATGGAATTGTACTTTCGATAAGACTCATCAACAGGAGTCTTATAAATCTGTTGAACACAATAAACTCTATCAACTGACGATGATGTAACCCAGGACGCGTTGCTGAAAGGATTAATTCACGTTGGCCGTTAAGCCTGGTTTCCATTAAATCGTTAGAATCGCAGGAATCGCAATCGCAATCGTAAAAATCGTGTCGTAGCAGTCGTCGCGACCCTTGCGATTTAATAGAAACGTGAATCGAAGTGACTCTTGCGACTCAAGCTACTAATCGCAAATATAGAATTATTGCGATTTTTGCGATTACGATTGCGATTCTTGCGATTCTAACGATTTAATGGAAACCAGGTTTTAGTGACTACACATGCATTGACTAAAAATCTATGAATAATCCGGCAGCTTACAAACTTTCTCGACTGCAGGTAAATCACTGAAAAGATAAGGTCGGTAGTCCTTCCATGACTTCACTGATAACATTTTAAAAATATTCTGAATTTAACAATTCACAATTTACGTAGCCCACTTTGAAGATGGCGATTGTAGTCATGTGAGGCAACCATAATAATGAGTTAAGCAAAAAGCAGCGATAGGCAGAAGAGCGTAACTTGTAATGATATAGCGCCAGTTAGAGACCGTAAAAGAATCATCGTAAAGAGAGTGAACTTAGTGACGAATTTTGCGCGTGCTTTCCTGGAAAGTTTTGAATCTATATAAAAAGATAGCAACTCATTTTGGTAGGAACAAAACTACTTGTATAATTTAAGATTGCTGTGTAAACTAACGAGTTCCACGAATAATGCCAATCCTGGCCAACCCGTACGTGTACGATGAGCCACAAGTGTTAGGGCACAATAAAGGCCTCTTGAAAAAATAAAATCCGTCTCGATAAAATTGAAACCTTCACGGAAAACTAAAAATTCGTCATGGCTAAGAACAAAATTTAACGGCAAAATAAAAGCTCCCTTGCAAAATAATCTCCACAGCAAAATGAAAAACTCTACGGCAAGTAAAAAACTAACATGGCAAAATAAAAATCACGTCTCACGAAGCCTTACCCTTTCGAGTATAGCAGGGAAAAAATGATGGAAACCGCTTGATCTTGCCGTGATTGTATATAAGACTGTTAATCACGTTTTAATTACCCGTCGTATGATAAAAAAAAAAAGTTAAATTCTCATATCTTTGACTGAAATTAAGCAATCATGATTCAAGTAAATACAAAATACCTGACATACAAAATTAAATACAAAATATTAATACAATGGCGTTTAACCAGATCAGCCTCAATGTCCGACGAAATTAATCGTCAGTTCTTCAGCCTTTGCTTGCGCTTTGATAAGAGACTAGCTGGATTTGAGAGATACTTTGTGATGGTGTAGAGATGGCAGCAGAACATTTTAGATATTTGGTACATTTGGGACTCTTATACTAGGTCCGGTTGTACGAAGTGAAAGCTAGTAGCGTTCAAGAAACTTTGAAGCTTGTTGGAAATTAAAAACCATCCATGTGGCTTCTTTTAAAAAGTAAAACCAAGATTCTCAACGTTTTCGTTGTGCAAGCTGGATTAAGTAAGGAAGGTTACTTCAGTATCATCCTCACGGTAACATAAACTGAGTATTTCATAAATATTTTGACTGCAGCAGTGTAGGTCAATTCAATATTCTGTTCATGTTACCCTGAGGACGATTCTGAAATAGAGTCGAAATAATGCACATCCTCACGGATATCGAGCGTTATGTTTTCGCGAGAATCTCTTCGTGCACTTAAATTGGATAAAGCGAGCAAACTGTTGTCAGTTGACTCGATAGCTCAATTGGTAGTGCAGCGGTCGGGTAACCCGACGATGCGAGCTTGAATCCCGCTCTAGTCGACGTCTCTGACTTTAGCAGTGGCAGTCAATTTATGAAGTATTCTGTTCACCTGAGGATGATTCTGAAACTTCCCCAAAACGTATGCATGATATCAAGAGCATTCTTCAACAAATTTCATTCGTGCAAATCTCGGTTATGGTTGCAATCTGTGATCATCACCTGCTAAAATTTGCTATCCTTAGTTAGCAACTGAATACGTCCAATTACCCTTACGGTCCCCATTGACAACTTCAGATTTCCGGTGCTGTATGAATTCGGGGAATCTATTCATTAACAATATTTCTTTAACTGTGTTATGCTACTATTTACTATAAATACTTCGTTTTTATGCGAAGAATCCTCCAGACAAACTGTACTATGGGAGATGTAAAAGCACTCAATTATACTAACCATATTCACAATACTATTAGGTATTTCGTGACTAAGGGTGTCCAGCTTGCCCCTGCTCTATGTAGTATAAAGGTCTGTGCATCCGGCAGTCGTGCGGAAATGCGGGATCGCATTCGCGTATTGCAATTTTTAAATTTACTCTAGAATTAATTTTCTTTATTTTCTCAAAGACAATTCTTAGAGTAAGAATGAAAACAGGGTTATGGTCAGAGTTTTTGTTAGAACTGGGGTTAAATTTAATGTTCGGGTCTGGCTGTATGTCATGAAGTAAAGAAGTAATTATGTTGAATGGGATACAAAAAAAATATTTATTCTGGCTTCGTGCAACCGGACCCAGTTGGTGGATCTCAAATTCACCGAATGTCAGCCAATGACAAAATACTCGACATTCATCCGCTTTTTCTGAAAGCTCCACCATACAGTATGACAGTAAAGAATTGAAGCTGACTGGTTACACACGTACATTATTTAGGCATGTTTCATATTTTGCAGTGTCGATTTTTTATTTTGCTGTAAAGATTGATTTATTAACCCTATTCTTGCATGTTCTTTGTTCTCTTTTGCTTTTATGCTTGGTTCTTTCATTAGTTCTAAAATTGTAATTTGTTATATGACAATGGTATGCATGAAACGGTTAATCTGATCATTTTTAGAACGTCTTTTTTTATATGGCTGAGCTCACTATCCAGTCTGTAAGCAAAATTGCGCACGATGATTGGCTACCTAGCCATGCAATAAGTTTTTCGTACAGACTGGCTAGTTTTGGCGGGAAATTTTCCTAGTTTACAAACAAACCAGATTCAGCTACGTTTTATAGAAGATTTATAACAACAAACTAGGAAAAAAGAAGTTAAATGTTCTCAACGATAATTTCAAGCAGAAAACCCAGGTCGCTCACTCGCGAACACAAAGCTTCGTTAAGAGCGATGATGAAGAAAGGAACCAAAAGCCACATAATAAATTCTTTATTAACCTCGTCTGTTCGGTCAGTACGGGAAAGTATTTGTTCTTGGTTTTTTCAGCAGACCTCGCTCCTTCGTCGCTCGGTCTGTACAAAAACCTCAGGCAAATACTTTCCTGTACAGACCTCGCACTCGGTTAATAAGTAATCATTATTCAACTAGAGAAATATTTATGCGTGTAAATCGTGTGTTCAAGGGAATTCGACTCAATGAAAGTTTACTGTGGATTTGGGAAACATAGTGCATAAAAAAAGTACTGTCATTTGTTGTGTAGGATGTCCTAAAAGTGGCACAGGGATTTCGCACCCCCTCAAGTTTCGCCCCCTGGGAGTAAGATCCCTATTGATTTCGCCCCATGGAGACGAAATCCCTTGATGTTTCGTCTCGTATTATCACCCCCTTCTGGTGTTAATTCCTCGAGCATTCGTTAATAATCCTTTATTTAAGCCGAAAATAAACAGTACATTACGTCAGGCTCAAAGAAATGTATTTATTTTTCGTATATCTTGGGAACGTATATCGACGGGGGACCGAAATGACAACTGCAAAATGAGAACGCTTCAAGGCATTTTAACAACCGGTCGACGCCACAACCGAAGAGGGAGAGTGTAAATTTCTTTACTCTCAATTCACACACAGCAATCGACGCCGTCGAAGGCTCAGGGGTAGTCAAAGACTCCTCTCCAAGCCTTCGAGCCTATGGATTACAGAATTAAAAATACAGTCGAACCTGTATATAACGGCCCTGTATTAAGCGGCCACCCTCTATTAAGCGGGCAGTTTTCAAAGTCCCGATTTTTTTTCTATAGAAATACTATATTTATCACCTGTATTAAGCGGCCGCCTGTATGAAGCGGCCGCGGCCACAGTTTGCCTCTCCCATGTCTGTCTTTTGTTATTATTTTTACCTGTATTAAGCGGCCACCCTCGAAATGAAACCCGAGAATATTTAGGTAAACACGCATATCACATTTTATATGGACTTTATTCTGTTCAAGTGATCTGTCAACATTGTGAGCAAACAATACATTTCCTATATAACTACACTGTATAACATTTATTGATTGTTAGCATGCAGTTCAGTGTCGCTATTCTCTACTCGAAACTTCTCTTTAGCTAGGTTTTTCTTCAGCCATTTGATTGAAAATAGATCGCCTTCAAACGTATACTTGCAGGGATTTCCAGGCCATAACCTCCACCTCTGTTAACGCACTTGTCCTTTACAACAACTTTTCCGCTGTTTGTTGGCCGTTTCAAAAATTTGGTTAGCCATGCCATCAACTTAGGCACAGGATCAATCACTTCGTTATTGTCCATCATTGCGTTAGGGTGAAAATATGGTTTTGAAGCAGTCTTGCGGCAAACAGATCTTGTTGATCTTGATTTACGTTTTTGGCGAGCAACTACCACAGCATTCGTGTCCTTTTTATTTTGCGGCTCTCGTTTCAGTTCAAACAACTCATCGACTTTCGGCTCCCAAATACCGATGCATGCATGGTACCCGCAAATATAAGAATCTACGTGAAAAAGTTCCATAGACATCTTAATTTCAGACAGAATTGTAAGTGCAGCGACAACAGAGTGTCATTCAAAGCTTCCGCTTGTGATGTAGCCGTCAAAAAGGCGACAAATGTGTTCTAATATTTAGCCGAACCCAAACAATACTGCTCAAGGCGAAGCCTGCGATTACTTTCGGACTTTACTTCATCCACGATGTCTAATGAGAAGCGTGAATGTCTTTCTCTCAGCGTCTCTTAAGTCATTAGGTATATATATTCTATCGTTATTAGTACCTTTCATTTAAATGTTTTATTTATCATACAAATTGTTTGAAATAGTACTGCTTGTCTTATTCTTTTCTTGAATGAGGTGTTGGTCAAACTTGGCCACAACCAAGTAGCTCCTCATGGAGTATTTTCGGTCATCCTGTATTAAGCGGCCACCTGTATTAAGCGGCCACTTTTCAAAGTCCCGAGGGTGGCCGTTATATACAGGTTCAACTGTATATCAAAATTTCAAAACAATTGACAAGATAAGATTACGTTTATTGGTGAAAACCATTTTTGGAGTAGAAAAAGTGACAATGGACGAGTCCTGCTACAAACTTTTAAATTTTTAATGTCTCTTTTTTAAATTACACTCCACTGACTACTTGACTTAAAAGTCTAGCTCCTCGAATAAAAACTAATTATGACGTCTAGGAAACCACTCATATGCATTATATTACAATGATATAAAGACAAAGAACATTTTAACAAATTAAAGGTTTTCTTAGATGAACCAAGACTTTCCCAAAACGTACTGGGCTGAGCGTCTATCGTAAACATTTATTTATACCTGGCATACAGATTTCAAGGATTCAAAACAAACTAAACGAGTGGAAACTAAGAAGCTGGATGCTACAACAGCCCTTTCCTGGTTATTCCAAAACATTTTCTTTCCCTTTCAACCCCCCCTGATTTAGCTACGTTTAAATGACAGGGGTGACAAGTTGGCGAGACAGCAGAGAAAAGTGAAGACGGGATATATGGTGCAATTTAGTATCTTCTTTGATTTCTTTGTAAGTGAGAGGGCTAAATTTCACCTCACATACCGAAATAACTGAAATAATTGTCATTTTTCAGCTCATTGCACACACAGTAGTATCTAAAAAGCCCCCAAACGGCGCAATTGTGGCTAAGCCATTCTGACCGGAAGTATAAAAATTCTTATTATTCCATAAAAAGTACCCTAGCTTTGTTTTGACTACAACTTCCTTTACTGTTGGCCAACATCAATTCTCGGAAAACAAATACTGGCCCGTGAATGATCACAGTTTGACGTCCCTGCCATAACAACAAAAGTATTTTTCGCTTTCCTACCTTATAATTAACTGCTGGGTAGGATTTCACGTGGTTTTTCATATACACTCCAAACATCGATTGTCGACTTATGAACAAGTTATAATTTGGCTTCGCCAGAGTAGGAAAGTCTCCATTCACATAAGCCATTACTACGTGGCTAAGAAAGACAGGAAAAATGTCCTTCGAAACCTCGTTTGTAAAACTGTCTTCAGAATAATTAGGAGCTTGGTATAAGAGCTTTCTTACGAAATTATCTTTTATATATATTTTGAAAATATAGTGAATACAATAATGAATACAGTTGAATTTTCCTTGAAGCTGATTTACTTTAATTGAAACCTAAACTGAACAAAAGGTACTACCACTGTTACTCCATTTCAGAAAAACTAAAAATATGAACAATGTTTGCTATTTCACAATTATAGTCAACTTTTTTGATCACAGACTGCCCGGAACACCTTTTTCGAAATACGCAAGTAAAAATAGTTCTGGTATGTTCTTCTCTCCCTTCTCATTGACCAGTAACAGCTCAATTGACCAATCACAAATCTTGAGAACTCTTGACCATAATGGTGTGGGAAAAAAGGATGGAAGTAATGGCTTCGTAGACAACCAGTGAATGTGTTGAAGTTCGATAAATGTGGTGTATTAACGATCGTGGGAAATCGTCACATACATGCATGTTCCCATTTTCACGCTACAACAGTCGGCGTGGCAAGGCCAAACGTGCGGAGGGAGAAGGGAAAGGAAAAGCGAATGCAACCAAGTCAAAAGATCCAGCGTGACTACAACGCTGGCTATGTTATGATCAATCCGGTTTAAGTATTTGAACCTTGGGAATAAACTCTACGAGAAGAACCTGAAATGTAAGAGAAGACAAAATGCTGTAGAGAGTACACTGATACAAATGAACTCAAGGAAACATTACTAGCGCAAAACTTGTTTATTACTCAACAATTACCCCTTCCACTAAAGGAAACTTAAGTTTTAAAAACGTAGGTGGGAAAGTCTTCAGTCTAATGTAGCGCAAAGTTCTGGGAAAAATTTCGTTTTTACTTACATACTCCATCATAGTACTCGACGCACATTTCTGCTTTTTTAAACTCCAATGAAGTCCAAGCTGTTAAAGATAAGATCTCTTGTTATTTGACCAGTTAGGTTTCAAATGCAGCTACACTACACATCAATAGACAAACTTCAAACGAAACTCAGTATCGCGAAATTCATGCGCTTAAAAATTTCAATAGAATTACTGTAATTAGCAATTTGTTTGAAAAGATATTGTCATTCGTTGAGAGAAGAAAAAAAGGGTACTTTTCCCTTTACATGATACAACATCAGATATTGGGTTACGAAATAGACTCATAGTTCTAGATTTATTTTTGGACGACTTTTGCATTAGTGAATGACAGTAAGAAGGGAAGGGTGAGCTACAGTCAGGAGAGCAAATGTTCAAATTTTTTTGGAGAGTTTCTGTCTTTGGAACCGACTTTCAGGTTTTTGCTGCGGTGAAATGTTTTCCACTTTTTTAAACTTCGAAAACGCATTTACTAACGAAAACAAAATACAAGTGAAATTAACATATCCCAACTAAACGTATCTGTAGAAGTGAAGAGTTTTTTGCAAATAGAAATATCAGTAGTTAACAATTATAAAATTCCAGGCACGTTTCTGTACTTTTATAAAGGCTGGTTCACACCTGTGAAGCAAGCGCTGATGCAAGCATAAACGCAAGCGCAAAGACTAGACGTGTGAACCGGAGTGACGCAAACGCAAGCGCAAGAAAATTAAATTTTTATTTTCTTGCGCTTGCTTCATGGGATTTTGCCGTGTGAACCGGGGAGAAGCAAGCGCATGGTCAATGGAAATAAACAACAAAATGGAGGAACAAACCGATATTGACGTTTATGAGAAGCTCAAAAACGTATGGAAGTATGAAGAAGTTCTCTTTTGATACCTATTCTCATAAGTCTTGAGAAACTAGAATAAAACTTACTTAAAGTAAAATTCTGGGTCAGAAAGCTCTAATTCTCTGTCAAGGTTGTGATAATTTCCTTGTTCTTTTCACCGAGCAAATATATCTCGTGCCCAAAATTTTCTTGGCCTTGCTCGCGTTCTTGATCTCCTTTTCCTTCTTCGTCTTATAATGCATAGGGTTAGCCAAGCCATTAAAGCGTATCAATGTCATTGCCCGCCATACTGCAAAAAGTGTGCGTAAATGGGCATGTATACCTCAAGGTTATTCTGCCTGCTTTCTTTGTGTAAACGCTCTTGCGCTTGCGTTTGTACTTGCATCTGCGCTTGCTTCACAGGTGTGAACCAGCCTTAAGCATGACGATTGATGAGATTAAGAGGAAATACGAAGCGCCGACGAATCGTACAATTTTAGAATCTTACGGTACAATTAACTCTAAACCTAACTCTAACCGTAACACTAAAACTTAGGCCTGATCTACACGGTACGATTGTCATATGCGGCTGTTCTTCCTGATGTATACAATTCAGTCTCAAGCGTCTACAGGAAGTATTACATAATAGCGGGTGAATAGCAAGCAGGAATTATGCAGTCCAGAGTTAATTGCCCAAGCCAGGATGAACAATCGCATGTGGTAATCGTAGTGTGAAGATGGGGTTTTTATCCTAACGCTAAAATTAAAAAATTGAATAAAAAAATTCGAAATGAAAATTAAGAAAGGTCATACGCAGATTTTACGTAAGCACTAGATTTTGCAGACTTTACTTAACCCTCGATAATCAAAGTGTTTACATCGTATTTATTACGTCAGTTGATGACCGTTGATATAAAATATAATTAATTTTGGATTTATTTCCTGATAAAAAATAGCAGTCGGTTCCAATGTTTTTAGAGTAGGTTCCAGAAAGTTGACCCTGAAATGCCTATCCTGTTCATATGATGGACAGATGACTGTAAATGCACAATTTGTTATACACCTAACTCTTTGGCTACTTGTTTATGTTCCGAATGAAACTCAGAACTTTCTGGGTGTCGAACGTTCCTCCCCTTTTCGGCTGATTGATCGACGTTTGAAATAGCAAATGGTTTTCCACAATTTACATCTCATTACTTAGTTTGTTGTTGACTTATTAATCCTATTGGTTATTTTTGTGTCACATGATTAATAATCGTAAACGAAGAACAAATATACACGAGCAATAGTTCGAACGATTAATTCGCGAGACAAGTTCTCCTCGAAGAGCAATACAAGAAGAAAGGGCGAATAAAAAGTACCTGCGGACCAGGGATCACACCCAGGTAACTAACAGCAAGTGCGCTATTGGTTAAATCAAATCGGATAAATCAAAGGCGCAATGAACTAAAGTGCAAGCGTTAGTGCTCGGAAATGCTGGCAAGGAGAGGTAGACAAGGTGCTAATCATACCAATCATCATAGGTGCCTTGGGCTCAGTAACAAAAAACGTGAAAGGTAACCTGGCTAAATTAGTGATCAATACCACAGTAGAGACCCTACAAAAAAACTGGACTCCTGGGAACTGCGTGAACATACTAGAAAGGTACATGAAAAATTAACTTAATAACACCATCAAATATAACAGACTGGATAGTAAATACCATCTAAAAAAGAAAAGGGTAAAAATGATAACCGAAGAGTTGAAACAACGTCTTATAGCTATGGCAGCGAAAATAAGGAGATATGAAGGAAGAATAAAACAATACAAGCGGAATTGAAGGTTCAATATTGATCAGAAGAGAGTGCATAAAGAATTCAATGGAGAGGTATCTAACGAAAGAGTCATTCCTGATGCAGAAGAAAATAGAACATTCTGGAAGGAGATCTGGGACAATACTGTGCCAGAATAGTTTGGAGTAAAATTGTAACCGCTATAAGGTTAAATTAGATTTAATTAAACTCGTAACAAATAGTAAATTGTGAAAAAATGATTCTCGCTGCGGGACACTTAAGATGTTAGAACAAAGAACCTGTTGTAGACAACTAGTTATTATACTGGACAACAAAGAACCGCTGTAAGCCAACCTGGAAATCGACCCTTAAGCCTAGGCTTGGCACTTGTCCTTTGGACACCTTCGAAGTAGGCTGTGAAATATACATAAGGTGTGAAGAGAAATCAGAGAAAAGTGTACAGAGAGAGTGACGCCTTAATTCGTAAAATAAAAGAAAGATACAGTCCCTTGAGTGGAATCTGCCGAATTAACGAACAAGCGCCGCACAACTAGACAAAGATTGTGCGACAAATACGAAGGAGCACAATAAGGAAGAGGAATGGCTTAAGGACCTAAAAAGATGCGAAAGAGATTGTAAAGCAGGATAATGTAGTCGTCACTGCCGAAATGGTAAGGACGCAATGTAGAAAGATACCAAACTGGAAGGCGCCTTGACCTGATGTAGTGCAGGGATATTGAATAAAAAAACTGGATGCTTTACACGAGTGCATTGCAAAACAAATGGATGACATGTTAAATGAGAAGCGCATGGTTCCAGACTGGATAACACGTGGTATGACTATCCTTTGTTTAAAAGACTGCGCCAAAGGGAATGCGGCAGACAATTTTCAGCCAATCTCCTACCTACCCCTAATGCGGAAACTCATGACTGGAGTAATAGCAGGAAGTATGTATACATTCTTGAATAACAACAAGATTTTGCCAGAAAAACAAAAGGGATGTCGCAGAGAGAGTAGGGGGATTAAAGATCAGCTGCTGATTGACAGAATGGTTTTGCAACACTGTAAGAAAAGACATACGAATTTGGCAATGGCATGGGTGGACTATAGAAAGGCCTATGACATGGTGCCGCATAGTTGGATAATAGAATGTCTCGAATTCCTCTAAATTGCTGACAACATCAAGCAATTCCTTACAAGAAGTATGAAAAAATGGCAGACAGAACTAACATCATCGAGTGAATCGTTGGGGAAAGTTAATATCAGAAGAGGCATCTTCCAATGAGATAGTTTATCACCATTGCTGTTTGTAATCTGCATGGTACCGTTGACATTAGTATTGAGAAAACTAAAAGAAGGCTATACCGTGGGACAAACAAGAATCAACCATATGCTCTTTATGGATGATTTGAAGTTGTTTGGGAAGAGTGAGAGACAAATAGAATCACTTGTAAACACGGTACATGCAGTCAGTGACGATATCGGTATGGAGTGGTGTACTGACTATGGACAGAAGCACTCGCAAGATGATGACTATGTATAGAGCCTTACATCCGAAAAGTGATGTCGACAGGATATACTTACCTAGAGAAAGAAGAGGACGTGGCTCAGTAAGTTGCGAAAGGTGCACTCGCAGTGAAGAGAATAACATGGGGTGGTATGTGAAGAACAGTATTGAGCCGTTGCTGGAAGCAGTGAAAAGAGCTGGAATTCTAGATGTGGTGAATTGTGTTAAACCCAAGGAATTCAAAAAGAAACGTGTGGAAGATGGAGAGAAATCCTGTAGGGAAAAGAAGATGTGTGGATAATTCCTGAGGGAGCTGGAAAAAACAGATGTAGATGAAGATAGAACTTGGGACTTGATAAAAAAAGTCAGATTTAAAGGCAGGAACAGAAGCGCTGATTCTTGTTGCTCGGGAGCTGCCTCTGAGAACCAATTATGTGAAGTTTCACGTTGACAAAACTGTAGAGTCTTCATTATGCCGAATGTGTAATGAGAAGGGTGAGAGTGTGAGTCACTTGCTGAGTGAATGTAGTAAACTTGCGGAAAGAGAGTTTAAACGGAGACACGACAATGTAATCAGAATTATTCACTGGGCACTGTGTAGATTGTATGAATTGGATAGAGCTGATAAGTGGTTCGAACAGCAACCAAGTAGTGTACTAGAAACGGACAGAACTAAAGTGCTGTGGAATTTCAACGTACAATGCGACCATATAATCGAAGCGAAAAGACCAGACATAGTGGTTGTAGAGAAGGAAGAAAAAGTGTATAAAATCATTGATATTTCAATACCAGGGGATAGTAGAGTAGCCTAAAAGGGAAGAGAGAAAGTAGAGAAATACCACGACTTGAAGCGGGAAATAGCAAGGATATGGTCCATGAGAAAAGTGGAAGTGATACCAGTTGTTTTCGTTGAAGCCCTTTCAACGATAGCAAAAAATATGGACGAACGGATTGAGAAAATTGGAATAAAGATAAAGGCAGAACATATCCAGAAAACCGCAATACTTGGGACAGCGAGAATATTAAGGAAGGTCCTAGAGACCTGAAGAGAACTGAATAATGCCTTTGTGATATTTGGAAGCTTGTTGCAACTCGATCTCAATGGGAAGTTACCAGTATCCAATCAAAACGGAGTTATCAAAGATTGAAATAATAATAATAATTAACAACAATAGTTTATTAGCAACCGACATTGCAGTTTACAACAACTGAATTACATTGGTATGATAAGATAAAATATATATAAATAAAAAAATTCTACAAATTACGAATTGACGATGGAATGAAATATTTTCTCAAACGAACTGTCTGACAAAGAGGTTCTATAAAAAGGCGTTTTTTTTCTGAAGGTGTATCTAGGGTTCACATTAAACGTAGGAAGCAATTTATGATTAGGATCTTCGACAATGTTCTTGAATAATTTCTCACGAGGCCTGTCGTCGGATGGCCAGATTTGATAAGCCGGAAGCTGTAATTCTATCACTGTAGGATAATCCAAGACTAAAGATAATTGAAAGGGCGCATTTTTGGATCCGTAAGATGTCATCACCGAGGTACTTGTGTAAGGCATAGTGAAAAACAGGTGATGCATATTCGACCACGCTATGAATATTCGTGCAATAGAAGTTGACCATGTAGGTAGTAGAGACATTAGCACGTTTAAGTTGCCTTAGGAAGCACATGCGTTTGTATGCTTCCTTTATGACGTAGTCAACATGACAGCTCCATTTTAAGTCGTTGCTGATGATTATTCCCAAAACTTTCACTTCTCTGACGAGTTCAATTCACTACTGTTAATGGTCAGAGGACAGTATTGGGTTTTAATCTTGGAGAACTGTATCCGCATTTCTTTGCACTTATCTTCGTTCAGAGTAAACCTAAGTTCATCAGCTTGAGTGTAGATTGCATCAATCACTAGCTGCATGTTACTTGCCGTCCTTTTCGTGACAATTTCAGACATTGTAATATCGTCCACTTACTTCCGCAAACGAACACCAAAAGCATCTAAGTCATTAATCATGAGAATGCAGAGCCATGGACCCAATTTAGTTCCTTGAGGGACTCCGGCAGGGAACGAGTACCAGTCGGAGAAGACGCCGCCCGGCAGCCAACTACCCCTTCAGGTAGTTCGAGGGATCGAAGCTTTCCAACTGACAAATGATGGTTGATCAAGTCTAATGCCTTTCAGAAGTCGGGTAACGAGACTCTTGCTAAGGCACCATTAACATCAGTAGAGCCATGAAAATACCACCTAGTTTTTAAATCAATTCACGTTTTACTCCGACGAAAGGTCGTCGTTCGATATGCCAGTATCTAATTTCGTAAGTTTTGGCAGTTCTTTCACCCTTTTGTTTTATTCTCAGTTTGTTGGGAATGCTTATTTGTGATCCATCTTGAATCGATAGCGGACCTCTCAACTAACAGACAAGAGATGAGCCTTGCTACTTATTAATTCTAACAGTGATGCATAAAAAAGTTGTGCGAGAAAATGACCGACATAATGGAATATCTTGGGATAGAAACTTACGGAATACAAGGAAGGCTATAAAAACAGGTTTATGGTAATACGAGAATGCAAGTAACAAGGAAACTTGTATCATCTTGAAGTAAGTTGCGTCCAAGCCATTCCGAGACAAGAAGGCAAGTTGACATGCGTGGAAAAAAATTTTATGACCTTCTGGATATTTATGTGAGCCTTTTCGGCCCCCCCTTATGGACATATTGTACATTTTACCCCAAATCTATCTAACATTCGTCACATCAAAACACAGTCAAAATGTTTTTTGGTAGTCCTACGTTTTATTAATTTACAATTTGTTGTGCATTTGGTGTGTTCATAACAGCTGCAGAGACATCTGAGAAACTTTTCGACTCCTCTCAGCCTTTTATAATCCATGAAAACACATAGATCTAGTAATTGTTACTGAATAACAGGTGTTTATAAAATAAATTTGTATTCAGAATATCTAGTTTTGTACCCTTTTAGGGGGCCGATTACACGGAGTGGGCTAGCCCAGTTAGCCGGGATGAGTTTTAGGGACAGATTACATGGAGCGCGCTGGCCCGTTCGCCGGGATCAGTTCTACTGAGCGATTATATGGGTGATTCCAGACCGGCTGGTTGGGCTAGATTTGTTAGTTCGCGGCAAATTTGGCGCCAAAGTTTGAATCCGCGGTTAAAAAAATTACTTTGACAACTATGAACTGTTACACCATTTAGTCTTATTTACTTCATTTCAGTGCAGTTTAACGGAGTGATTTATATCCACGCACTCTTCTGTATGCACTGCGTGATAGGCTACTGATTTTCTACACTGCTAAACACACCATCATGCGGAGAAGAGTAACGGTGGATCTGTAGGCGATACCAATACGAATGCGTCAAACTATTTTCAGCCCACATTACCATAATGAAACGATTAAATGGAAATTTTCAGCCCAGATTGCAACTCCTAGGGTCCTGGCAAAGCGGGCTGGCCTACTTACCATGTAATCGAATCGTTGAAAAACTATATTATTATATATAGAGATCAGGCTACTTGTAGCCCGGGGTTAACCGAGCCAGTCTACTCCATGTAATCGGCCCCTTATTTTTCACGTGATTTACTGTGACATGTGTATTAAATCACGACAACTATGAGATTGCAAATCCCGTAAACATTTACAAGAAATCTATAATATTTTAACAAAGAACTTACTTTATGGTAGAAATTTGTGTTTTCACTATCTAAAACTTTGTTTATCGTATGACGTGTCTAAAAAAGAAACAATTTATGACAGAATTTATGACAACAAGAATCGTACATGAAGACCTAATAATGATATATACGACCAACAAAAATTGATGTTAATTGAATACAAACCCTTTTGTTGAGACACACAACTGGCCACAAGGACATTCCCAGAGTGCAGCAACAGCAAATACATCCACATAACCACCATCTCACATTTACCGGCATTGTCTTCCTTAAAACCTTGTTCACTTGAGTAATTGTCAGCTGAAACTCTTCAGTAGCAACCTTAACGGAAGCCAAAAAAATGTCATTGATAATATTATGGTAACAAAGGTTTAAATCACAGCAAATGGACAAAATTTTTATTTATGTTGCACGTTAATTTCTCAAGCTGCACAATACAAGAGGAATCCAAAAATCCTTTCTACGAAGGTTCAAATTATGGCAAGAGAAATTTGGAATGGCAAACCCCATGGACAAAACTCAATAATAGCTATTACAGTACACAGCAAATATGATCTTGAACGGCCTTTGATTTTCCTTTACTCTTTTTAGCGGTGCATCTGAATAACTCCGAAGTTAGGCAGATTCCACTACTGCCATTATGTGCAATGTTTTTGGACGTCCAAGAGGGTTGTTAACACGAGTGTACTGCTACAATCCAGGAAAAACCTTTTGAAACAAGTGCAGAAATGCTAAAAACGCTTAGACATTCCTAGTGTCCAAGTTTATAGAATGAACCTGCAAGCCCTGCAGGTTGAACAGACAAAACAATATCGAGTGGAAGGAAGGCAAGAGCAGTGTATGCCAACAGTGAGCTATTTCACAATAAGTCAAAACTTGAAAAATTTGTCGCAGCTCTTTTGTTCAAGACTGTATACGAGCTACTTTTAGATTTAGTTTTCTTGGGCAATGAAACTGTTTCTGTCATTAGAAATTTAATAGGAAATAACTATTCAAGCACTTTTTATCATGCAAATTACTTGCTTTAATATTGACATGAGAGCAGCAAGTGAACTGTAGGAGGTTTTGGAGAAGGTCATAGAACAAAAAGCTTGCGTGTTTAATGTCTAAACATTAATAGCAGTGAACACTTGCTTTTAAAACAATTCTTTGTAAAACTACCTATCTCATGATTGGATTTTTTTACATATCTACAACCTCTGGCACTTTCTGGGAAAAGTTGATTGATACTGTCACCAACTACAATGTCATCTTCATGCCTGTATCCACTGAAAAAGTTGGCAATTTCGACAGTTTTCGAAACGTGGACGGGAGAGAACCCCCCAGCAAACGGGTGACCACTCAGCGGAAGTAACGTCAGTCTAGGGACGCGCAAAAATCTTCCAAAATGATTCAATAATTAAATCCCAAGAGGATTGGTAATTTTATCGTTAGGATTGAGGAAAAAAGCTGGTGGAGTGGGATTAAAATATTCCTTCCCTCCGATATTCGGTAATAGCCAAAAAATAAAATAAAAAAATAATATATATATAAAAATAAAAAAAAATCACTTGAAGTTACTCCTATTCGGGACTACTGGCTTTGGCGCTTAAGATACCCATTAACGCGGTTAACTAGTGTGGATGTTCAACAGTGTCGAAATGGATTTTCAGAAGTTTACTTTTAACATGTCAATAATATTTGAAACTATAACTCTCTGGCGACAATGAACGTTTGCATGGAAGTAAACGCTAACTCAGTCGTTTTGCGGTGGTGATTTGTTTCTGTTTTACGTCTGGTGTGTAATATGATGTCTGTTATCTTACACTGCAAAAGATGAGCATGAAGTCTCGAGGCAGTAGACTACAGTGAAAATTGAACAGACAGATTATTTTGCCTCAACGAAACTGCAGAAACGTGGCATAAAATGATGATAATTATGACAATAGCAACAGCAACAACAAAAACAATAACAATAGTAATAAACTCATACAGCACCGTTTCCGGACGTTTGTTTATATGATAACGATGAAGAAATGATATCAATAAACTATACCACAAATACCATCAAACTTAAATGTTAATAGATCACAGGAAAATACAAGATATAACACCATTAAAATATAATAAAATGTTACCACTTAAGGTTTGTTTTTGGAGGGAACTATGTCTTAAGTTGTCATCGGATTGACAAAGAAATCAAGTTCCGTAAAGTTGGAGCAAAAACAGCTACATGTACGGAGTGGCCACGATAGGTCTTAAGACTGAATATAGGTTTATAAGCAACATTTGACGGAACGAGCCAAGGGTTCTACTAAGATTAACATCTTAAGAGATCACAAATATATTGTAGTGCCTGTCCACGTAATGAAAAGCTTTAAACGTGATTATCAAAATTTTTAATCTGATTATTTGTTCACCTGGAAGCCAACGAACATTAATAAGCAGTCGAGTAGCAATGAATGATTATTAGTATTTGCTTGACCGATGTATGGGTTTTAAAGCACAATTCTGGACGCATTTAATAGCCATCTAACCTGCTAATTTTGAGTTTATTCAGTCTACAAAATTCCGTGGTTACAGCAGATTTGGATGCCCAGTCCATTTCCGCTCACTGACAAGTACTTCCCGGTCCAAATCTGCATGCGGGTCCCGACCAGCTCTCTACAATTCGAGCCCCTCATCAAATCATTATTTACCACTGTTTTCAACACAAATCATACACTCCTCAAATGCATTCCTGTTAAATGATTTTAACAGTTTTTGACATTCTTTTAGTGGGGTTTTCGGATTTTTAGCCATGGTTTGGATTTTCTCAAAAAACAGAGGAAATAAGCAAGCATTGTACACATTATAATCAAGATTATAAGATCAGTTAAAGTTTTATTCATCACCATAACCAAGAGTTCCTTTAAAATTTCACTCAAAAAATGCTACTATGCTTTTCATTACATCTACGTACATCATTAAATCATTAGAATTCACCGATTCATATTTTGAAATACAGCACCCAGCGCAAAAGCCATAAATAAACCGCAACTTGCGTCGGGCGTCAGCAAGTTTTGAAAACCCTGCTTAGCATACTGCACCTTTACCACGCGGCTTTGGTACTTGATACGTAATATATCATACACGAGAAGGAGTGTTTCATCAGATATCAAAACACCAAGAAGAGAGTTGAAAAACGAGGCGATAGCCGAGTTTTTTTAACCAACTTTGAGGTGTTTGAATATCTGATGAAACACGACTTTCGAGTGTATGATATTATATCTCAAACGAATCCGTATTTGAAGTGAAAATCGGGTTCAAATTTGTTGAAATTCTGTGCTAATTAAGATCAGATATCCAAACTACGTCTCAATACTGATTTCCTTTGTGTTTTGCTCATGAATTATTAATCAGCTTGAGATATGTAAATTTCAATACTGTAAACCATATCAGCTAGCCAATATGGACCAGGGCTTCAAATGCAAAGGGGGTCCAAATTGGCTGGGACAATGATAAAATAGATTTTTATTACTTTCAATAAACATTTGAATGAGGCCCTTGGCAGCATTTTCTTATGTATATTGAATAATGTGCCACCAAGCCAAGGGTGAAATATGAAAAGCTCTCAATACATTCAAGCAACTTAATACAGTGGTACTTAAAATGGTACTGCAAGAATTAAAAAACACCAACAAGAACATGTTTAGAGTATTGTTGGTAATATTTTTTTGGTCCTGAATGACAAAAAAAATTTGGAAAAAAAGTACAATTAAAGGTAATTTATGCAGATTAAAAATGAAGATTTGGTATTGCCTAGGTGAACATGTATGGAAACTCAAGCTAGGCCCAACAATTGTACCAACAAAGCCTTCTGTACATGTGTTTCCCTCCAACTAGTGAAAATATTATGGCAACACTACTTTACAACAATCAAAATATGATGCTCAACTTGAGTCCCTTTAAACAATGAGGAAAGCTTATCTACTTATCCCCTGTTCCAGGTACATTCTACATACCTGTACTACAATGATATAAAATCCTAGCAGATTCATGAAACCACCCCATCATAATAGTTTCAACTGATCATATCTCCCTAAAGTTTAAAATACACCTTGGTAAGTCTTCACACTTAGAGCACCAAGGATGCACTATAATTTGGACATTTAAAAACAATCATTGTTGTCTACGTGGTGAATTCACACCTCATTTGTGTTTGTATAAGTGGCATGTCCAAGGGAGTGCCTCTGGAATCAGTATCTGGGGACTTTAAATTAAAAATTTAGCAGTTAGATTACTTCCAGAGCTAAAATTCTCAGTAGCCATACTTTGAGTTCAAAGATGGCCTCCCCAAAAATGTAGGCTGACCATGCTACTGGTATCTATTAGAGTTGACTGGCATCATCAAATCAACTCTATAACCAAATGTAGTAAAAGGTGCTAGTTTACAATCATGTCTTTCTTCACACACTACTCAGTCAATGGTCACACTCTCTTTTCTGCACACCTCCAGCCAATTGTCTAGCACTGTGAATTGAGCAGCAAATAATATCACACAATAGTACCACCCAACAAACAGCATTAATTAACCAACAATATTATCAGTAATCAACAATTATGTAGAAAATTACAATAATTTTGTGCCTAAGATTGGGTGATGACAAAGTGTAAAAAATTATTTAAGTAAGGGTGAGCTTATGTTCCCTCTTTGTTTGCATGAGAAATGTCCAGATTTGGAAACTTTATGCCATCATGCTTAGCAATAGCCAGATTCTGTTTTTCATATCAGCTGTACATGGATTTTTCCAAGGATCAACAGGTGAAATATTGAATTGCATATACTGTATTCAATGAAATTTGGTACTTAATCCACTTAATAATTATTTTGAGACTTAATAACACTGTAAGCATAAAATTAACAGTTCTTCTTATTGATACTTTCACAGCCAGTCTTCTTCTGTTTTTGTTATTTGAACATTTAGATGTTTAACAAATTTCTAGTAAATACTGGTTCTTTGTTATAAAAGTGCCACATACAGTATGTCTAATTTTCTTTATTTTTGAACCCATTAGTGGGTACCTGTCAACTAACTGGGGTGGATCCTTATCAAGAAATATCAATCAAGTAACATTTACTTTCAGTTTCCTTATTTAAATTTGGACTCTGAATATTTTTGTATGGAAAAAGGATTATTGGTATATGCAAATGGTTTGAAATTACAGCATTTTTTGCCAAAGTAGTCTTTAGACATTCTAATGGTCCAATGTTTTAGAACATTTTCATCCTTAAAGTTGCACTGTTGCCATTTGGCAACTTGTTAATTTTACTCTGGCTTACACCAGACAACTTTACTAACTAAGGACAGGCCACTCTGATTAATACCCAACTGGTAAAGAGTTAAAATAATATATTATCCCCCAGCCTACAGGAGAAACAAGATGGTGAACTTATAAGCTAAATATTGTTCAACCTTAACTAAAACTATAACTGAGATACCTTCTATATGGTGGGCTGTCTCTCTTCCATTTATATTTTGTAGGTTTGTATAATTTGAGTTCTCTTCTAAGCTTCAAACAGTAGGTATTGAAGGGCTTTTAAAATTTATTTCAGTTGTCAACTGAAAACCTCTGGCATGACCTTTACTGTACTATCCATCAAATAAACCATAAGCACAGTGAGCAAAATAAAAGTTTTGAGACCTGCTTGAAATATCTTTCATGACATTTGCATTCTTTGTTGTTTGAACAAAAAGTAATGGAAATCCATTTTGATTCATCTGTGACAAGTTTATTTAGGAAATACAAAACTTACCTTAGATGATTATATCTGCTAAAACTTTGCAGGGGATAAAGATACTTAAAGATACCCTTTATGTATTACACTGTATCTCCCTATAAGGCCCATTCATTAAGAGAGAAAAAGCTGAAATCTTATCTATGTACAGTGTTTCTTTGCCAGATTTTCCTTTTATCTTAGTTATAAATCTCTTAAAATTAATGAATATTTCCCTCATACACGAATTAAATACTTCGCTTAATCTAAGTTGGAAATTACGTAGGTATTTAAAATATCCCTTAAGCACTGTTCAAGGAACTTTATACCGTTTTACAGATAAAGGATCAAATTTTAGATCACTTACTTTCGCATTAAGACCCCCGGGAAATTCTGAATCATACTTGCAATTCAATCCAAAACTAAAACAAGTTAGAGACAATTAACCATATTAAATTCTATCAAATTGAATAATTACAAACATGTACGATTCCATATGACTGTGCTTGTTTTGGTTGCCATTGTTTCCTTTGTTGTTAACAAACAGTTCACCAGAAACTTACACTGTCATATGACCTAGACCGCGTATAACTATAGGTTCTTGCGTAGGTTGAGAATAATCCAAGGATATCTGTGTATTTTCACTATCTTCTTCGTCGATGTTGTCGTTAAAAATTGTGTCAAAATTCGCCATTCTTTACCCTACCAGCCTCATCACCAGTCACCAGTCTCACAAATCCTGACTGGCTTTGTAGTTCTGCAAAGGTTGCTGGGAAGAATGGTCTTCGGCAAGCTGTGAAAAGCAGTCTGTGGTGCAGACACTAACAACAACTGCAAAAGCGTCTGCACCGCCGGCTCGGAAAAGTACGGATGAAATTTTCGCAGAATGAAATTTTCGCAACGATCCGCGAAAATAAGATTCCGTAAAAATTAACTCCAGCAATAAAAATCCTCGAAAATCCTGACGGCAACGTCGGCCGTTAGCTCAATATCCACAGAAATTGTTGTTACTACAACGGAGTCCGCACCAGCGCAGGACGAAAAGCCTGTGATCATTTGAACTGATTGATTTGATCGGACTACAAATGAGTAAATGATTGCTGTTTAAGTTAGTCTATTAAACACTGCTAGCATTTCAGTGACGTAGGAAGCTAGATGAACTTAGGGGGACCGGTAATAAAATTTTAGTTCCGGGTGGACGTTTTTACGTGAATGTTTTCATCGCACATATCGTTGACACTACTGGGGCAATACTTACAGTTTTACGCCTATGGTAAAGCACATCTCGTATTTAGGAGAAAGGAATGTTTTAGTGGATTACTAATTTATGAATTAAAAGACTAAATACAGTTATAAAATGTCGTGGGTTTTTTAACCTTTACGAAGGATACTAAAAGTGACCATACATTTATCCCGAGTTTTAGGAGCATCTTCGTGCAACTCTAAATTATAGTAAAGTATCAGTTATGGTTTAAATGTGTGTAGTACATTAGATTTTTAATCCTATCAATATTTTAATTATTTATTATATAGATATTTTAATTTTCAAATGCAAGTACTTGTGATGGAAAAAAGTAGAAAACACTTTGCATAGTGTTACCATATCTGTTTTAAGGGGGGTGGACGATATTGCGGCCTCCCTAAACAAAATGTTAGGGGGGCGCAGCCCTTGTGCCCCCCCCCAGCTTCCTAAACCACTGTAGCATTTCACGACTTTTACCTGGCCAGATTGCACAAAAAATCACATCTTGCCGTAGACTTGAGTTGTAATAGAAGACTAGAGCCATTGGTCAAAAGAGCCATAGTTGAAAGTGAAGATATTAAAGAAAACCTTTGGCACTAACTGGAAGATCAGTATCAATATCAAATCGGGCGCTTAAGTATGTAGGTCCTTATTGAACGTTTATCATGGTGCCGACAGGAGTATTTCGAAGGAATATTTTTCATCAACTATATATATCTTATTACATATATCAAATATACATAGTTCACTTAGTTGTAACTTGTAGAATGTAGATACATTTATCAAAGGCTGTTTGAATATCCTATTACTGATTCCATTCGATAATCTTCTACATAAAAAATACCTGAAAATTGCGTAATTTAGAACTGCAAGTTACTTTTGTTAGAACTGCACATTAATTTTGTGTAGAACCGCATATTAAAAAAAAAAAACCAAAATAAAAGAAACAAAAACAAAAAAAACCCAAACAAAAAAACCACTCTGGATTAAATCCCCTGTTTGTCATATACAAGTGCCGTAAGTGAAACATCGGAAGGGAACTTGCCCGAGATCTGCGAGTATTTACCACCAGCGGTAAAATCTGAAATGTAACCGGCGAAAATTTGTTCCCACGAAACTTGAAAAATCGGCAATCAGCGAAATTAAACTCCCGTAAAAATTTCATGCCTCACCAATGTGCCACATGATAAATAGAAGGTAGCCCCGTCCTTGGGGACAAAGGTCATTGGAGGGAATCTTGAGGGTGCCAAGTTTCTTTTTTACTGCTCGTACGTTATTAAAACCCCTTGCACGCAAGATAAAGCATATTATTGAGGTATTTTCCTACCAGGTTTTGTGACAACAGTGTAATGAGTTGATGTTTAGGTCATAAAAGGTCGTAACAATGTTTGTTCCCAAAGAAATTAGCAATGTCTATCATGCTTGATCGGCATGTTTCAAAAATACACGTACAAAGAACTATCACAAAAAATACAAACCGATCTAATTTTTATTGTGGACATTTTCACTCATAGAATGATCATGCATTTTCACAACGGCTCCCAAGTTTAACTTTGGATGGACATTCCAGCTTAAAATTTGAGTCGATAGAGCAGATGTCTGTTCAAAAATTAACCAATTTGTCGTGAAATTTAGTCAATACAATACATACATAACTGGACATCACACAAGCCCCGGGGTGTGCTGGCCAGGGACGAGACAACGAGAACTCGTTGTGGGCCCCTGGAATTCATGGGCCCGTTAAAAAGTTAAACAGTTTGAAAAAAATTAAAATACATAACGATCTATAAAAGCAACCTCTAGAAGCGTTATGTACTAGCTAATTCATGATATACTAGAGCTACTATATTTAAAATTATATGCAGACAGTAGTGAGATGAAGCGGCTTTTGTTTCCATAGCTCTGTAAGTAGATGGTTGATTCTCATGTGACAAGGTAACAATACATCATAAATTGCTTTATTTTTCAAACCATGCATTTCATGTGGCCAATAACGCACATAGGCATATACTATAGAGGGGACAAGTGATTGTCACAGCCTGTAGGTTATCATACACCCCTTCTGCCTTCCATGGGCATAGTGCCAGTCATTAGTCATTATAGTGCACATTGAAGATTATATTTTGGAAAGCTGGAATAGCCATTCCGTATGATTCAAACTTGTAATAAAAATCTCAATATTAGTTGAAGTGTTTATTTCTTGCCACGTCAAATTTTGTCAAATATTGCCTCTCCCCAAGACACATCTTGCATTCGTGAATCTGCCCCTGGGCCCCCTCACATGTTGCTTATTCGTTGTTTTTTTTTGAAGACCCAGCACGCCCCTGCACAAGCCGATTACAAGATGTGTTCGCAACAGGTTTCTTACAGGTCTCCACTGTGGTCAAGTTTCTACAGTGACCTTGTTTTATCACGCTGCTTCAAGCTTGTAGCAAATTGTTGCGTTCAAGAGCCATGCCATACAAACAATTGTAATTAAATTGTAACAAATTTGTTGCAGTTTCCAACCTTATTACAGGCTTCAAAAAACCTATTTCAATCAATTTCAAATAACCACGCCATATTTAATTCACCTGTTCAGTGAAAACGATTGACTCAAGTCATGGCAAACTATGTATCGGTGAGAAGTTTACAAACCGTAGAACTTGTTAAAAAAGTTTTGAAGCAGTAATATAAACGGTAATCTGACACGGAGCTGTTAAACTTTTGCAATCACTTGGACCGTACCAACGATCACTTGAGAAAAGATAGCACACATAAAACTTCGCTAGTAAAATTACTTTTCTTCACTTGAATTTGAAGGACATACTATGCAAAACAATGCTAATTATTTTGAACAAAGAACTTCCATATACATTTAAAACATATGACATAATTCAATGTCAAACACAGAGTATTAAAATATAGACAGATTAAGGAGTAATTTTAGCATATTACTTTGAGCATATTCAATCTGTCAAACCCCCCTACAATTAAATAAGACAGTTCACTATGGGCAACTTTTTTTTGAAGATACCTTGACCCAAAAAAGGCATAATAACAGAAAAACAAGGCAAAAAAGAGGTAATAACAGAAATCACGTGACGTTAAACGTCGAAAAAACAAATCTTGATATGGCAAATTATAAAGCTTTGAAATACTGGTCTATAAATCTGACTTTCTTCATCTTTTTCCTTGACTTTGGTTGATTGTTTTGTGTAGGTCCGAAAGAGGAGTTGCAAGCCTTTCCATCATCTTCAGTCTACTTTTCAGTGTGTTGGCAGCCCCTCGGTGGAAATGGCATACTGCTGATGTCACAACACGACAAACTGCCTTGACACCATGATGATTGTACTTTGAATAGAATTAATACATTCATTAGGATATTTTGTTGGTTCTTTGGCACATACATCTAGCAATAGGAACTTAGTCTCACTTAAAGTCATGAAACTAAGTTGCAAAACGTCCAGAAACAGTTCTTGCAAACGTTTATTTATCACTTTTGTAGGATGTATTCCCATTATATTGCATGATTTTCCTCCAGCTTTCTTCATCTCGTCTTTTGCTTCATCTTCAACAGCAGAAAAGACAAGCTTAACTTGTTACGTTAGTACTAAACACCCTTGGTCGTATAAGGCATGTTCATTATTCCACATTTATTGACGCCACCGCTTGATATCCACCACCGGGTCTGCAATGAATGATAATAGCTTGGAGGTTGATATTATGTGATAAGCCTCGCTTAACTTTGACTTTCTGCCTAGCAAAAGATGGAAGAAATGTGGAGCTATTGCATGACTTACACCGAAGAGGTCGACAAAGCTGACATTAGCCCCCCGTGCTGAGGGCTCTCCTGAAGCATTAAGTTTGCATTAAATAACAAACACTAAATAACGAATGGAAAGGCATAAGCTCTTTGACAATATCATGTGGTAACTAAAAGGAAAGCCGGAATAAAATACACCTTGTACTCATTTTGAAACAGAAACAAGTTGCATAATATAATGTTGAAACTGCAAAACAAATAAATTGAATTAACTAATACTTAATTAATGCTATAAAATTGAACGTAACAGAGTATTTCATGAATGATCCAAGCACTTTGAGAGAATAAAACCAATGTTGTGAACATGAAATTATCCATTCTCACCTTCGTCACGCATGTGCATTTAAAAGTGCTTAATCAACCGGTATTCTTCGATATCATATTCAGTTTCCATTTATTTTTCGGAGCTCTAAGACGAAGAAAAAAGATTGTTGATTCATGAATATCGTTCATTCACGATGACGCCGTCACACCATTATTCAACCAAAAATGCTTAACAAATTGGGCGATTTTTTGCGTGTGTAATCTCCGAAGCAAGTTTGGAGCAAATTCCCCCTCTAGAATTTGAAAATTTTAAATCATCATAGCGATAGATTTTCCGAGCAGAAAACGTGTGAACGTAAGAAAAAAATAAGAACTCAAAACACTTAAATAAAGTGTCATGAAAGCTAGACGAGATTGCAATAAATTGTCAACAATTTTACAAACAGTTTATTGCTTCTCGCAGCATCATCAGAGTGATAATATTAACGTACGGAGTCGAAATGTATATATAATTTCAATTGTACCATATATACTTTTCAATTCTGTAATTAATCTTATCGCTTTGACGATGTGGCAATAAGCATCGAAACTTCAGTAAATTTGTTCAAGATGTGTTTCAATCTAGGCTAGCTTTCATGACACGTGATTTCTAAGGTTTGAACTGCGTTCTTAATAGCTTTATTTTAAATTATCAGATTACCATTTTAGCCTCCAACGGGTAAAAAAATAATCTTCGAGATGGAAGTGCTCTTTTCAGTTACGATGAGCTAAATTTGGCATCGGGTAAAGGTCGAGAAGTGAAAATGGATGTGAGGTCAGGGTATTTTAGCTCAAACAAAGTGTACAACTTTTCCTGGAATATAATTGTATCAAAAATCAAAAAAAGTCAAATCATGATTTTTTTAACCTTTAAAAAACCTTTAAAGATAACATGCTTGGAAAATACTCGATCGAAGTAGTCTTATGTACCGACAAACGGTCTTTGCACAAAAAGTCTGATGTTGCCCCTTCTCCTTTCCCGCCTTAGCTACGCTGCTACAAATTCTGGAACCCAACACTAATTATCCCTGTTTACGCGAGTCTTGTTAAAGCGTGATCCAGGCAAGGAACTACATTCACTGGAACCTATTTAAGCTATTGTTCGCGACCTTTACAGATATTTTGCTACAGTCTATAAAATTTATGGATCATTTACACCATCACTTTCCAAGATCGCTGAAGAGTATCTGATTACATCAAGCCTGCTGTGGAAAAGTCAATAGACCCAAACCAATATGGAACCATAACTGGTTCTTCTACAATCATGGCGTTAATTAGTATGCTTCATAAGTGGCTAGAAGCAACAGATAGAACTGGCTCATCCATCAGAGTCCTTCTCTTTGATTACCGTAAAGCCTTTGATCTCATAGACCATACCATATTATAGTAAACAAGTTGAAAGAGTTGTCCATCCCAAATAGCATTGTCAACTGGATAATTAGTTTTCCATCTGGCAGATCACAGAGGGTAAAACTCGCAAGGGATTGTCTATCAGAGTGACGCAAAGTTCCATCGGGCGTGCCTTAGGGTACAAAGTAAGGTCCATGGCTTTTCTTGCTTGCAATTAACGATCTGTCAGTCTCCAACGTCTTCAACATCTGAAAATTCGCGGATAACACCACGGTCTCTGAGACCATAAGAAAAGGGGAACCCAGTGTAGCTCAGTTGGCAGTGAACGAGGTTAACGATTGGTCGAAGAAGAATCTTTTCCAACTAAACAATGGAAAAACTAAAGAGCTTATTATCAACTTCTGTCACGCACAAGTCTCAATTAGTCCTACTCTTTATAAGGATGGGACTCCTATAGCTCCTGCTTCAAGTGTAAAGCTACTTCGCCTAACGATTAACTCAAAATTGACCTGGAATGATCACGTCGAAGACCTGGTGAAGAAGACCTCTCGAAAACTGTACTTTCTTGCGCAGTTAAAACGCGCAAAGGTCCCTGTATCAGATCTGATAGCATATTACTGCGCTTGCACTAGGTCCGCAATTGACTACGCGTGTCCTGTCCACTATCATGCTCTCCCTAGGTACCTTGTATTTCACCCTCTGGCTGATGCAAGACTGGACTTTATTCAAGACCATCATGAATTCCTTATGAGAAAACTATTCATTTCCATAATAATGAACTCTGATAACAAGTTAAACAGCCTAATTCCCAATAAGAAAAGCAACTCAAAATATAATCTCAGAAAAGAGAGAAAGTTGGACATCTCTCTTACAAAGACTAAGAGATTCTCAGACTATTTCATCATTAAAAACTGCAGAATCTATAACAATGTGTAATTTATTATATACCTAGTAGGGACATTTCCCTACTAAATTTTATATACAGTTTTTTCATATTGAATTTATCAGCTAGCCATATAACATAATTATAGTTCTAAGTATGATAATTCTTTTATTTGTTTGTTATCTTCATTTTGTAATCATGTTACGCAATTCAGTGTTTACACCGCAATGTAGCTTTTTAATAAACCAGTATGTCTCTCTGTCTGTCTGATCCCACTTTTTTGCGATTGACAAGGACTGTGATTTTTTGAGTTGTTTTGTGTTGTTTGTTTGATATAATTTATCATTAATAATTTCAGGTCCAGCAATAGGAGGAGCATAGAACAAAGCTGAGACATGTGGTATCAATAATTAAGCAGACCATCATAGCAACGGTTATTGGTTTTAACTTTTAAAGGCACCAGTTGATTGTGAATGTGCATTTGTTAAACAAAACTGGTGGTTTTAATTAGCAATGTTCATTCGATGAAGAGACAATTGAGTTTAACGAGACTTTGTTGATAGGAATTGGGGGAGAAACATTCAGTTCGAGAACAATTAATTTCCTTCACTGGACACAGGTTTAACTGCTATTAACACTGTTTTGGACCTGACACAGTCAAGGAAGTTGGTAAAGAACTACATAGAACTGATTTTATCCCAACTTACTGGTGATTTGGAGTGGCCGGAGATACGCGAGAAGAATCTTTTGACCCAATACCATTACCTTAGATGAACTGGCACTTCAAAATGACTTTTGCTACTGATAGAGATACCAATATAAATACCTCGAAACTCGAAATATTTCACTCATCCATAGCGTGCTCCTGCATCGTTTCACTTTGTTTCTTCACCTTATTTATTAACATATGGGTATGTTTTAGAATCTATCAAAAGCGAAGTCTCAGATCTTCCTGCATCGCTCTCGTTGTGGCAAACGTTGCTCTTGTCGACGTTCTAGTCACCATCAAAGATTTTCCTTTTCTGCTGTCTGTCGGTATGTCAGCAAAATGGTACTTTGAGACGGAGTGGTGTCACTCATATGGGTTAACAAATGTGGTTTACATTATCGTGTCAATCTCTACTCTCGTCTCAATCGCTACTGAACGTTTTATCATGGCAAAGGAAGTTCAAAATGGAACTGATGAATACAGTCAAAATTTGGTCTCAAGTCTAAACAACAAAGTAATTCTACTTGGTTACGTCATTGCGCAAACTACTCTTTCTTACTCTCTATCTCTTCTTTGGAGTAAGTACATTTTCCTTGGCCGAAAAGCCTTCTGCCAGGTTGAGTTTTCACCTTCGAGTTTTCCGGTGTCAATGGTAGTATCGTTTCTCTTCCTTATTCCAATCGCCACTCTTTCGTTTTCAATGCTAAATGCTATAAGTGGTAAAAATATCGGAATAGAAAGCAAAACTAATCTTTACAGCAACGATCAATGCCCCCATGACAATAATGATGAAGAAGAAAGCCGAATCCACTCTTATCTGCAAGCAGCAATTGGAATATTTCTTATTTCTTGGTGTCCGTACGTCATCGACAGCTTTTTCCCTTCAACTGAAGCGCCCAGTGTTCGTGGTATTCTGTCAGCTTTTATCCCAATCATGACCACATCGTTAATGCCACTATATTTTGTGTTGACTCATAAACCAAGAGTGACGACCTTGTGTTACTCTTCAAAAGAGTCTTCCAATCTGTTAGCTTGAGAAGGATATTACATACATTTTTAGTGGTACGAAGACTAGATAATAATAAGAATAATGATCATTTATGCATTAAACTTGATACAGCCATCAAATGAAATCGTATATGGCATAGTTCCATCATCATCGTGACAATATTTATAGATAATATAATACATAATATGTAATAATATACAGTAATATAGTAATAATAAAAATAAAATAATAAAATAATGATAAAATAATAGTATAATCATTAAATAATATAATGATGATATAGTAATAATATATAATACATTGAAGATACATAATATATATATATATATATATATAGTATATATATATACAGTATATATATACAGTATATATATATATATATATATCACTTACCTCAAAAAGTCACTACCGCCTGTTTCATCTTGAGAAAGAATCTTCAGGTGTAGTAACTTTTTGAGATAAGCGATATAATTCTATTTGCTCTATCTGTGCGATATTGAGCCCTCTTCGTATTTCGTAAACCAATGGTTCTTTTAGATGTAGACAGGCAGAACCAATGAGTATTTCTCAATTTTCAACTTAGAATCTCACATCATAACTAATATTAAGCGTTTATTTACCATCAGTAACGTAGGACGAACTCGAATTGGGAGGGGGGCGAAGTCAATATATATATATATATATATATATATATATATATATACCCCTGAAAGTATTATAGATTTTCAATGCCTCTTAAAATGCTGCCAAAGTCGTCTGTGCACTTGAATTACTGCATGTTATTTGCTCACGACTGATAAGTCCCATTTCCATTGAAAAACGTCATTTTCTACAAATGGATGAACGACAAATACAAATGATGTTATAGAAAATACTTGTTTTAATGTGATTGAAAAACAATCTGATGCCACCTATTGCGACCAGTAAATGATTTTGCAATATCAACAATTTTCAGGTTATTGATCTTATCTTTGTGGCTATGTGATATGACAAAATGGTTGAGATGCAATGCTCCTAAGCGCTGAAACTCGATGTCTGATTACAGTTCTTGCAGCCTCTGAGATGGCTGCGCTGTATTTCCACTGCATGCATTGATTAAAATTTTTTCGATTTCCAACAGGAGTTTCAAACTTTCTTGGTCAAATCTGCGGTCCTCTATAGCGGTCTAGCTACATTGACCACGCTTCCGTTGGTGAAATCTTCAAAATCTCGTACACTTAGGTCGAGTGTCAGTCTATAAGCATGGCTGAACCTTGCACGAGTTGCTTTCGAACCAGTGAAGTTAAGAAGCTACTTTTGTAACATTTGGCCCATTTTTAGGAAGACTGAGCACTCATTTGAATACATGAGGGGGCTGAAGCCCCTGTAGCCCCTCACTTCCTACGCCTAAGGAGACAAGGTATAAAGTTGAACTAGCTGAATCTTTGGCTTAAAATCCTTAATCCCTCAGGACGGCGTTGAAAAATAAGAATAACCTGAAAGTCCTGCGCAGTTTTGAGCTCAAATTTTGCTCTTTTTTTCCAAATAATTCATCCTTTTCACTATTGTAGGTCACTAGCAACAGCTTGACAAAAGCTGTATTGTTAAGGTATGCACTGTATTCTTCATTTACCTGGCAAAACCTTTGCTCCAATAAATTGAAGATTTAATCGTCGTACATTTTCCACTAAAAAGACTGGGTTTGACGTGCATGGCGTCTTCCATATCCGCCATTTTTGGCTTCAAAATTGCACGTCGAATTATCGTTCCAGTCTCTTTAGAGTTCACTGATCCTGCTTAAAAAGTGTCCGAAAAATGATGGCATCACTAGAGGTCCTTTTGCCCATGATGACGCCCGCTACATGATTTTCTACTGAATTACAAGCATAGAATTATTGGTCTAATAATTGAAAAATTATACGAGGCTTACCTGTAAGGTGAAGTTTAATTGGAATTCTATGAGTCATTGGTCAGGAGCGGAGAAGTCACGTAAGATAGACTGCGGGAAACCAGAGCACTCAGTTCTCAAAACCTTGTGAACAGCCTTTTTTTTTTGATTAGGGTAGGATGATTAAGATTCCTTACTTCAAACAAGTTGTAAGCTCCTGACCAATGACTCATAGAATTCCAATTAAACTTCACCTTAGCCGAGGTAAGCCTTGTATAATTTTTCAATTCTACTTCGTCATTGATCTAAGTCGCGACGAAATCACGTGAGACTTAAAAGCAATGTGGTCATGAACAGCATGAAATATTGCACAAGTTTTTAATAAAAGGAACAAAAATCACCATAGGATGATACAAGTTGTTCCCCAAAGTTAGGAGCTTTTGGTTTGGTTTGTCATAAAGCTTTCTAAATGTGCTTTCTCTGCACCACCTAACTGCATTCATAAGGGTATTTATTGGAAAGTTTGATGAGCATGCTACAGATGTAGTTATCAAGTGAGTGCTGTGAGCACCATAAGATTGTGTGTCTATGCCAGCTTTTCCAAGAACAGTTTTTATCCACCTTCTTATAGTATCTTTGCTTACTGGTTTGTGACGTTTGTTGAAACTAAGCCATAATTCATCATTACTTGCTTGGATTAACTGTATTTTAAGCATGTATTGCTGAAAGTAGGTCACCATACATGTTTGTCTGATGGGAAGGCTTTAAATGTTATCTGATGATTATCCTTCCCAGGTTTAGAGGTCTTTAACAGTTTTGTGACTTCAAAGATAATCTCATTATCACTCTGCTTCATGCCACCAACAGTTAACGCATGGACAGTTTGAGATCTCTGTCCTGATAACAGAACTACTAACATAACAGTTTTGTAAGTAAGATCTTTTAAACTTAAGTCCTCAGCAGATCCCCACGACTTTAAGTGGTTCAGGATAGCTGACACATCCCAAGTGTCCTTATAATGAGGTAGAGAAGGTCTACATTCAAAGACTCTTATCAGAGACCTAGTAACCAATGGGTGATTGCCAAACGAGCAGTGGCATACCGTGACCATTTTAAGTGGGGGTGTGTGTACTGTCCAGTCCTCATTTTACCGACAGAAATAAATTCAAATCGCGGAGTCAAAGGGATAATCGATTCGTTTATTCCCAGTTGGTCAGGATTCGGGAGTGGGTAAAAAAGTAACATACTCAACGGCGTACCGAAGATTTTTGTTAGGGGAAGGCTAGAAATGTAAAATCAGCTTACACTTCGAGGCTTTGGCAGCATACTTCCCCAGGAATATTTTACATTTCAGAGTCTTTACGAGGCCAATTCCGGCATTAAGCAGACTGTCCAATCTAAGGACCTGGCCAAGTCGGTATTTGACAAGGGGGGTCTGGGGGCATGCTCCTCCAGAAAATTTTGAAATGTTAATGTCTTGAAACACCATTTCTAGCGATCCCAAACGATAATTTCTGCGAAAAATGCTTGTTAAATTAATCGTCATTTTGCGCTTGTTTTTTTTATTAAAAATGCTACTGTAATGAAAGACATAGTATTGTAATTCCTTAGACCGAGACATATTCATCGAGACAAAGTTCGAGAAATCGGATATTACTAACTTGTTAAATTCAAGTCTAATTTACGTCCTGTTCATTTTCAGTTTCTCAGTTTCAGCTCTCTGCCCAATCAAATGGCTTAGTTACCAACTAAATTTAACTTTTTCCCAGCCCAGTAATGTCTAGAATAGTTTCGATTTTCAATAAAGTCAATTTTCCGAACTGTGAATTTTTAAAATCATCAGAAAACATGAACAGGTTACCCGACGACAGGTTTAAGTTACACGATTTTCCTAATTTCTGGTTATACCTACTGTCTTTAGCGACGCAAGTCGTGCTTTACCGACGGACTAGCGTTTTACCGACCAGTTAACCAAAATGTGGGGGGGGGTCATGCCCCCACCCCCCGCAAGGTACGCCCCTGCAAACGAGGGTCCACCAGGAGGGAGAATCACCATAGACAATGCACTTCATGCAGTATTTGTCGCACTATAAGATAAGCCTTTGTTGTATTCTGTGTAGAGGAGTTCTATGCCGTCTTTTGCAGTTGCAGAAAGGGAATTAATATTCCTTGAACTACAGAAGATTTGCCACCTTTGTAGATAGGTCCTGTATTATTTTTTGTGTCATTTCGCCAGGATTGCATGATCTCTGTAGCCCCTTCTGAAATTCGTCTGTCAAGGAGGAGTTCCCTGACAAGTGGCAATGCAGTAGGTCCAGTTTTCTGTGAAGTGGGTTCAAAGTCCTTCAGAAATATCTCAACTGAAACACTAGAAATTATTAAATTTTCCAATTTTTTAAGGGGGGAAATCCCTCAGATTTCCTAGTTACATAAACTTAATGATCTCCAGTGTTTTTACCATATTCTTCCCTTCTATGAAGAGTTTCTTGCTTGATGTGCGTTGCATTCATTTCATAACTCTTTATTTACCAGCTGAAACAAGTCACGTTGACAATGAAATAATTATTATGTTCACAGCTGCAGCAGAAATGAAAAGATGTACATTTTTTGAGTTGTCATAATTTTGACTACGTATTCGACAACACGGCATGACTATTTCCGCACTTAACATTCCATGATTCAATGGTGTCGATGTGGGCCCGAGGTAGTGGCGTAACGAGAGGGGGCCAATCGGTGCAGATACCCAGGCGGCACTTTTTGGAGGGGCAGCATTTTTAGCCATCAGTGTCCTGAAAACGTTGACCTACATATTAAATCATTCTCGTGTGGTTGATTGACGGAGGTAAAACCAACTGATTACTATTTATTTGAAGATTGATAACGGTTGCATGAACAGCGTTGGTTAGAAATTTGAATTAATAAACATAGGGGAGAAAGAATATTTCATTTTTTTATAGAATATTCTTTGTGCATGCCTGCTTTTTGAGTCTTCTTTTGTTCTTTCTTTTCTTTTCGTGGGGGGCGGCATTTTCCACTCCCGCCCCGGGCGGCCATTTACCTTGTTACACTATTGATACTAATCATTATTAAAATAATAAAACCACCTCTTCATACAACCCGCTCTTGGTCAACCGACTTTTATCGCGGATATCTTTATGGCATGATTGTATGAAAAAACGTTTGGGAGAAGATCAATGGTTCGGAACGAAAGTGGATAACGAGGAAAGGTAATGAAGCTCCTGTTCAGGTTGGTATGGTTCTTACTGCACAGTAATCTTCCCTTTTCTGACAATTAACACTTCGCGTAAATCTCGCTCGAAAGTACACGTATATCAACTCGAGCGGTTAAGAAACGCAAGGACGATTTTTCCTCGTGAACTAGTTTTCACGTACCCAAGTTAGATGATAAGTGCAGCATATGTAAAATACATTGGACCTACAAACTGTCTCAAGGTGACCTTGAAAGAAAGGTTACGTTCCGAATCCTTATTCTTGGATCAAGCAAAATCGGCAAACTCTATTGACATAGGCGTGAGAACCAGGGGGCGCGGAGGCTGGCACTCCCTAATAAATCGGTGGCCAGATAAGATTATCACTAGACAGTAGAAACGGTCATTTAATACATTCGTGGTTTTAGCCATCGTTTTTTTGGTTTTTTTCTTTCGAGTTCCCCCAGGGGAAAACGCGGTTTAAGTGTACAGTTTTGTGTTTGTGTGGTTACTAAGCTCTTTCCCATGATCAGATATAATACCTATTTGTTTTGTCGGTGTATAAAATATTATTAGTTAACGCTATTCGTAACCAGCATGGTTCAAAGAACACGAGGCATTGCCGGATTAACCATTAACCAAGGTAACCTATAGGTTACGGGCCTCCCGACAGAAGGGATCCCCCGAAAATTTGATGTTGCGAAAAAAGACGCGTTCTTTACTTGAGTAAATGAGTGTTGGTATTTGTATTACCATTACAGTAGACACTATAAACGAATCGATTAAGAAAAAAACGTGATATTTTGCTTTATATAAAAATTGGGTTTCATTAAGGGACCCAAAAAGACGTTCAGAACTGGGGGATGTTGAAAACAGTGGGATGATTCGAAATAGCTTACCAGTGAACTCAATTTCCATATCTGGAATGCTAACTGGCCAATGAAAAGTGAAGCCAAGATGGCCGCTCGTGGAGGCCAATTTTGTACGTCGGTTTCAGTCCCCTACGCGCGCTTGTAAGTCAGTTTTAGCTTCCCAAGCGACTTTTTACATTTTCTGACGAGTTTTCTTTGGAAATACACATAAAACATGTCTTCAAAATACAGAAATAAGTTTAATTAAGAATTTTAATTATATTTCGACAAAGTCAAACCGTGTTACAGGTTATATATTTTCACGAAAATAAATTACCAAACATACGAGAAGCCCGATAAAACGGTCTTGAAAAGTTACTTGAAGAAACTACTAGGTGCAAGTCCTTTTTTACCGTTAGTTTATCATCTTCAGACAATTTAGTACACTTCTTAGGCCACACGGCAATAATGAATCTTTTTAAATACTCGCTTACGTAAAATTGGCCCAGTAGTCCAGTTCCATGATTGTGAATGTTTTCGAAGTAGAACCAAACAAGAACTAAAGATTAAAGTCGTAGAAAGTACTGGAACTGACGTACAAGACCGCGAAGAGGACTGAAACTGACGTCCAAAATTTCCCTCCATGGGCGGCCATCTTGGCTTCACTTTTTGCCTGAGCAAATGACTGGGAGTTGGCATTCCAGATATGGAAATTGAGTTCACCGTAGCTGACACAATTTGTGCCGATAATTTATTCGAATAAAATAAATGGTCGAAATAAGCGCTTTTTAAGCAGCGTTCGAAGCAGCTGACTTTAGAACACGCTTCTTTAGTCTTTACCATGAAATTGATGTCTACTTGTTTTTAATATTATGCTACAGACTTCGCCTTTCGCTAATGTTAAATCATGTCGAGGTTTGAAGCCCTCTCTGAAGCAAAGCTCGAGGGCTATAAATTGAATGGAAAAAACGAGGGTGCGTAACTTACGGTACGGCCTGAGAAAACGAGTTTAGTGAGATGTTATTATATTCTGCTTTTGGTTTTATAAAACAATGCCTGTCCGTACAGTAAGTTAAGAGCCACAAATTAACCAATCATAACACGAGAAATGACTAAGGCAAATAATAAAAATTATTATGAGGTATAGGCATAATTGGGCCCCCAGAATCGTTAGGTTACAGGCCTCCCCGGGGGTTAATCCGGTGTTGACACTAGGAAGCTATTTCAGCCAAATAAGCACCGACTCCTCAGAAGCCGCTGCTAGTTCGAAAGGAAAGAGAACGGATACCAGTTCAGAAGACGAGGATAACAACCCAAATAAACAAGACTGAAGGGACGAGTCTGAAGCGCAATCATCCGCTTTGCCCAGTGTTTATGACTGTCAGTGCTGTATTAACCCAGAAAATCCAGAAAATCAACCATCACAAGTTTTAGAGTTCAAGGTACGTCATGTACGTCATAGCAAGGAGAAAACAACTGGCCAGAAGAAGTTCAATTCCAGATCAAACCAACCTAACTGGTATAGAAAGTATCCCTGGATATCGGTTTGTACGTCTAGTTTTAGAATATTTTGTGCTACTTGCCATGGTGCTAAAAAGTATAGTCTTACATTTTCCAAGCATCAGAAGTCAGCCTTTGTTGAAAGTGACTTTGAAAATTGGAAGAAAGCTCTGCAAAGGTTTAATGAAATTGAAAAAAGTGATATGCATCGAGGGGGCCGCCGAGAAGCGTGAAGCAAAATGTAGTGGAACAGATATAAGTGTTCACTGAAGTGCTCAACACGAAGCAGATAACATTTTTCACAGGGAAATGTTGCTTTAAGTCCTCTCGTGTATCCAGTTTTTAGCATGCCAAGGTCTTGCGTCTCGGGGACATTGTTAATCCGTGGAATCGTTTGAAGGTAATTTATACCAACTATTTCTGCTACAGGCACAAGATCATCCTAAAATGAAGACCTGGCTTCAGGGACCACGGAACGATATTTTGAGGGGGGCTGGCAGGGGCGATAGCATGACCCCCCTGAAAAAATTAAATTTAATATTTCTGAGACGGTCGTGAACACTTCTTATTTCAACAATTACTCAGAAATCATAAAACACTGGTTATATTAACAGGAACAATTCAAATACTATCAGCTGGTCACTCAGATATCGAATATGTTTATCCGGATATTTAAAATCAGAAACTAAAATGCGAGTGTGGTTCTCGCTATGTAGATAGAACAACTCAACGGTTAAGTGAGAGGATCAAGCAACATGTGCCAAGTGTTATACGAAACAAGACCGTACCATTAAGAAATCAACCGAAAAGGCAATGTACCTCTGCTCAAACGATTAATTGTAACTCGGCAATCGGTCGACACTTGTTGTCAAACAGATGTTGTGCTAATAACTATTCAGACCCCAAATTTAGCCTGCTGGCAAAGTTCCGCTCAACATTCTTTCTAAGGACTATGGAATCCATGTATATTGGCGTTATTTTGATGTTTAATCCCTCCTACGTGGGATGACATCATTGCCTTTACATCAGGTACAAATATAAGCTGATAACTCATTTCTCAACAGTTAATAGACGTTTGCACCTGAAGAGTGGTCTGCCGAAATGCATAGTGTTTCTTTTTAGTAGTTACTTTCTCTCTGTGTGTTGGTTCCTCTAGTTCTTTTCAGAATTGTCTTGTATGGCCATTCACCATGGTTAAGACGTTTTTCAAAGCGATACTGAAATATTAAATTTCTTTCCAAAAAAAGGTGGGGGAAAGCCCCCCCCAACTCCCCTGCTTTCGTGATCCCTGTTTATATGTCCATTGTTTGGCACACAGTTTAAATTGTATGTACAACATGTCACTAAGAAATGTGTACTTATTTGGAATATAATGGATTTCATTCATGAACTAGTGCAACTATTAAAGTTTTCACCAAAGAGATTACGTGTCTTTGATAGCCTGAGGAAAGATGCAATGATAAGAGGTGAGTCTACTCCTGCCCTAGGGACTTTTTGTCTTATCCGCTGGATAGTACGGCATGCTGCTATCAACAGCATCTTGTTGAACTATGAGATACTGTTACAAACCTTGGAAGATGTTGAAAAGGGGAGTGATGAATATGCTGCCAAGGCTCATGAACTTCGTATGCAAATGGAATTATTTGATTTATATTTTGGGTTGAAACTAGGATATCTAATTTTTTTCTGCCTCTGAACAGCTGTGAATCAATCTAAAAGCACAAAATATCCCTATTCAAGAAGTAACTCGTGGTGCTGAACTATTGGTGTCTCATCTGAAGTCTCTTAGGACTGAAGCACAGATCAATGTATTTTATGACCAAGTTGTAGTGCAGTCTTCCTCATTAACAAATGAACCAAACCTTCCAACTTACAAAAAGTTGCCTAGAAGACTTGATGAAGGTCACTGTCCTCACCGGTACCTCACTCCCGAAGACAAATATCGCTATGACTATTTTGAGACACTTGAACTAGCTACAGGTTAAGTAAGGAGAAGGTTTGAATTATCAGATATTTGTACAGTAAAGGAAATCGAAAAACTGCTCCTTAACGGTGTGAACAGAAATGATGATCAACTCAAAGTTCTTGGAGAATGACATTGACTCAGAAAGACTGAAGGTCCAGCTTATGATGCTGCCTGACATGATTAAGCAGGGCCGCATTAAGTTTTACCAGGCCCCTGGGTACTTGGTGAGGTCGGGGCCCCATATATTCAGTTAGCCATATTATTGTTGTCTTTGTTAATTTGAATTATGGTTTCGATTTTGCCTGGCAGCTGCATAGATGTATGCGGCTTCAGTCTGTTGAAATACTGGAACAAGCAAGTGACAACGCCCCTGACTTTTCAATGCGGCAATGATTTCAAACATTGCCTGCGAGGCTTGATATTGATGGATTTTCAACTAACTTCAAAAAGTATACAAAATATTGTACTGTACCAATTTGATTTACATAAAGTACATGTTATAGTTCTTTGTGATTGCTAATCAGATCTACGTTAGAGTACGTTATTGTTACATACATGTATTTCACTTTGGTACTGGTTTTCTTTGACACTTCAGGACAGAAAATTTCTTGCTTACTTCATTTACATCTAATTTTCGTAAAACATCGATATTAACGGCCATTAAGCACAAAGAAACGGTCTTTCTTGGGACATGGTTGAGTGAAATGGACTTTTTATTCGCTTTAAAGCAGAGAAGCTTCTTTCCGCCGAGGCAACACCACAAAGTAACGTTAGAAACAACCGTAGTGCAATCATGGCATTCGGAAAGGTTGCAGCAACACACCCGTTCATGACCAGTTCTAGCAAAAATTGAGCTGTTGACTTGCTTACTTCAGTGTCATTGTCATTTGTCTTATCATCACATTTAGATTTCTCGTCGCATGTCTGGCGATCCTTCTGGGTTTTCTTGGCCAAAAAGATTCTTAATGGCTCTTTGCAAAACTGAAAAACTGGATCATTTTGTTTTCCAAGTTGTAATCAAAGTGCATTGGATAAGCCTGTTTTAAATTGTTGCATTTTTCAACAATATTGTCTTCTTCTTTTGCACAGGACAAAAACTCAAACCTTTCAGATATCAGTTCGTAAGCTTGCTTACGGCGGGCTAACTCACTCTGAATGCTGTCAATGATAGAAAGAAAAGTACTGACATAAAAATTGTCCAGGCCGGATAACTGAACTTCATCGGTCGGGGTCTCGTCTAAAGGTTTCTTTCGTTTTCTTTTCCTCTTCATTTTATCTTTAAACACTTGGTAAATGTACTCAGTAAAGGATTTTGCATTTTTAAGATAGTTGTTCAACTTATTTCTGTTCCTAAGGTCATTGATAAACGACTGTTAACTACTGATTAGTTCAACAACACATGACCAGCTTATATCAATTTTCTGCAATGAAAGATTGGTTTTATGGATTCTGTCAAGTAAATCGTACCAAAATAGAGCCATGAAAGCAAATTCAAGTGAATCGATCTTCTCCGAAATTGACGCTGCTTCATTTCTTGTTGTCGACGTTTGCTCCTCATCTAACGCTAAGTCCTCCAACGCCTCCTTGATAGCACCTTCACTTTTGACAATTGCTTTAATTGCATCATGGTGTGCTGACCATCTTGTAACCGATAATTTCTTGACGACTAATCCTTTCTTGGCCAATTTGGCTTTCATAATATCCCAGCGATAATGCGATGCAAGGAAAAACTTGTAAATCTCCGCAACAATAGAGAAAAATGATACTGCTGCTGAGCAACTCTCAGCAGCAGAGGTTCTCACCAAGTTAAGTGAATGGCCAGCACATGGTACGTACGGTGCACATTTATTGATCTCACTAATCCTTGCCTGAACACCAGAGTATTTACCGAATATATTTGATGCATTGTCGTAGGACTGGCCTCTGCACATATTGATATGTAATCCAAGGGATGCAATGATTGAAAGAATCCTCTCTGTCAGTGGCTCACTTTTGTGTGATTTGATAGAGGTAAAGCCTACAAATCTTTCTACTGGCTTTAAAGTCTCAATATATCTTATGACTAGTGTGAGTTGATCGATGTCAGGTGTAGAGTCCACAATGATGGAATGGTACTTCGCATCAAGAATAGAGGACAAAATATTTGCTTTCACTTCAGAAGCAAGAATGCTTAGGACTTCTTCCATTACTGTGTGAGACAGATAGGATGGGTTACCACGTCCTTGGTTTCCAAAGCGTGGAATATGATCAGCCAAAAACGTATCAAACTTAGCAAGAAGTTCCATAGCTCCAAGAAAATTTCCATTACGTGGATTGCCGATTTCATGAGAATCTCCTCTGAACGCTTGCCCTCTTTCAGCTAAATACCGCACACACTCAATAACTCGTACAATAACTCCCTTCCAGTAATATTCCTCCTGTTGAAGGAGCCGCAGTTGCTGAGAATCCACTAATCCATTTTTCATCTCCCATAGTTTGCATGCCTTAATGCTTTCAAAATGAGCAGAACACTTTTCATGCTGATGGACAATTTCTGGATGTTTCCAGTCATCAAATCCCTTGTCTGTAAACAGAAACCCGACATTATTTGCATTTGAAAGTCCGAATAAAGTGCAGTAAAAACAAAATATTTTTCCAGTTGAAGGAGAATACAAAAGCCAGTCCCATGAAACAGTTTCACCATTTGGCAATATTCTTTCAAGAAGAGACTTGCTGAAATATCGACCCTTTACCTTATCTTTCTCCTTATGTTGTCTGGCCGATGCTGTATTGCCACACTCCCAATTTTGACATTTTCTTGGACCATTGGTGCACCAGTAACACTTCAAATCGGTAGAAGTAGGTTTCCAGAACGCAGGATCAGTTGGAAAAGGATCTGAATTTGATTCTAGGATGGTCATACTACACTCGGACTCGGGAGAGCGGGTTGGTACGTCGATGCTACTACCAGTTTTGACATGGTCCATGGTGGTTTCTACGTTAATATAGTCCGATTCTGCTGTTCTGTCGACAGTTGTAGGCTCAGAACTCTCGATTAAAGTATTACAAACGTGCCGTTGCTGTCTAGTTTTTTCAGGAGTCTCGTCTGATTCAGTTGCTACATCATCTCGAAGAGGTTCAGTTCCTTCATCCTCTCGAAGAGGTGCATTGGAACAAAACCCAAAACGTGAAATTTTGGAATTTTTGCTAAAAGTTTCTCGTTTGCAGCTTCCTTGTCTTTCCTTATCTTCCTTTTTGCCGCACCACTCAAAGATCGTCCAAATCCAATATCACTCATTCACGGGCCTGCCTTGGAATGCTTCAATGCTTTCATGTTTATTTATTTCGAAAAAATTGCTAGTGTAATTAAGGTTCAAATCAGATTATCTGGTCAGCGGTTTGGTTTATTAATGAAAAGATTGTACTTGATGTAAAGTCACCAAAACAAGTTGTTCGCGCTTGAAGCTATTTTGGAACTTAAATCGACCTGTCTTCGTATCGGAAAATTATATTTTTAATTTAATCTCTTTCTGGAGCCCTCAAAATTTTGGGCCCCCAAAAATTTTGGGCCCCTGGGCAGTGGTCCGGTGGGCCCAGTGGTTAATGCAGTACTGTGATTAAGACAGCTTTTTCAGGTAGCATGGCAATCAAGAAAGTGACAAATGTGAGAACTATTGCTCAAGCAATGGAACAGAGTGAAATTTATAAAGCAATGTTAAGTGAAACTTACAAATTTATGAAAATCTACTTTACAATTCCCGTGACATCTGCCAATGCAGAAAAATCATTCTCTGATCTACGTAGGATTAAAACGTTTTTGAGGACATCTATGACACACTGTAGACTTAATAATTTATTTATGCTTTATGTAAACAGTTCTAGAGCCAAGTGACTTGACCTGCAAGCAATAGCTAAAGATTTTGCAAGTGTCAACTCACGAAGAATGCATTACTTTGGGGAGTTTTAATTAAAAATATTGTGTTTTAGATATTCGTGCCATTTTGAGTATATATAGATTTTTAATTCAATAGCATTTTGAATAACATTTTCTAACCTTTAAAATTGTCAAAAATCTCTCCTAAAATGCGGAAAATAGACTTCTTGAGACTCGAGAATTTCAAAATATTCCAGAGGAACATGCCCCCGGACCGCCCTAGCAGAAACGGCTCGCGCCTTCGGCGTTCGCAACCTTGATCCCCCAACAGTATATTAATTTTGGTGCCCCCTATAGAAAAACATTTTCCTACGCCACTGATTAATGGCAACTGGAATGCTAACTCTCAGTCATTTGGCCGGCCAATAAGTGAAACAAAGATGACCGTCTATGGAGGGAGATTTTCTACGTCAGTTTAAGTCCTTTTGGGGGTCTTACATGTGAGTTCCAGTCGTTTGTACGACTTTAATCTCCTGTTTTTGTTTGGTTCGGATTTGCAAACATTCCCGACCATGGAAAAGGTGTTCAGACGAAATATTACCAAACGAATTTACATAACCGAATATTTAAAAGGTTTGAAAATTGATGAGAGTCGTAAGTTGTCTAAAGATGGTAAACTAACGGCAAAAAGAGGAAGCTTACTTGATAGTTTTCTGAAGTAATTTTTCGAGGCCGTCTTATCAGGTTACTCGTTAGTTTGGTAATTTATTTTCGTGAAAATACACAACCTGTAATTCGGTTTTTTTTTTATCGAATTATATTTGAGATTCTTAAAATTGTTTCTGTCTTTTGAAGAAATATTTGTTTTTGTGCGTAGTTTCAAAGAAAACTCTTCAGAAAATGTAAAAAGTCACTTCGGAGACTAAAACTGACGTACAAAATTGCCTTCCATGGGCGGCCATCCTGGCTTCACATTTCATTGGCCAGTCTTACGATTCCAATCATAGAAATCGAGTTCACTGAGTAAAAACAAATCAACTTTTAAAAGCGCTGAATAGAAACAAACGAAAATTAGGTCCAGCATTTTACATTAGTCCAGTTTATTCACGGTCACTTTTGGTTTCATCAGTTATGTTGTCTCATCTTCAGACCATTCAGTTATTGTGGACTCATTGGGAAGAATTCTTAGAAAAAATAAAAGAAAGAAAAAACAGTCTGTGAAAGGTTGACGAAGGAGAGGAGAAAGAAAAACTAATTTTACTTACTTTTCCGTCGTTACGTTGGTCATAGTCTTGTCAAAAACAAACATTTGCTCTTCCAGTTTCTGAGGTTGTGGACTCAAGCTCACTTTTTCTTCATCTGACGATCGTTTCAAACATTTTCTTAAATGATGAATAAAAGTAACAAGATAATAATGGTAATTGGGTTGAAGGTAGTAAATTAAGGATAGTGAATAAAAGTGAATTGCAAAAACTGATTAGTGATCTGTGAGAATCGTGAATAGATTCGGTAAATAATGACAACTAAGTAATAAGCGTTGACAAAGGAAAAGAAGCTTTTTGACCTTGACTTGACATGACTTGGCCATGGTGTATTGGGAAAAAAAGCCCTACCTCCAACATAGAGTTCCCAATGATATTAAAATCAGCAATGACATTAGAAGAACTATAGGAAGGACGGGATTGTTCTTAGGATTGGAAAACATGGAGAATTCTGTCACTGCAAAAAAACAAAATATGCAGACGGGAAAATGTTAGCTCTTTCTAAATAGTGTTTGGAAAAATTGTAATCATAAAGAAAATATTTTTATTTGACTTTTTACATTTTGATGTATGCTATGTTTGTGTAAGGCTAGCATTTCCTGTTATGAAATTTATGTGTGGGACGCGAGCTCTGATTTTTATAACCCTTGATAAGATCATTTTATCCAAACACGGAAAGTGACTCGCCAAAAAATCAATATAAAGTTGTGTTGAACGGTCAGTCTCATTATTTCATGAAAGAATTAGGTATATATACAGGATATATATATATATATATATATATTTCTTTTTTTTTTCACAATATCAAAGTGGTTGGACTGAGAGGATGAGCTGAGAGGGTAAATGAAAAACTATCGAAAGGTTATGATCTCCGTCTGGAGTTCAGAAATCGTTTTACTTGGGATAGAGCTTGACGAACGTTTAACGATCATCTCAAGATATCTTCAAGCTTTCACATTTCCAAAATATATATCTCATTGATAACAATATTAACATATTGTGGCTTCCACTTAGGTCGCACATATGGTGAACTTACACCTTAGCTCACCATGGTAGTCTTGGTAGTTCAATCATTAGAGCCTCTCACCGGTCATCAGAAGGTTGCGAGTTCCATCCCCGTCTGGGGCTCAGAAATTGTTTTACTGAGGATAGAACATGACGATAGTTCATCTATCGTTCAAGATATCTCCAAGCTCCCACATATCTAAAATATATATCTCAACACTGAAAGAAGTTAACCTGAAGTATGTTTTTTGGAAATCACCTTCTTTTAAGCAAAGAAATCCATTCTTTAGATGTTTGAACCCTGGTTTACACTTGCATTTGTAGCCACCGGCGTCGTTTATGCAAAAAGCATCTCGATGGCAGTGGTGCTTGTCACTGGCACATTCGTCAACATCTGTTCAAAGGTTAAAATAGTAATCAGTGTTGCAGGGAAACACAGGCTGAATAAAGAATAGGGGCGCTAAGGCAATTTTGCGCTAAGGGGATAAGGAGAGTTTGGAATCTCGAGGGGAAAGGGGTACGGAAACGATCTTTTACCATCCACGCCTAAATAGCGAGACAGGAGCTGCCTTAAAAGTATAAGGTTTCTAACAAGGATTTTTTGTCTGAACAGACACTTGTGCTTCTGGTTAATAAAATTATCCTATTTTTACTCTAAACAAGTAAATTACCAAATATTTTGCTGGTATGATTTATCTTTTATTATTACTCTTATTCTCTATTCTTTTCAATTCTTTGGAGTTCATTTGACCTTTATTTTGCAAGATCCAGTTACATGACAAGTGCCATGGTAGGGTTGAAGAAATTGGTAACATCAAAATATGGTTAAAGAATGAAAGTATTGATTCATACAAATTTGCGAAACACCACGTAAATCTGAAGGATTCTTAATTCTGACTCTGTTGATATAGTACTATGTCATGCAACAATGATCTGACAGACTATTTATCAAACTGTTAGATACAAATTCGTTGAAATTTCTGCTTCCACGAAGCGTCATGACTTGTCACCATGATTTTCCGAAGAAATAAACTACTTTGCATTTTGTTCATTCTTTACCCTGAATTATAAACGTACTTGCGGCAAGAGCACTTACCAACGCAACGTTTTCCGTTTCCAGAATACCCTTTTTTACACGAACATTCGTAAGAGCCAAATACATTCTTGCACATTGCATTCACTGAACAAGGTTTTCTGGTGGTGCATTCGTTTATATCTACAACAGGATAAAGCAAAATGATCAATTTACGTAATAAAACTCACATTATTCCCGCATGTGTTTTGATAGAGTCACTGAAAAGGGTGAGTAGAAATCCGCAAGTACATAAGCATACGAACACTCAAATAATTATGGAAATGCACAAACACATACAGTGTAAGGACACTAAAACTGATACGAACACACGGACGAACGTTAACCCGAACATAACAACGTAAACAAACACGTAAAAAAACACTAACACTAACCCTACCAAGAACAGGAAAGCAAACAGAAAACACGAAAACAAGGAACACACAACACAAACGGAGGCACTAATCCGCCAGGATCTGTGCGCATAGAAAAAACGATATTTGCAACGTATTGTGCTCCCATTGAAAGAGTACCATCACATTCTCTCAGAGGGGATTTTCTGGCAAATCCATCTCGACAAACGCACTTGAACGACTGGTCCTCTGTAGTATTAACGCACATTTCGTTAACAACTGCACATGGGCTTGGGTTAGAATTGCATGATTTGCCCACTAAGGAAAAAAAAAAGCATGTGTTGTCGGAAAACAATTAGAGAGAATACGAAACAAAATGTACATAGAAACAGTGAAGTACGATGAAAATCGAAGAAATAAAGCTTCTCAATTCTGTCTTGTGTTTTTACTCATATTTCGGGTACCAAGACGCTCCTTTTCGGAATCTGTTTATACTGTATTTTGTAGGGCATTGGGAACCGTATTTTTCCGAATAAGCGCCTCTACTCAAATAGGCGCCTCCCTAAGCTTGCAAATATGTAATAAATGCCTCTCCCCCCGATTAGGAACCCATGCATGCACAAACCAATACAAAGGAAAGCTATTTAAGAATGAACTCATGGAACAGGACTAGATTCGAACTAAACATATGTACTATTACCGCACTGTTTTGTTGGATGTTATAGTTGTAATGCTTATCTTAAGCAATGGTAGAATTTTCTTTGTTATAGAATAAAGGAATAAACGCCTTTATTCAAATAAACGTCTATCTAAAAGTAAGAAAATTTAATAAATGCTCAGGGCGTTTATTCGAACAAAAAAAAGTTATACTTGGAAAAAATTAAAGGATAAGTAAAGATCCGGATAAAATTCTTCATGCTCAGATAACACTGGAATGACGTGATGGACAAGCAGTCTTAAAGATATTTTGATGATTAATTAACCTCTGGACGTTTCATTACAAAATTTGATGAAAATTTTTATGGGCATGAGCTCAACACTTCCAATGCGTCTATTTAGAAGTGGCCGAGCCTGAGAATGAGGAATTTATGAACTCTATATAAATCATATCATCAAGGGTCTTGAATTCAATTCTTTGAGAACGAGGCTATTGTATGAATCAAGTCACAAGCGTTCCTCAACTTGTTTGTCAAAACCCAAACGTCAAATTTATTCATGCACACAGAAATTAAACAAAAATAAAGCCTTAATGTTAACAAGATTATAGATCAAACTGCTCTCAGTTGCTCACAACCATGACATTCTAAAGTTTGTATAAAAATTCTCGAGTGAAGCCGATTTAAAGTCACAATAGGAGTTATCATGGCTAAGAAAAGGTTACCAAACCCACCTTTTACGCAAATCTTTCCATTGTAGTGCTCATTGTATCCGGCTTTACAAATGCATTTATAGCTTCCCAAGCTGTTTTGACATGTCGCATCTTTTGAGCACACGGCGATTTTATCGGCACATTCATCAATATCTTAAAAATACAAATAATAGACGATTCCATACTAAAGTACACATATTTCACAACTATAGCATACAAGCTCAAAGGAATTACTTTATCATCATACATAAACTCTTATAACCAATTTTGTTTGCCGCATGCAATGCATTTCATTAGTTAAGTGTGATTTGGTAGGGGTAGTATCAACAATTCACCTGTGGGTATCTTTGTCTTGCGCCTGCGACTTGGTATTACCAAGTTAACATGTTAGATTATGACAACCTAGGGTTCACAAATGGAAAATTTGGTGGCAAGCAGCAAAATTATTCCGCAAAACCTGATTCATGTCTTTTAAAATCGATACTAATAAGTCTGTTTAGCATTATTTATGCGAAAGCAACAAGTCACTTGCACTTACCAGAGCACTGTTTTCCATTTTTCCAGTATCCTTTATTGCATTCGCACTCGTATGATCCATTTCGATTTCTGCATTGTGCATTCTCCTGGCACTTTACACGTAAACATTCGTTTTTGTCTGGAAATTAAAGTAATCTAAGTATATCTCGTCACCTGTGAAACAAACATGCATCTGGGTCATTCCATGTCAACTCGACCTATCTCCCCGCTCCAGCTTCACAGACTGAGCTGATTTTTGGTACATTTAACATGATGAAACTGTATATGGATTTTTACCGGATGGCATTGAGTATCCTGTAAAATATGATCGAAAAACCGTCAGCTGATAAAGAGCGGAAGTCGCCACTTTAAGCGAATATGAAATTTTCGCATAGTTCGTGCTTCATTATTTCGTTAAGTGCTGCACATATTCCCACAAAATTTTTTTCACCGGTAGAATTGGTATTGTTCTTTTAAAAGAATTAATCACATAAACTACGTAATCAACCATGTCCAAGATGGAGTAACGTCAATATTATGCCAGAATGGCCGAAATGCAATTATGAAGTATTTCTGAGTAACAATAACTTGGTAAGTATTACCGTGGGAACGTCTAAAATACGCGCACAAAATGACAGGACATAGAACTATATACTCTAGTTGTGATAACATAATACAACAAAGGTCACGCTCAAAATAGTGGTTTAAACTATGGTAACTTTCGTTACATCCTTGTTTTCACGGGGTAAAATCAGTCTGTGGGATAGGTCGGACTGACCCGAAATTTTCACATGTTAAGCTTCCGAATATTATAAAATGCTCATGCATCCTTTATTTGCCTGTTACCCATACTACGTATGAGAAATTCAAAGATGCTCTTACTTATGCATTTTTAATTCATATAGGGCTTTGGTGAACCATAGAAATAGGCCTAAACTGTAGTTGTTTATATGTTACAGTTAAGTGGACATTTATTGAGTGCTATTGATGTTTTTATACTATTAAATTCTTAAAACCATAAACATATTGGTTGACATAAATCTGACATTATGGTGACTGTTGTAACAAATAAAAGTATTTTAAGTTTTTTACAAATAAATGCAGTAAACCACAAGTTCTTATTCGTCAAATTTCAACTCCTTGATTGGCTACGTGAACCAAACATTTGTAGAGCTCCAGTGCATCTCTCCAGCTGAAAGGTAAAGAAAAGTTATTTTGTAGCATTGCATATTCAAAATACTCCTGATACATGCTACTTTGTGCTTGCTTGCAGTGCATTTGCATGTCATTTGTTTGGTCTTCAGAAACATTTTGCTTAAATTCTCTTCCTCCAAATTCCTCCGGTAGGTAATACAATTCGTCAGGTCGGCCAGCTACTGTGTCAAATCTGGACTTTCTAATATACAGGGTGTATCAAAAAAAAGTAGACAATTTTGAAATGTCTAGAAAACTATAAATTTATCAAAATATCTCATGGATTTGTGTTAGTATGGGTACTTTAGCATCTTCAGGTCAATCTAACACTAAAAACAAACAGAAAATTTAACCTCGAAAAAAGGGAGAGCAGTTTGTGGAAGCCTTATTTTGAATGGCTTGTGCAAACATGAATGAGGGGTTTAAAATCTAATTTGAATTAATGGGCTGAAAGTTTGGGTAATTTTTTACAAAATATCAAAATTTCAGAAAATTTGATTAACATTAAGTCGGCCGCGCAACTGCGTAAACTTGGACATTTTTTCTGTTTAACTCGCAGCTCGTGTAACTTTTTTCATGCACGAATGATTTCATGCATGAGTGATTGCTCGGATGACTAAGCTAACAATGGTGTTGTCAAAAATAAATTCCATTTAGAAACTCGCATAAAAAATCATTTGTTACACAAAAATGTTAAAGCATACAAAAGCAAACAAGAGCAGAATTTACAAAAGTTATCTTCAGTCCTCAACATGTCCGCCGTTTCTTTCCACGCAAAGTCTTGCCCTCCTTCTCATGCTAAAAACGACACGATGAACCATTTGCCTGTTCTGTCTCAGAGTATCCATCTCGTGTTAAATTCTCGCCTTAATCTCGTCCAGGTTTGCTGGTGTAGTGGCATAGATAACCGCAAAGGAAAAAAATCCAATGAAGTCAAATCTGGAGATTTCGGTGGCCATTCTACGGGACGATTTAAAGCAATAACTCGGTTTCCAAACAATTGTTCCAAACGCTCAGAAACAATTCGTCTCTTGTGAGGTAGTGGTCCGTCTTGTATCCACCAAAGCCGCTGAAACCGGCCATTTTCGTTCGGAGTGAAACGGCGTATTTCCCTCAATTCAGGAACCACTTGCTCATTTATCATTTGCAGGTTGTCATCGCCGTCTATGTTCTGCCGAATGAGGAAAGGACCAATGATAGTTCCATTGCCAATCAACCCAACCCATACAGTTACCTTGTGACGGTCATCACGTCGCTGATACTCAAAGTCTATGGGTTGTTGACCACGGGGACAGTACTCTCGGATGTTATGGGTGTTGACAGAGGCATTAAGGGCAAATCCTGGTTCGTCTCCAATAAGTACGTTTTCAAGAAATCGCGCTTGTCGATTCAGAAGGCCCTGGCAAAACCGTTCTCGCCGTTGGTAATCACCTGCAAGCAATTGATGGCGCAGTATCATTTGGAATGGGTGAAATCGTAAGTCCACCCGTGTGATACGATTAAAAGTCGCAGATGATAAATCAAGACCATTCCGCCGAGCGCTTATTCTCTCCTCACCTGGCCGCTGATTTTCGATCTCATTCCATACGGCTTTGATGTTTTCTTGAGTCTTTGCTGTTCTCAGACGTCCTGATCTTGCCCGGTTGAGGTTGCAACTTGTCAAATTGGCACTGTACTTAGCCACATTCTTGTAAACTGCAGCTCGAGATGGACAGCGTACATCAGGATACTGTTCTCGAAACCTTTCCAGCACTCTCGTCACGTTCCTGTTATTACAGTGGTATTCTGTCACCAAAAAAGTTCTCTGCTTTGGAGTGTACTGCTGCCTTACCATTTGTCAAATGTTCGATATGAAAAACAAGCTAGCAAATGAATTTGATTCACAATTCCTAAACCGGACATCCCTCTTCCATTCCCCCAGGCGTAATTAACATAGCCTTTTATTAAACAAAAGAATGAAAAAAGAGTATTCACTCTTAGCTTAGTCATCCGAGCAATCACTCATGCATGAAATCATTCGTGCATGAAAAAAGTTACACGAGCTGCGAGTTAAACAGAAAAAATGTCCAAGTTTACGCAGTTGCGCGGCCGACTTAATGTTAATCAAATTTTCTGAAATTTTGATATTTTGTAAAAAATTACCCAAACTTTCAGCCCATTAATTCAAATTAGATTTTAAACCCCTCATTCATGTTTGCACAAGCCATTCAAAATGAGGCTTCCACAAACTGCTCTCCCTTTTTTTCGAGGTTAAATTTTCTGTTTGTTTTTAGTGTTAGATTGACCTGAAGATGCTAAAGTACCTATACTAACACAAATCCATGAGATATTTTGATAAATTTATAATTTCCTAGACATTTCAAAATTGTCTACTTTTTTTTGATACACCCTATAGTGCGTATTCCAGTGGTCCTTGACCGAGTAAAAATCGCGCTGAAGTAAACCAGAAAAACACAACCACAAACATTCCATCTGTAATTCGTCGGAAGTGTCAATTGAACCAATTTCCTCTTGATCTTTAAAAAAGTTAATCCACCATGATGATCTATTACGGCGTAAGAAGGACCACCAGTTTTCAATTCTTTGATTCGAATGTGAAGATCCATACCTGTGAGCATTTATACCAGTAAATTGATCTCGAGCTTCTGAACGGAAGTAGCATTGCATTGCAGCTATGGTGCCGTTTTAGGTACCACAATCTGTCCTAAGCACCATTGGGCACCCATTAACAGCACGCACACATTCTAAGTAGTAGTTGGCCGTTACAGCGGGATCGTTGTTGGTTCTGAAAACTTTCAACCACATTATTCGTTGACTAAACCCGTCGGTACAGCCGTGCACGGGAAAGCCATATGGCTTAAGTTTGTCGTATCTATCGACATGCCATGCAAAATTAGCTCCAGGGTTTATTTAGTGACGGCGTCTTAGACGATGAGATTGCCTTTGATTTGATCCTTCTGGGTCCAAGTCGCGTAGAATGGATTGAACCGTACTTCTTGGTGCCTGGATACCGTAATTCAACCGAAGGGTATGCCACATTGAACGATATCCTCGGATGCATCCGGGCCCATCTAATTCATGTCAAATTGCCGCAGAAACCTCATCCTCGTCAACTTGATTACCTCTTCTCTTTATACCCATGCATTGCAGCCTGGTTTTCAAAGTACGCAATGACATTTCTATGCAATGAAACTTCTTCAAAAATGCCAATATAGTCGAGTACTTGAAACCTCGACGGAAATAATTTGTGATGATTTCCCTGTCTGTATCATGCAACGAATTTCCGCAGCTGGAGCAAAAGTTGAATGAATCCAACATCTCCAACCCACAATTAAAGCACCCCATTTCACCATGTTTGTCGTAGTTCCAATAGCAATATTGATGCAATCATACCGTATGAGAGCGTGATACTGAGAGTTAGTCTCCTGGATTTGTGTATTGAAAACTAGATTTATATATTGGGAATTGAGTTTTGTGTATTGGGAATTTTGTTTTGTATATTGAGAATTGAGTTTTGTGTATTGAGAATTGAGTTTTGTGCATTGGGAATTGAGTTTTGTGTATTGAGAATTAAGTTTTGTGTATTGAGAATTTAGTTTTGTGTATTGAGAATTGAGTTTTGTGTATGGGTGTTGAGTTTTGTGTATGGGAATTGAATTTTGTGTATTGCACTTATGGGCCACCGTACTTCTACTACAAATTTGTAATTAACTTTGAGACGATGTAGGATTCATCAGTTTTTTGATACAAAAAATATCAAAAATTTTTTTCCAATTATAAGCTATCCGTAATGCCGGTATCCGACCGGTAACCTATGAGAATGCTCCGCTTTTAAGACGGAAAATGTTGCCATCTACTAAAGTTTGTTTCTTCCAAGTAAAAAAAAGTGATAAGTTTGATCCGAAAACGACACGAAAGATCGCAACTAATACACGGTCTTGATACGAACATGCATTGTTTAGCAGTAGAATTGTCAGAATGGATCTCACCATTTTTGAAATCGTTAAAGGTTATTCTCACCTAACGTTTTGTTTTAATAAAACAGATTCGAAATTTCAAACGTAAATATGATGACGAGCAGTTTAAATATAAAACAATTTCCAGTTTGAGTTGTTAATATTCGTGCCCAAATGTTGTGTTTTTCTTATATTGCATACCCTCTTCCAGTTATAGTAAGGAGGATTTGTCTTTTTGACAATTTTGAAAAATTATCAATGTTACTTATATTCTCTAGAGATATATTGGAAGGATGAGCGAGGGGTTGTTGCGTGCACGTATTTCTAGTGAAGGTGGGAAAACAAACAACAGATGAAATGACATTGGCTTCTCTCAAGACTTCACTCGAGCAACTGGTAAGGAAGAAAGACTTGTTAAGGGAACTCGATGACAAGATTGCCGCTAAACTTTCAGACGTGGACGATCTAGAAGCTGAGATTCTTGAATCGGAAGAACTATGCTGTAAACTCGAAGAAAAAATGAGCCACATCTCAGCCTATTCAACTCACACAACCGAACCAACCTACGAAGTCCAGTTCCCTAGCTGTGAACGAAAGCACAAGCTCATAATCTGCATCGGCAGCAGTTTCACAAACTGGAACAAATGACACTACATTTAGACATGAAACCTCAACAGTGATCAGTTCAGGCTCCTTCACAACAATCGCCACCAGTAACTGTAACGCCAAGCGTGAGTAGACTCCCAAAGCTTAGCCTCCTAACATTTTCTGGAAACCCACTCGACTGCCAATCCTTTTGGGACTCGTTTGAAGCAGCTGTTCATAGTAATTCATCATTTAATGGAATCCAAAGATTCAATTACCTGAAAGCCCAACTCCAGGAAGATGCTCAACAAGCAATAACTAGATTTCCTCTCGCCAACAGCAACTATAAACAAGCTGTGAATCTCCTTAAGGAAAGATATGGCCAACCCCACAGAATTGTTAGTGCTCACATGGAAGTTCTCCTGGATATTCTCAGCCCAAATGAACATTTGGATAGTTTTCAAGGTTCCTATGACACTCTGGAAACCCATATTCGTGGCCTTTCATCACTTGGAAAGGGTCAAGAATCCTATGGTGATCTTTGAATACCCATAATACTAGGAAAACTACCAAATAAATTACGAAGAAACCTGGCAAGAGAACACGGAGCTTTAGAATGGGCAATTGGTCAACTGCGAAAGGTAATCCAAAAGGAACTGAAGATCTTAGAAGCAAGGCAATTTGTGAATTCACAAGAAAAGCGAGAGAGGGAAATTTCATCGACCATTACATCATCCTTTCACACTGGGGCTGATGGCATTAAACAAGATCCACCACCACCACCTCCACCATCACGACTCAAAGTTTGTGTTTACTAAAAACAACATCTCAAAGACTCAACAAAGGCTAGCAATTATCAAGAAAGGAAACCTTTGCAACAATAGCCTTGGACATCACAAAGCTTCTTAATGTCGATCAAGAAACCGTTGCAAGACATGAAATCGCCAACACCACACTCGCCTCTGCAATAATGACAAGCAGCAACGGAAACCTCCAGCAAAGGGAAATGAAGCAACAAGCCAAACATCAGAGCCACCTGTCCATGCAACATTAACACCTACTCAGTCACGTCGTATGTAACGAAACGTGTAAATAGAGTAATGCTAGTTATAAATAAAAATGATTAACAGGAAATTGAACACTAGGGAACAATGATTGACACTAATGAAAATGTAACTATATATTATAACAGATGTGAAATAAAAGGCAGTTGAACTCTGGGCGTGAGACAGAGTGTTATAGTGAAAAGCTCGGGCTCGCTACATAATTTGGTGGCAGCCAAGGGGATAGAAAATACTGAGACATTTAAGTGAATTGAAGATGACGTCCATCTTCCCGGGAAAATTTGATGGCAGCTCAGATTTGGCTACATGGCTGCGTGAATTCGATGCATGCTCGCTGGCAAATGACTGGAAAGAAGAGGACAAGATAAAGAAATTACCCGCTTTCCTCCGTGGTCCAGCAGCCAGTCATTTTCATGCAATACCTGCGGACGACAGAAAAACCTATAAAGACGCGGCCAAAATGCTCATCAGTGCCATGTGCCCCACAGCTCAACGCGAGAATTTTTACTCAGAGTTTGAAGCAAGAATGCTACGACCGGGAGAGGATCCAGCCGTCTATAAGTGGGACTTGGAACAAATATTGCTCAAAGCTGACCCACTTCTCGACGATCAAGCCAAAGAAGCCCTTATTGTGCGTCAATTTATGAGAGGTCTTCCGAGAAACATAAAGATAAAGCTCCTCGAAAGTGATCCGACGCCAACATTAGCCAACATGATCGCCTTTGTGCAACGGTATCGTGCGGTTCAAGGACAAGTTGGGTCCAAAGATTATTGTGAAGTTGCTCAAACATCCGTGTCTCCTGAAGATAAGAAATTTGACGAACTGGTCGCCCTGGTTAACGTAATCGCCTGTAAGCAACAGAAACTAGAGGAGTGTTTGACAGCCGCAGTAAATCAGAACGCAGGTCAGCAAAAGAGAAACAACCCCCACGCCATACCTGGGAGAAGAAATAGGCCACCCATTGTATGCTACAACTGTCGACAGCCTGGGCATCTTGCTAGAGACTGTGGACAAGAGAACAGTAAGCCTATTCAATGTTTTTTATGTGAGGGATATGGGCACATATCTCGAGATTGTGCGAATAATTTAAAACGGGCAAGGGGCGGTCTCGACAGAGAGAAGATTGACCGCCCCAAAACACTAAATGTCTCAAATAACCAAATTCCAACCCATCCATTTGTGTCCTGTCTTATTGAGGGAATAGAAGTACAAGCCCTAGTCGACACGGGATCTATGCGATCCTTTATTAACCACGACGTTTATACTATAATGGACTTTGATTCTGTAAGAATTGATAAATCGGATGTAGAAAAATGCCGCTCCATCACGGGGGGCTCATTAGATATTTTAGGACGGATCAAAGGAAATGTCAAATTCCCCTCTACTAAACGTACGTATGAATTTAATTTTCTTATCAGTAGTAATATCCAATACGACTGTGTTCTGGGATGGGATTTCTTAGTCGCAAATAAGTTAGATTTAAGATGGGAAAACTCGCACGGGAATAGTTTGTACACCCTAGTGGGTCCGCATGGGAAAACTCGCGTTTGTGCCAAACAACTGTCACTTGATGTTGAATTTACTGGTGTTGTTGACGTTGACCAGGTGCATACAGCAGCCCCTGATGTCCCCGAGTTTGGGAGTGAAAGGGAATCAACTTTACTCTTGGAATCACGTATAAAATCGCCCTCTTTTGTTAGTCTTGCTAACGATGTTATAATTCCAGGTAGAACAGAAGTCGTGCTAGAAGGCAGGCTAGAAAAGAAAGTTGCATGTCAAACAGGTATAATATCGTCCAGACCAGAGTTAGATCAGTTACACATTCATGTCGCAAATATCGTTGTCAGTCCTAAAGGTAGACAAGTTCCAGTAAGGGTATTGAACAGCTCGGAAGAACCCATAGAATTAATGGAGGGCAAGAAAATAGCTAGTTTTGAACAGTTGACAGAAATACGGTCTAAAAAAGCGGACTCTGTTCAGGGCGACAGCGACAACTTCGCATGTGGAGCAGTTGCTTCAGCCTCATTTAAGTCGCAAGTCGAAGAGGCTATTAGTTCACATCTTAACGAAAAAGACAAACGCAAGTTAACGGCTTTATTAGATGATTTCTCAGACGTCTTTAACGATGAAATAACCGAGTGTACGATAACTAAACATAAGATCAACACGGGGAATGCAATACCGATTAAGCAACGCCCACGCCGGTTACCATATGCGCATCGCGAAGAAGCGGAACGCCAAACTAAGAAAATGCTAGAGCAAGGTGTTATTAGGCATAGCATAAGTCCGTGGTCAAGCCCTATTGTTTTGGTTTATAAAAAATCCGGGGAACTTAGATTTTGTGTCGACTACAGAAAAATAAACCAAATTACCCGCAATGACGCACACCCACTGCCAAGAATTTCGGACCTTTTAGATTCGGTTAAAGACGCCACATATTTCTCGACATTGGATCTGCGTAACGGATATTGGCAAATAGCGGTTGAACCTGACGACTGCCAAAAAACAGCTTTTGCCACACAGAGTGGCTTGTATGAATTCACCAGAATGCCTTTCGGTTTGAAAACTGCCCCGGCCACATTTCAAAGGGCTATGGAGATTGCGTTAGCCGGGTTGACTTTTGAAACATGTTTGTGCTATTTGGATGACGTGATAATTTTTGGTCGAGACATAGAAGAGCATAATAACCGACTTCGAATGGTCTTAGAACGTTTTAGAAAATTTAATCTAAAAGTAAAGCTGCCCAAATGCGCATTTGCGGAAAGACAAGTTTGTTACTTAGGACATGTCATTTCACAACGCGGTATTTCGCCAGATCCCGTTCGGAAAGGGTCAAGTTGTTCCCCAAACCCCCGAATCCGGCGACATCCAGGTGGTGCAGAGTGCGCCAGAACGCCGTAATATCAACAATGGTGAAGTTGTTAGGCACATTCAACCCAGGGTTAGGGAAGCACGGTTGCGGCAAAATGTTCGGCCGCCTGTTCGTTACGGTTACGACTAAGATGTTTCACCAGGAAAAAAAAAAAAAATAAATAATAAACTGAATGTAAGTTTTCGGGACGAAAACCAATAAAGAGGAGGATAGTGTAACGAAACGTGTAAATAGAGTAATGCTAGTTATAAATAAAAATGATTAACAGGAAATTGAACACTAGGGAACAATGATTGACACTAATGAAAATGTAACTATATATTATAACAGATGTGAAATAAAAGGCAGTTGAACTCTGGGCGTGAGACAGAGTGTTATAGTGAAAAGCTCGGGCTCGCTACAGTAGAGTCTAGGACCAAATCAACTAAGAAAACCGAGTATCCTTACTCAAGACAGCAATTGCCACAGTAAGTACAAGAACCACACGTACAGAAGCCAATATACTCTTTGATGAGGGTGCTCAATGTCCCTTCATTGCACAGTCCCTTGCAACAAAACTTGGTGCACATCCAACAAAAAGGGAAACCATCTGTTTGTCAACATTCGGCGCCAACATCCCAGTGAAGAGAAACCTTGATGTTGTAACCACAAGTGTAGAAACAGAAACTGCCGAAGAAATTCCAATTCAGGTCCTCGTTGTTCCTCAGTAAGGTCGCTACTCCACTCCAGAATAAGGTTAAAATATGTGTCAAGAACATCCCCCATCTCAAAGGACTTTAACTTGCTCACCCAGTGACTAACGACGAGAATTTCGAGATTTTACTTCTTATCGGCCCAGATTATTATTGGAATATTGTACAGGACAACATACGAGGAGATGGACCCACAGGAATGCAGTCAAAGTTAGGTTATTTACTATCTGGACCACTACCTTGTTCTACTGGTAAAGAAAATACGACCAAGATGTTCAATATCATGATCTCCCACAAGGCAGAGGATAAACAACTTGAAAGATTTTGGAAATAAGAATCCATTGGCATAACTCCGCCACATCCTGACGATACAGAAAGTAGTCTCCTCAAAGAGTGTCAACACTCTTCGGTCTCACGTGAAAAGGACGGCACTTACACTGCAAAATTTCTATGGAAGAACGAACACACACCTTTACCATCAAACCAATCCATTTGCCAGAAACTTACCAGATCCACCATCCAACGACTAGGTCGCACTCCTGAATTGTTGAAGACCTATGGCACAATAATATCAGAACAAGATGAAAGGGATTCATCAAGAAGGTACCGAAAACAGCGTCGACTGACAAAGCTCATTACATTCCTCATCACTCAGTAAGAAACGATTCGTCGACCACACCCATTAGAATAGTCTATGACTGCAGTTGTCTTCAATCACAAAACTCTCAAAGTCTCAACGACTACCTCCGAATTGGCCCGCCACTCCTTCCTGACATGACTGCCATTCTGCTTCGCTTTCGCACCTACACTTATGGTATAGCTACAGACATCGTAAAAGCCTTCCTTCACCTCCACCTTCGTGAAAGCGACAGAGACTTTACCAGATTCTTGCGGCTGTCAGACCCAGACAATCCAAATAGCCCTTTCACCACTTACCGCTTCAAAGCATGTCCATTTAGTGCTACGAGTTTTCCGTTTATGTTGAATGCTACCCTTCAATACCACCTGAACAAATTCACATCACCAGTTTCATGTGACATGAGTGAGAACATATACGTTGACAATATCCATTAAGGTTCTGATGCGGAGTTGGCAACCATCAAGTATTACAAAGAAGCCAGGTCTATCATGAAAGTAGCAAACTTTAACCTACGCTTGTGGGCCTCAAACAACACCGCACTTCAACGCAAGGCATCCCAAGAACAAACTTCTGATGCAAACTCCAAAATCAACGTCCTCGGCCTTCAGTGGAACTTATCGACCGACACTCTTATTTTGGTTTCCAAGAAAATCATCTCTTCTCCTCACCCTTTGATTACCAAGCGTGAAGTTTTACAATAGTCCTCAAGTATCTTCGACCCACTTGGACTAATAGCTCGTATAACCATCAAAGCAAAGATGTTCATGCAGAAGTTGTAACGGAAATCGATCGACTGGGATGAACCACTCGACAAAGAACTTCAACACGAGTGGCTTAAAATCGCTGATGATCTGCAGACTGCGTTACAAATCGTTATCCCTAGACGCTACCATCCATGTCCTTCGACCTCACAGAGCACACCGCAACTCCACGTCTTTGTGGATGCAAGCACAAGAGCGTATGGTGCTTCAGCATATCTTCGCCAAACACGTCAGACGTCGTTAGTTATGACAAAGACTCTTGTTGCCCCTCTCAAGAAATTAACCCTACCCCAACTGGGATTAATAGCAGCATTAGTCGGTGCAAGACTAACAACCTCCGTTCACAACGCAATCAAGACTCGCTATGAAACTCTAGAAATCCATCTATGGTTCGACAGCCAAATTGTAATACACTGGCTCCATGGCAACAAACAAGTCACAATTTGTAGCCAGCCGTGTTAAAGCTGTCGAAGCTCTGTTTCCCTCGAACGCTTGGCATTATCGCCCGACAAATGATAACCCAGCTGACATGTTAATGCGTGGAACATCATCTTCCCAACTGAAATCGTCAAGTCTCTGGCAACATGGACCATCATTGCTAACGTCATCCTCTACAGAACAGCCTGCATGGAGACCAACTACAGCTCTATTGACCGAAATCCATCAGCCAACGGAAGAGGTTGATCCACCACAACGCAAGAATTCTTTAAGTCCAGACAGCATCAATACGACTGGCATACCCTGCATAGTTGATATATCAAGATATAGTAGTCTTGCCAAAATTATTCGCGTCACAGCTTGCGTCCTGTGGTTTGTTCGACATTTAACGAATAAAACACCCAAGCAAACGGGATCACTTACGGTTCCAGAGTACACTGAAGCTGAAAATCGTTGGATATCAAACTGTCAACAAACCACCTTCCAAGTCGAATTGAATAATCTTACCTCAAAAGGAGGTTCTCCTCTCCCTTTGGTCAAACAGCTTCGACTATTCCTCGATGAACTTGGTTTCATTTGCTGCGGAGGATGGTTTCATAATGCTCCAACCAGAGAGTCCGCAAAGTTTCCACTCCTTTTACCGGCAAACCACCCCTTTACCACATTAGTTGTATATGCTGCCCACACAAAGCAACTCCACTCGGGAGTAAATTCGAATGTCAAAGCAATTCGTCAGAAATTTTGAATACCGACTGCTCTACAAGTTGTGAAGAAATTACTACGCAGATGCGTCACCTGCCGCAAACACGGGGGAAAACCTACAAAGCTCCTGATCCAGCACCTTTACCGAAATCACGAATACAAGACGTAACTCGCTTTACAATCACAGAAGTTGATTTCACGGGCGCACTCTACGTACAAATGCCAACAGGAGAGAGCAAAGTTTACATCTATTTATTCACATGCACAACTGTACGAGCAGTTCATCTGGAGGTAGTCCAAAACCTAAATGAAGATACCTTCCTTCAAGCCTTTCGTAGATTCGCCAGTCGGAAGTCACTACCAAAAAAGATGATTTCGGATAATGCCTGAACATACTTGCCGGCCGCGGAGGAGCTTAAACGCCTCTTCCAGTCTCCAACATCGACGGAAGCCTTTAACCAACGCGGCATAGAATGGCAGTTCATCCCAAAAAGAGCGCCGTGGTTCGGTAGCTTCTGGGAGAGACTTATCGGCCTCACGAAAAACCTTCTCAGGAAGATACTCGAACGTGCCTATATCAATCTTGTGAGCCTCCAAACAGTGGTGACTGAAATCGAAGCTATATTGAATGATCGACCTCTCACATACCTATCCTCCGACATCCGAGGTGAGGAACCTCGAACACGCATCACATCGCTTCCTTATACACAAGTTGAAGGCGACGAGATTAACGATCTTGACTTCGGAAGCGCCTTCCAACTTAAAAGAAGTTTCAAGAAACAAGCATTTCTCATCCAACATTTTCATTCCCTCTGGAAAGAATACTTGACATCTCTGAGAGAATTTCAAAGGACAACGGGAAGAAATACCCAAACAATGCGCACTGGTGATGTGATCTTGATCCACGACGATTGTCCAAGAACACGCTGGAAACTCGTCGTCATACAAGATCTTATCAGAGGAAGAGATGTTCTTGTTCGTGCTGCAAATATACGTACTAGCACTGGTAAGACCAACAGGCCAGTCACTAAATTACACCCGCTTGAAATTTCAACTAACGTCACCTCTGATCCATCTACAACAGACAAACCTGACGAAAGTCTTACGGATCTGCCTCAAAAAATTAAGGACCAACCAAAATCCCGAAAAGCAGCAGCCCTAAGGGCATCCTAAGGGCCGTTAGGTTATCAGTGAATTCTGTTATGTCGTTACCCTCTTTAATTGAAGTTGATTGAATTGAATTGACTTGAATCCGATCAAATATCTAAGTGGACTAAGATTCTTCGCGCGTCCCCGGAGGATGTCATGAACTTCGGGTAATAAACACATAACTGTATTAAGGTCAGCGGACAAGGCAGGGGGCACGAGGAGACGAAAAAATATTCACATCCTCACCCCCATAGTTGTTTGTAGTGAATTGTATTAAAGTTTATATTTCATAACCGATTGGAATTCTTCCTTTGCATTCGAGCCCCGCTATTCCTCACATAGCTAAACAGCACCTACAAGTAATACTTCGAGCGCAGTCTAATAAATATTGGTGTTTTGCAATAACTGATTTAACTTAATGTAACGTAAACAATGGAATGTGCCATGAGACTGTTGCTAATTTAACAGGGCGCGAACGAAAAATTGTTCTCGGTGTGGAGTAATTAGACACATATTCCTGTTTTGAACGTTAAGTAATTACATTAGATCATTTATCAACGGGCAAATACGGGAATTTTAAAATTTGGATCTTTGATCGCTTGCATCTGACTCTGATGCCACTATCCTGCTGGCACCATTTAACATGACAGTGATATTGACTGACTGAGTTTTACGTTAGTCTTCCGTTGTTAAAGAATGACTGCTAAGGACTTCTGGTAACATATTTTACTCAGTAAAAATTCGAAAATCTAGATTTTTTTGAGTACGAGCTCATAAAGGAGCACAATCACACAAATAAGCGTCAACGCACCGTTTGTTTACATTAGGAGTCAATCACTGAAAAGTACCTATATTTAGGTCGCTCGCTACTATTGAAACAATTCGAGGACAACTACGAAATTTGGACCACCGTTTTATAATATTCGGAAGCTTAACATGTGAAAATTTCGGATCAGTCCAACCTATCCCACAAACCGATTTTACCCCGTGAAAACAAGGATGTAACGAAAGTTGCCATAGTTTAAACCACTATTTTGAGCGTGACCTTTGTTGTATTATGTTATCACAACTAGAGTATATAGTTCTATGTCCTGTCATTTTGTGCGCGTATTTTAGACGTTCCCACGGTAATACTTACCAAGTTATTGTTACTCAGAAATACTTCATAATTGCATTTCGGCCATTCTGGCATAATATTGACGTTACTCCATCTTGGACATGGTTGATTACGTAGTTTATGTGATTAATTCTTTTAAAAGAACAATACCAACTCTACCGGTGAAAAAATTTTGGTGGGAATATGTGCAGTACTTAACGAAATAATGAAGCACGAACTATGCGAAAATTTCATATTCGCTTAAAGTGGCGACTTCCGCTCTTTATCAGCTGACGGTTTTTCGATCATATTTTACAGGATACCCAATGCCATCCGGTAAAAATCCATATGCAGTTTAATCATGTTATGGTCTGTAAATGTACCAAAAAATCAGCCCAGTCCGTGAAGTTGGAGCGGGGAGATAGGTTGAGTTGACATGGAATGACCCATCTGCGAAGGAGTCCAGCTAATGGGACCCGACTAGTACGAAAAAACAACTAAAATTTATCCAGTTACTACTGAAATTTTAATTTCAAGTTACATGGATTAAGTTCTCTAACCTTTTCCTTGGAAGATGCATTCCTTTAATGACTCGTCTTGAGTTAAACAGAGGAAAAAAAATCAAAGACTAATACTTTTGTTGAGATATTTCCAACCCCTTCTTGGAAAGATTTTTCTTCTTGATGAGCAAAATTGTCTGCCGTTAGCCAGAGTAAAATAATCAAAGACTAATCCTAGTAAGAAAGGGCTAAACATTGACTGATATGGATTTTTCAATGATGATCCAAAGTTAGAGGAAAGCTATAGTTTTAACTAAACGGTGAATTCGGAGTCGACGATTTTCCGCTTTAGTAGTTCTTTTTGAACGCTTTTCAAAGCCAAATTATATTTTATTATCTGTATGCTCCTTTTCAACTGTCTTCATTTTTAAATTGCACGCACGTCCATAGCTATTGAATAGAGATCTAAATACTGGAAAGGGTTCTTAAATTAAATGTACTTTAATTTAATTTGATTTAATTTAAATTAAATTTCCGACTTGTTTTTGGTTTTAAGATCACAGCCATTCACTTACCAATACAAACCTTGCCGTTTCCAGAGAATCCTGATTTACACACACAGCTGTAGCCTTTATCATGATTTTTACATTCTGCATTTTTATGGCAGTCATGTTTTTTTTCTGCGCACTCGTCGATATCTGCGAATAGAAAATCTCAGTTGCAACAATACAACAATTTGTAAGGAAAATTCCCTCTCAAAACAACTCACAAAAGCACCTCATGCACTACGACACGTAATAAAAGGTGATATCAGGATTGTTTGTATCTGGAAATTAAAGTCACCTAAGTATATTTCTTCATCTAATTAAAGGACATCTCTGAGGGTCATGATGTCTAAGTGATGAGAAGGCACACTAAGCCGACATACAAAAAGCTTTTACTTAATTTTTGAACAACAGAAAGGGGTTAGACATCATCCAAAGTCAAATAATCAAGCGTTATCCAGACGAACATACTATAAGACTACTGCTGCTGGGGAAGGGAGAAGCACTATTTCATGAAAGAAAACGATTTGATAAGGACGAATCAGAACTGGAAAGCTGTAATGCAGCCATGCCCTTACCACCACAAGCCTGCGTTACTGCTGCGTTGCACACACAGCTGTAGCCTTTCTCATGATTTATACATTCTGCCTCTGCATGACAGTCGTGGGATTTTTCGGCTCACTCGTCGATATATACGCCTTGAAGATCTTAGCGACAGCAATAAAATAATTTATAAGGAAAAGTACCTTCTTTCAAAACTACTCACACACCCTCTTAATCAGCCACCACACATAATAAAAAGCAACATCAAGACAAGTTAGACGAGAATAAATCACAGCAATTATCTTCTCGGGTATCAAACCTACATTCGCGTACATGGATTTTTTTAATGCAATTACTGAAGGTCTTTTTATGTATATCTTAATCACATATCTTATCTTGTTTGTCAACTCCTTTTATCATTTAGTCCTTATCTCGTTTATCGGATAACGGGTATCATATGTCGGGACACAACATTGTATTGCATTGTGGTGCATCGCATTTATGCATGATATGGCTGATATATGACATGGTATGGCAGGAATGTATTGTATATTGCATAAGTAAATTGCGTTTTCTAATGTACTGTATGATATTGCCGCTGTAACTTATTGTCCAATGTACTGTTCCGTAAAATACCATACTGCATTGTACTGTACAGTTTTTCCGCGTGCCGTACTGTACTGTACTGCGCTGTACTATGCTGTGCTGTGCTGTACTGTACTGTACAGCTCAAGTTTACCATCAAAATTAGTTGACCAACAGGGGTGTATAAAACTTAAACTTCGTCAACCTTTCAGGCTCCATTTGCCCGATATGATTGTCGGATACTATTGTTGACCTTGGCACATTCAATGAACTCTTAAGAACCAAACTCCAACTCTAACACCGCTCACAAATCCTTCAATACCTGCTGACGACCTCGGTAATAAAACTATGAACATCAGGAGGAACAATCATACACCAAAAAATAAGACAAGATACAACTTTCATTTTAACATCTTTAGGGATCAAGCTTTCCACGATTGCTCATTACCAAGATATTTTAAAGTTTGTACAGAAATCCTCAAGTGGAGCCTTACGATGGTCACGATGGGAGCACGATGACCTCTGTGACTAAATAAGTCGTGTACGTCAGGAGGACCAGTCGTGTGAGACAATCGTTCTGAGTGATCAGCCCTTAGCTTTTTAATCTAAACATCGACCTTTCAGGTTTTTACCCTTGTTTTGCATTGCCCAATGCCCGCGTGGCATTCTACTTTTGCATTGACCAAGTGGGGATCCGAAACAGACACCAAAAAGGCCCTAAATTCCACCATTATTGGTTTAATCATTGGATAGAGTCACCCTTCCGCTATACGTACAATTTAGAGGAGTGGACAGGAAACCGAAATCACTCTTATAATAAGCAGTTTTAGCAAAGCGACGACACGAAAGTTAGTCATTACCCAACATTTAGGTCACGCTCATTTGAGAACAAAAACGTCAACATATGACACAACTCAAGTGTGGTCGTTATATCGCTGTTGTCCATACGAATTACATCACTAAAATTCAACCTTTACCCGTGCAAACGTCTGTTTCCTTGAGCATGTGGACTGGTCTATGTGCTAGATGTGTTGGTTTGGAACAGACCATAGCAAAATAATTATGCACTTTTCTCCGAACGAGTTGAGACTTTAGTTTCCTTATGAACCATTGCATTGTACAATTGCAATTATATGGATTCCTGCTCAGCGATCAGTCAACAAAATTGAAAAAAGTAAGTCAAAACAGTTTTTGTTTGATAGATATATATACCAGAAAATAATGCCCATTGCACGTCTCTGTATACTTTCTTAACATTGGTAAAATAATTAGGCAGGGAGTAATTATGAACAGGGACTGCATTGCCTAAAGCAGATCTGATGCATGTTACATAGGATGACACTAGCTCTTGTGACGGTGTAATTAGCCCGTTTAAGTTGCACGAGACCTTCTTTCAGCTGTTTTCTTGACTATATCTCCCTGACATACCTGTTCTACGCAATTAAAGTTATCACTAATTGGGAAACCCAGTAACTTAGCACGACTTACTATCTCCAGGCTTTTTTTGTCTACTTTTCCCAGGCTAAAATCTTGTAAATGTTTGGAAAACGAGGTACGTTTATGTATTAAAAATTCTAGTAACTTGTGTTTACCCTTATTTCAGGAAGGTATTATTATACGATCGACAATAGTTGCAAAATATTAGCCGAAAAACTTTGGAAAAGTTCAAAAGTTTTGCAACGATTGTCCTGAAAATCTTCCTTCTTCATTTGTCTTTCTTTCCTTCTTTCCTTTCCTACCCCTATCATTCCTCTGTTTCTTTTCTCTCTTCCCTCACTTCTCTCACAATTCTTCATACTATCCCTATCTTCTCTTATCTTTTCTTCCTCTCTTCTCATCCCTTCCCTTCCTTTCTTTCCCTTTCCCTTCCCTTTCCTTCCCTTTGTTTCTCTTCTCTTCCTTTCCCTTCTCTTCCCTTCCCTTCTCTTTCCCTCCCCTCCCCTTCCTTCCCTTTCACTTCTATTCCTTTTCCTTCCCTTTCCCTCCCTCCCCTTTCCCTCCCTCCCCTTTCCCTCCCTCCCCTTTCCCTCCCTTCCCTTTACTTGATTTCTCTTCTCTTCCCTACCCTTACCTTTCTTTCTGTTCTCCTTTCTTCTCTTCTTTTGCCTTCCTTTCTTCACGCTTCCCTCTCCTTCCATCCTCTTTGCTCTTATTTCCTTCCCTCTATTTCTTCCATTTCCTCAACCTACTTTGCCTATCTTCCCTTCCTTCTTTCTTTCCGTCCTTCCCTTCTTCCTTCTTCCGTTTCTCCATCCCTTCCCTTTCTCTTATTTCTTTTCTCCTTTCTTTCTGTTGTTTATCTCCTTGCTTTTTTCTTACATCTCTCCAACTTCTGGTTATATTATTGTGACTTACATGTATTCATATGGTGCACTTAATATATCTGATGGAACTGATTCCAAACCATGGTATGAGCAATCCAGCAAATTAGGAGACGACAACCTCTCACAATCCGTGTAGCTCTTCACGACTAAACAAAATAACACTCCATTAAAATAAATAGCGGGAGAATTATTCTATTATCTTTGATGAGCAAACTCTTAATACAACATGTTCTTTCTGAATATGGGTTCAAACAATCACAAGAATGCGATTGAGTATGAACATTCGCCAAGCTTCCGAAAAACGACTTCCGAGCCCCATAGGTGGATGGAACCCACTACCTTCTGATGCCTTGTGAGACGCTCTAAGCATTGAACAACCGAGACTCGGATGGCGAGCCAAAGTGGTAGTTCAACATATGAACTGCCATGGGGTAACCACGAAAGTATGGTCTTTCGAAAGTCCATCACTGCAAACCCTTTCACGGAGGATATTTCATAATTTAAACAAAGTTTTTAAATTCGTAGATACCATGGTGATTGGTAATTTTAAGGTAAGTAGGAGAAGATGAAGAGTAATATACACTTTAAAGAGGTATACACAGTTACCAAAGACTGTTGGATAGTTTAGTTCTTAAAAGAACAGTATGAAACTTAAAGAGGTAAAATTCTACGTAAAGAATAAGCCTAATTCTTTAGTAAGCTGGGTAGAAAACCCATCTTCTACAACGACCTCGATACCTAAACGCATTATTTTCTTTACTCTACCATTTAGGGTCAACATTCTCTTCAGATTCGCAAACAAGTCGCTAAACTTTTTGCTTCTGCTTTCCCTCAAATTCAGCTTCGAGTCATATTTAAACCTATTCGACGTCTTTCTAGTTTTTTCCGTTTTAAAGATCAAATTCCTCTTGCACTAAGATCTCGCGTAGTTTACAAATTCAAGTGTCAATGCTGTGAGTCATTGTATATAGGTGAAACTATTCTCCATTTACACGCGCGTGTTTCTGAACACATGGGAGTTTCTGCTTACATGGGAAAGCTTATCTCCGTCACCACTTTATTTGGTGTTTTAACACACCACAAACAAAATGGCCACCCTGTTTCTTTAACTGATTTTTCTATTCTAAGCTCCTGTTCTTCTAATTTTGAACTCCTTCTCCGTGAGAGTCTACTTATTAATAAGATAAATCCTTCGCTCAACGCCAAGATCAGTTCCCTTCCTTTAACCTTGTTCTAACTGTTAATTTTTTCCTTGTTATATGTTTTTTCTGACAACATACACACCTGGATTCACTCACGCATACACTTTATCGCACACTTTTTTCACCGGTTTTCACCACCAGTCTTTCTGTTAATTACTTCCTGTCATTGTAAATAGTACATGCAACAATCTCGTCAGTCAAGCATACTCTAAGATGTCAATCGCAAGGCACAAAATCGCACTTGTAAACAGCCCTTAAGAGTTCGGTGTGTTCCTTTTTGATAAATGCCCATTGTACAATCCCGTTTCCTCTCATGTGGGACTCTTCTTTCGATCTGCAATGAAGAAATCGCGCAAAAATCGCATTCGAAGTGGATTGACCATAAGGGCTGTTTACACGTGCGATTTTGTGCCTTGCGATTGACATCTTGGACTAAGTGTTTAACTGACGACAGCGTCGAGGACAAACTGCAGCGAATCATGAGCGGATATCTTGCTGCATTGACTGCCATAAGTTTATTACATACACCCGGATGACAACCGCAACGTGCAAAATCGCACATGTAAACGGCCCTTAAAACACCTCAAAAATAATCGGTCGGGAAAGGGGTAAGGCCCAACCATGCTTTTCAAAAGCATTGCTGGGTCTTAACACTTAACAACTAACCTTCATTACAAAGATTGAACCTTGACATGTCTTCAACGTCTTGTCCCTTTAGCGCAACAGGTCCCGCACACTTCATTCCATACAGGTCGAACAACTTTTCTTCGATCGACGACCTTTGTTTGATAAACCAAGCCATATTACAATCGCAAACATACGGATTATGTCCAAGCATACTGCCGAAAAACAAAATAAACGTTATGCTATGATTCAAATGAAATTGAGTAAGGTGCGGCATTAGGAATTGTTATGGTTATTGAGCAAAGTCAACACCTAATCGCATGGCTTGCAACCTTCCATTGTTAAGGGATATTCAACGAAATTGAAAATGTTCGGTGAAAGGGTAACAAAAAGCTAATGTTTTTACATTTTACTCAACAACAGCCAGGTAGTGGCGTAGCTAGAGTTTGTGCCACCTGGGGCCGGTCCTTGAGTTTACTGCCTCCCTCCACTCACACATCAAACATACTTAAACAAAAAGTGAAAACGACGTATGGGAAAAACTTGAGAAAAAACTAAAACAAAACAAAACAAAAAAAACCCAGAAAAAAACGAGACCGAAAAAAGTTTTTTTTCATTGCAGTAGAACAAAAGTGCCGCCCCTCTCGTTCCCCCTATCTACGATAGTGCAGCCAGGGTCTCCAACTTTATTTATGCCTCAAAAAGCTGTGGTATACCATCAAGTTTAATTGTTTCTCGCTGTTCTAACATGAGGAACATCTGACCGCAAATTCACTGTTATGAAGTTATCGTCGACTGAATTGCAAACTTTAATTCTTTGCAAGCCAGAGTAAAACGAGAAATAACCATCCTGCCGGGGAATATTTAAAGAATCTTTCTAAGGTATCTGTGGACGAGCGATTTTCTGATTACAAGGACTTAACAGCAGTGGCACTGCTAGGAATTTTTTTTTTTGAAGGGGCAAAATACGTATACGTTACGTTATTTGTGATAACACATTTGTAGGTGTGATGTTTACGGGCCACACATTAGAACACGAATGAATGTTTATTTTTATCACTAACTCGATGACATCACTACATCACCGGGTATTACATAATTTCTGGTTACTAAGACACTATAGTAGGCAGGTCAGGAGCATACCCCCTAGAAAATTTTTTTGAATTTGGGTCTCCTGCATTTTGAGGGCACTTTGGAGCAAAATATAAAAAACTTGAATCACATTTTTAATAGTGTGAGGATTTGGACGGATCTAAAATCCCACTCTGAAAAATATTGGGGAGGGGGAGTGTTAGAATATTGTGCTCTGATATTCTGTAAGTTAATTGTGTTCATTAATTGTCTTGATGAAATATGTGTAATAGCCAAACAGGAACTGTTATAATGAGATAAAGAAAGCTCGAAAGTGCACCACATGCATTCCAACTGATGAGAACTAATTTAATTCATATCCTGTAATCTTTATAAATCCTTTTATGGTAACGATTCATGTATACATAGAAATATGATTGAAATAAAATAACTTGAGTTTGTGTGTATAACTCCTGAAGTTAAGTTGTGCGTTGGGCTTCGTAATCAAGATAGAGCGATGGCTACAGCACAAAACCCAACAGGGAGGGCGCCCTCCCTCGCCTTCCCTTGCCGGTGCCACTGCTTAACAGAAGGTTAAAAGCTCAAGCAACAGGAAACAATAAAGGGTCAATCTCCAACTTTCTTTAATTGAACGACAGCAAGCATCGTTTAACTTTGTTCAAGGTCTTCTAATTACAGATAGCCAAGCGCATTAATCAACATGTATAACTCAAGAATGTCGTACGCTCTTGAAAAGAGTGTTGAATGCTTTTGGCTGCGTTCTACGCTCCATAGAGTTGACTGAAACTAGGAAATTTAATTTGGTTTCAAAGACGTCCCAACCCTTGAGCATCCTCTTGAAAACCTAATCATGTTTCCTAGTGGTTTTAAATTCACAGGTCCCAAGCAGGGACCAAGTTATTGTAATCTCAATAAACAGGGGAATATATGGTGACTTACAGGCTTTTTAAACAAATAGCTTCATTACAGGACAAGTATATGAGGGTAGGAATCTCGTACTTGGCGGAAACTCAAGATCTTGTCACCTATCACATTTTCATTCAGGTGGAAATTTATGACAAAGGAAATAAGCAAAAAAAGTGTGTTTTGATATATGTATTTAAAACTAAAAAGAACCAAATGTTTTCGACATTAAGTCATCTTTAGGGTTGAGAACCATAAAACGATTTTATGACTTAATGTCGAAAATGATAACTTAAATGACTTTATGTCGAAAACGTTTGGTTCTTTTTAGTTTTAAATACATATATTTTAGCCTTGTATATAGCTTTATTATTTGTACAACGATTATTATGACAAGTGCGTTTTGATTGGCTAAATGCTATGCTCCTATAACTCTATAAAAATATAATTAATGTTTGTCTTTCCCGAAAAAGAGTGTTAGTTTAGATCTTCATAAATGCTAATTTTGGGCAGTTAATTTTCTATGGGTTATTCATGGAGAATACGGCAAAAAACACTGACTGGTGCACACAAAGAGATATTTCAAGACAAACAAAATTTCAGAGAAATACCAAGTGAAACTATAAACCGGGAGGAGAGTTCCATGACGACACTTAGAGTGATTCCGGGGGAGACTGTCCAAAGCACGCCATCAATTCCATTCCTCGCAATGAATTTTTAATCTAAACAACCTGGCTAAAGATCTACAAAACCTTGGATACTTACATATATTTTGCATTCTTAAATTCAAATGCATCCTTTGGAATAGTTTTGAATCCTTTATAAGTGCAGTTTACGATATTTCCTGTAAAATAATTTGTTTCAATTTTCTCCATTTTGCACTGTTTCCATGACGGCTCTTCGCTTGTTCCGAAGCAGACACACATTAATCCAAAAACCGATTGAAGAAGCAGAAGGTGGCTCATCTTTTAATGTAGGCTATTGGGTTTCACATCTCTCTCATCTCTCAGCAGTTAACGTAGTTAGGTAACGTTTAACAAAAGTAATGGTTTTGTGTCGGAGTGAATGTGTTTGTGTGACGTCACATAAATGCTCTTCCTGTCAAGGAATTATTAAATTAATACTCATTATCACCATGCGCCTGCAATAAGCAAGTTCGGAGTTTACTGCGGAAGAGACCGAGTAGAAAGGAGATAAAATACACATTTGGACACTGTTGTATAAAACTCTCAATTATTTTTAATCCACTGTTCGGTCGGGTGGTTAAACGTCGTTAAACCTACGGACGCAAAATTTGTTTGCTAAAATTAAGTACTAATCAATAGGGTAACGAGGGGGTTGGGGGGCAATTTGTGCAGATGTCTCGGGTGGCACTTTTTGGAGGGGCGGCATTTTCAGCCATCAGTGTCCTGAAAGCGTTGACCTAGGCATTAAGTCATTCTCGTGTTGTTGATAGACGAACGTAATGACACCAACTGATTACTATTTATTTGAAGATTGATAGCAGTTGAACAGCAAAGTTTGCATAAGTTTACACATGAGCGATGGTTAGTAATTTGAATTTCTACACATGGTGTAGAAAGAATATTCCATTTTTTTATAGAATATTTTTATGCATGCCTGCTTTTTGAGTCTTCTTTTGTTCTTTCTTTTCTTTTTTATGGGGCGGCAATTTACCTCGTTACCCCACTGGCCCGAGGTGACACTACTTCAAAGCCAAAAAACACTACATTCCGAAATTTTTTGAACAGAAAAATTCTCATCAACTTAGAGCTTGTGAACCACAGCAATCTTTAAAAAATGTATTGTCTTGGTGGCAACAGCGAAATTACATTTTATTTACAATCTTCCCTTTCTCACGCTTCACAAATAACGAACAAAAAAGAGCATGGTTGACAGTTTCCCTAAAAACCAGAGAAGCAATGGATTTCCGATTAAACTTGTTTATTAGTAATTGGGAAGTCTAGGGATGACTCCTCGGGTCAACTGGGACGATTAAAAGTAGTACAAGATAAATTTCAAGCACTATTTTCTAGACAACTGTGATCATGAGAAGCTAAGGGCGGGTTATACGTCTTTAAATTTGGATGTGTTCCGGAATTTTCCCTATGATAGGACTTATTCTACTGGACACAGGAAAGATAAAGAAGTGTTTTAGAACTCAAACATCTAGGTGGCATTGGACAAATTTTGCACGGTAGCTCCTTGTAAAACCACTCTTTTAGCTGTAAGAGAGGAACTAAGCAATATGCTGCTGCAGTTTATAGGGTGAAGATGACTTCCAACTGAACCCCTTCCACTTTATTTGGAAAAAGCAACGAGCGTTCTTGAACATTTCAACTCACCTTTTGATGGTGCATTGGTCTCGAAATACTACACTGGGTCAACCAAAATGCCCTTCAAACAAAAAATACGTTTCCTTTCATGTTCCGTTTAAAAACTCCAAAGTTTCCGAGACATCGATCAAACGTAGTTGTACACAGAATGAAAGATCACACCGCCAGTTATGAGTTGTTGGAGTCTTGGTTATTCACCAAAGATTAAAGGTGAGACAATCCAGTATGTGAACTCATACACGACCAATGTAAACCAGAAATACAGTGAAATATAATGTTCAACATTAAAGTGAACAATACGTCACCAACAACTGCCCGTATTTTGATAAATATGAAGAAAATAGATCGGTGTTTTACGTTTAAAAGTCAACAGAGCTCTTAAGGTTTGTCCACTTTGACACAAATTGACACTTTGACAGAATTTCTTCTGACCTACGACTTACTGGTGTAACATATACTGGTTTATCAGAAATTGATAATTTCCTTGCCGGCCACTGTACTATGTTTTGCACAATGTTTTCACACTTCAGACGTACATGGCTCCCTAAAGTGGCCGGAACTTTGGCTTCATCCAATCATAAGACCGGGCATAAGGAGTTATCGTTCCAGTCTTTTTATAGAGTTCAATGTTTTGGCTTCACTTTTCATTGGCCAGTTAGCATTCCAGATATGGAAATCGAGTTCCCTGTGTACTTGCTTTCTAGTCCTTTACACAACTTTAATTTTCAGTTTTTGTTTGGTTTGGCTTCGAAAACATTCACAACCATGGAAAAAGTGGACAGACGAAATATTACTGGATCAGTATTACAAATTCGAGTGTTTAAAAGGATTCGTTACTGTCGTGTAGCCTAAGAACTGTCCTAAGTTGTCTAAAGATGGTAAACTGACGGTAAAAAAGGGACTTGGACTGAGCAGTTTCCTCAAGTAACTTTTTGGGACGGTTTTATCAGGTTTCTCGTCAATTTGGTGATTTATTTTCGTAAAAATACATAACCTATAACTCGGTTTGACTTTGTCGAAATGTATTGGAAATTCTTAGACTTATTTCTATCTTTTGAAGACATGTTTTGTGTGTATTTACAATAAGGAAAATTTTTAGAAAATATAAAAAGTCGCGTGGAAGACTAAAACTGACGTCCAAACCCGCGTAGGGGACTGAAACTGACGTACAAAATTACCCTCCATTGGCGACCATTTTGCTTCACTTTTTGCGGGAGCAAATTACTGGGAGTTAGCATTCCAGATATGGAAATTGAGTTCACTGTTCCAGATATGGAAATCAAGTTCACTGGGTGGAGTTATCTTGCTGCCAACATGGCGGATCCTGGACATGCGCACTGAAAAACGAGGACACATTGCACCTCCAAGTGACCACTGACCTGTTACATACAGGTCAGTGTAAATGATCCTTCTGTTCTTTTTCTTATTCTGTGTCTTGAAGATAAACAACGCGCCCGCGATCTTTAGGTCTTCTGTGACAAATTCCCGCTTGTTTTGGTATTTATATTTCCTATTCCGTCATTCTGTGCCAAAGTCTTTCAACTCTAAAAAGGCTGGAACGATACCTCGCAGTACCAGGCTTCACAATTGAATGAAGCCGGAAAAACCGGACCGGTATCCCGAAGGTGCGAGTTCAAATCCCGCTGGATTCAACATTTTCCAGTTGACTTCGGCAGTTTGTAGGTTAATTGTGAAGTTTTCGTTTCATAATACCCTGATGATAATTCTGAAATAGAATTGAAACACTGCACATCCATCCTCATGGATAGCGTTAAGTTAAGCAAACATCTCGTGCACAGAGGTGGCGCCAGGAATTCTCTGACGCAGGGGCTTAAGTCTCCGACAGGGGGGCTAAGGTTTAGGGGCAGGAAAATGCATTATTTTTTTTGGAAAGGAATGCATATGCATAAATAAATGAACAATTTGTATTTGTACTGACTACAGTAAGACATATTATATTAACATATTGTGTAAATAGCAATGGACAGGTCATTCTCGAATACTTAATGTATTGTTTTTATTTCATCACGCCTATGATGGTTCTAAAAAATAAGAAAATTTCTTGTTTGAGGATAAACTAATAAAAGGTAAAAGTTTAGGAAAATAATAATAGTGATAACAAAATACAACACTTACGACAATCAACCCGGTGAGTTAGAAACGTTATACTTTTATAATACGGTAGAACCTGTATATAACGGCCACCCTCGGGACTTCAGAAACTGGCCGCTTAATGCAGGTGGCCGCTTAATACAGGATCACTAAAAATACTCGCTGGGCGTGGTCAAATGTCAGTTTCAATAGCGTGTCATACAACACTGCATTCAAGCAAACAATAAGAAAATCAACGCTCTTTGAGGCGATCTTTACTTTTAACAAAGTTGCTAACTTGTAAATGTAGCGGTGCAACAAACGTAAAGTTATGAAAAGGTACAATCAATTGTCTTTTGCTCTGCTATGCAGTATTTCTGACTTACAGTTCACAACGACATCAGGGACCGCGGTGCTGCGGGGGCTAGGGGGGCTGTAGCCTCCCAATATTTTCCGGACCAGAAGTTTGGTCGGCTGCATTGGTGGCTAATTTAAAGTCAATAAGCTTTTGTCTGACTCTCACTTGCTGCGTAATAATGGTTTGTTATTTGCATCCAGTCCGTAGCAACGGTAAATTGCCTCTGATGTTCAAACTTATATTGACAAAAATGCAAGCAGGTCCTACAGTTTATTGCCAAGTTTTGTTCTTCTCAGATGTCGAGTAACTCAGAAGTATTTGAAACGAAGATTAAGTAATTCGTTAAACGAAGATTAAGTAATTCGTTTCACCTTCGTCAACAAATTGTTGTACCTCCGGATGAATACTCAGCATAAATCTTCTTCATAGACATTTTCAGCCAACTTTGAGATAATATATAATTTATCAGTTTTTTTAAGACAAAAAATATGAAAAAAAAATTTTCACTCATGAGCTGTCCATGATGCTGATATCCGACCGGTAAGACAGAAAGCCTGGGTATCTAATAAAAAATCTTTCTTTAAAGCAAAACGAGTGAAAAGTTTCATTGGAAAACGACTTGAAATATCTCAAGATCGCAATTAATACAGGGTCTTGCTATGAACATCCATTGATAAGCAGTAGAATTGTCAGAATGGATCTTTTACCATTTATTAAACCGTTAAAGGTTATTCTCAGCAAACGTTTTGTTTTAATAAAACAGAATAGAAATTTTAAACGTAAATATGACGACAAGCAGTTTAAATGTAAAATAATTTCCAGTTTGGGTTGTCAATATTTGTGGCCAAATATTGTGTTTTCTTTATTGCATTACCTCTTCCAGTTGTAGTACTTGGATTCTCGAGATATGTATTGGAAGGGTGGGAGAGGGTTTGTTGCGTAAACGTATTTCTAGTACGATATGTAATTGCAGAGAAAACATTCGTATTTTACTTGTCATCGATCATTATAGTTTCATTCATTGATAAAGAGCGAAAATATAATACATGTCACAGTTTTGTCTCAAAAAATATGACTGGATTTGGCACATAACCATTTCAAGATTCAAATATGTGGGTGGAAGAATACATCCATGACGTCAGCCCCCCAAAATAAAAGTGCTCCGCGGTCCGTGGACATGCATCTCATTCCGTCATTTCATAGTTCTTACGATCAACGTGGAGATAAAACGAAAATTTTGCTAAAGTAGCGTTGTTTGAAATAAAATTCAAACCAACAAGCAACGGAAAAGTCACTGTAAAGGGCAAGCGCATTGAAAGTGGTGGAGGTTATGACCTGGAAATCTCGTACAAGTATACGTTTGGAAGCCATTTCTTCACAATCACACTGCTCAAGAACAAGCTATTTGAAAAAGTAATTTCAAGTAGAGCTAGAGGGAAGCAGATTCGAAACAAAATTTTTTGCATCTCGTGATTTTGTACTGCAGCTCATTGCTGACATCTGGAAAAAAATTGACCATAATGAACGGTTAATTATAAGCATTAACATTGTCATTTCTATAATGATGATTGATCGCTTCTTAATCACAATCAAATATAAGAAAATACTGCATGAAAAGACATGTGGCTTTGGGTTTCCGTTTAAGGGTGACCGCTTAATACAGGTAAAACGAACAAAGAAAGACAAACATGGGACTGCTTAAGGGTGGCCGCGGCCGCTTAATAGAGGTGGCCGCTTAATAGAGGTGGCCGCTTAATAGAGGTAACAATTACAGCATGTGTATGGGCCAAAATTCGGGACTTTGAAAACTGGCCGCTTAATAGAGGGTGGCCGCTTAATACAGGGCCGTTATATACAGGTTCCACTGTACACACAATTAGAGTGCAATCCTGCACCTAGGAAATCTTGCTTTGAACCTGTTCACTACGGTATCTAAGTTAATTTTGCCCTCTCGATCACGACGAATTCCTAGTATCATTAGGCTATCCAGCGCCCCTTGTTCCATGACCGTTCGAAGATCAATCTTTATCAGCCGCATAGTCCGTAGTATTCTAAACTCGCAAAGCCACAAAGCAGTGAAGGTGATACCGATAATTATGGCTTTAGGCCAGCTTGCCCAGCTCCACATCAGTGTCAGTTTGCTTTTTTGTTCGTTTTCACATTATTCCCCCAATTTTCTCGTAAAAATTCTTCCCCGTTTTTATTATTCACATTTAAGGCAGATCATTCGTTTTTCCTTTTCACCAGTTTGAGAAAACAAACACGAACATTTAAAGTTTCCCCCACATATGTCGTTCCCCCGACGAATTGCTCAATTTTCCCCGACGGGGGGAAACGCTTTCTCTGAAATTTCTAATCTAATGTCAGGTGACTTTTTGAAAAAATGGACGAGGATTTTCTCTGGTAGCGACTCGTGGGGTAATTAACTTTGTTAATTAGTGCTGACACAACAGTTGCGAATATATTTGTCGTTTTGCCCTTGTTCTAAAAGATCGATCAGGAGCTTTAAGAACTATTCTTCTGTGCACACCTCACTCACTAATGGACATTGAAAAGTGCAAAACATTTGCAAAAAGTCAAGTAAGCACTAAGAGTTTAAAAGATATCTTCTTAGTACCAGCAGTGTGACAGTGATTTAATGGAAAATAGCCCCGACATTTGCAGCTCTCGACAGGTGATTTTTTAATTACCCAAGCTAAATTTTTTATATATTATAATGCTATAACAGACCTTTCTTTTAATATAAAATTTATTATAAAATTCAAAATACCAGGGCAGTAATTTTGTCTTTCAATTTTCCTCATTTACACAGTTTTGTCATGGAGTTGAAATTAAGCAAATTTCATGCTCACTGGAGCGTATACAAAAACACCCGTATTTCTGATTTTATTTAATTTTGTAGTTCACCAAATGTCCAAACATTGAAGTGTTCAGTTTCATTCAGATACAATGAATCATTATGCATCAAGAGCGTGTTATATTTTACTAATTTTCGGCCGATGAAACGTCGTCTCTGATTAGATGCAGTATTTCATGTTTAACCTCAAAACGAAATTCCTTTGGAAAGTTTTATAGTGATTTTCAATAATAGTTCACCAAAGGGATTATCCAGACAAAATATGAACAAATCCGAAATTTCACGTTTGTCCACGAGTTCTCGATATTTACTGACATCCGCCCTTAAATTGGATAAAATTCGCCTCCAGTCCCTGCGGACTGGATAGCTCACCGGGTAGAGCGGCGGACCGGTATCCCGAAGGTGCGAGTTCAAATCCCGCTCGAGTCGATATTTTTCAGTTGACTTCGGCAGTGTGGGTTAATTGTGAAATTTTTTTCACAATAGGTCGCGTGTTTTATCGTGTAGGGCACTGGGATGACCTGCAAATTGACCTACATTTCAGCCTCCATGATGGCTTCGAAATACAGTTTGTAGGTATCGTTCCAGTCTTTTTAGAGTTCAATGGCCGAAGTCAAAGATGCGCTTCTCAGCCATTCAGGAACTTGGTAACAAGTTCAAGCAACAGAGGCAAAATGGCTACTGAGGATTTCTTGGTAAGGTTTATATCTTGGTTTTACTGCTTTTCTCAATCGTCTTGTTACCCAAGAATCAATAGAAAATCAATTAAAGGTGTAAATATGGGTAAAAAAACCTCGCTAGCTTTTGAATCGTTCTTAACATCTGCGATGGTACTTTTAAATATTTTGCATCGTCATTATGAATCTAAATTCATATTTTTTTTTGTAACAAGTTGTCATTATTTTTTATCCATGAGGTTTTAACTAAAAGTTAGGATTGCTTATGATTAGTTATTTGTTACAAAGTTATAGGATTGTGTGGAAACAGTAGAACACAAGTCACAATGTAGTGTAATTACGAACTTTTCATCATATGATATAAGGACTTCTTCTTGAAAAGTCGGCAGATGTTGTTTTGTTTGACTAAACTCATGGTTTTTCATATACTGTCAAATGAAGCAAGGCTGTAATACAGCAGCTGTTGTTACAATTGGCAGCAGTTTGATATATTATGAAATAGTAAGTTGTCCTGGAATTGTTTTGACGTTTTTGTCCTCTTTCACACCTTTAAAGTCTCATCTGCATGATACAATTGTCACATGTGGTTGTTAACCTGGTCATGTGCAATTAACTCTTACATGTAATAACACAATTTATGCTTCCTATTTGCTTGCAAATGTTGCATAAGCTGCATACATGAGAATGAGCAATTATGTGTGCCAATTGTACTGTGTAGGCCAGGCTTAATGCAACAGAATATTTAACTGGAAGCCCAAAGGTTAAAGCAGCTACTAATAATAAGAGAATTGTAAATGTCAAATATTTTTTAACTGAGAAGCACTGTCCATGTTCAGCTCACTAATATGCCCTCTTGGATTTCTTACCAAATATTTGGTGATCTGAGACAAATCCTTATTGTAAAACATTAGTGTTTCCCACAGTTTAATGTTTGAGAAATGTGAGAGCTTGGATATATTAAGGTAGATGAACGATCTTCAAGCTTGATGCTCAGAAAATGATTTCTGATCCCCAGACGGGGATTGAACCCACAACCTGATGATGACCGGTGAGATGCTCTAACCATTGAGCTACTGAGACTCAGATGGTGAGCTAAGGTGCAAATTTGATATGTATGTGTGACCTAAGTGGAAGCCACTATATATTAATAATGATTAAAGCAGTTTAATGTTTGAGAAATGTGAGAGCTTGGATATATTAAGGTAGACGAATGATCTTCAAGCTCAATACTCAGAAAATGATTTCTAGGTATTGAGCTTGAGGATCGTTCATCTACATTAGTGTTTCCCCTTGACAACTTAAGAGTAATGGCCCATAGGAATGCTTTGTGTACTGCTAGACAATAAAATAATAACAGTAGACTTGCAGTAGGTTGCTTTACTATAATGACAGCATTTTAATAATCCTCCACAGTATTTAATTTCAGAATCATCCTCAGGGTATTATGAAATGATAACTTCACAATTAACTAAGTTATCATTTCACAGTATTTAACATTTTTGTAATCATTAAAGTGCCTTTTACTGGATGAAAGTGCCCTTGATTTGGACAAAAAGTCCTTTTGTCTACATCAGCTAGGGTGCTGTTTCTGAATCCTGGGGGAAGCTCTGAGCATAGACTCTTTCCATATGGCATTTAATGTTGCATTCTGTTGCTATGCATGCTTTTGTACCATTGATTGCTTGAGTTGTGCTTTCTATTATAATAACACATTTTGACAGTCCTTCAAATATGAAGTCAAATTCTTCCTAGTTTTACCAGTATCTACCAGTATTCATGTACATTCATGTTGAATTCAGTATACCCCTTGCTGGAGGTGAACTTGGTATGCTAATTTTGTTAGAGTGCTAAAAGTATCCAAAATTAGGCAACAACAACAACAACAATAGTTGTTTTATGGCCATTTTCCCTGCTTATGCAGGGATTGGCCAATGGCTCTATACAGCAGCCACCTCTCCCTATCCTCCACCTCTTCTCCAAAATTAGGTATTGTCTTAATATTGGAGACATCACAGTGCTGTTGAGATGTAATCAGTCACTACATTGTTTTTGTGTATTATTAATTTTGAGCAATGAATTCTGATTGGGTGGTTAATAATACTAACACTCTCATGGCTGGATGTCTTCCCACATCATTGGAACTCTATGGTTTGAGAACCCCCTGCTAGGTCAAGGCAGAAATGATCAATATTTGTTGGTGGACATCCCTTATTTTCATACAAAAATACCAGTTTTTCATCCTTCAAAAATCTCAAATATTGTGATTATTCTTGATATAAAATTGTACCTGTAGGCAACAATTGGATTAAATTTGAAGTTCATTGTTGTGACAATAGACACTTACAAATTAGCTGAGAAATTTGGAAAACTGTAATGACTTGTTGGAGACATAGATTGGTGCTCCCTTAGCTCTAGCAAATTGAACCCCTCAATTTTGAAAACCAATACTGTACTGTTAGCAAAAATGCTTACCTTCTACCTTCATTAAAGTCGCTCTATGTGAGCCTTGTGCATTCCCATTTAGAGCACAGGTATGCCTCTGAGATCTGGAATCCTAAATTGGTTATGCTGATAAGGCTAATTGTGGGAGTACAATGGCAAGCCTTGTGACTTCTGCTGCCTGATCTATATTATGACAAGTGCCTGAAACAATTAGATTTACTTCTACTTGTTTATTGATGGGAAGTTAAAGACCTTTCAACCTTTTATAAATTTAAGTGTGGATACTATGACCATAGAGTCAATTCATATGTCAAATTTTGTTCTGGTGAATGACTGACATCTTATTCGAGTAACAAGTTAAAAGTTAAAGTAAGAACTGAACTCTTTAAAGGAACTTTCTTTAATAGAATACCTTACTTGTGGAATAAATTACCTGAGTAGCTCAGAACAGGGAGTCTTAGTCTTTCTTCATTTAAGAACCATTGCATAGATTTTTATAAAAGCAAGAACTTCAATTCTGAATGCTTACATGTAACTTTAGTGTAGAACATTTTGCCATACAACCAGCACATATGGTTCTTATGTTCCTTTCTAGTCTTTCCCCACTGCACTTTTTTTAAGTAATCATTTTTGTTTGTTACTGTAATAATTGTCAATGCAGTGAAAACAGATTAAATTACTTTGGCAGATGTGATTCATTGCACTCACTTGTTTTTTCATTGATGCTACAGTGAGGCCATGTAGCCACTGTTTCTCGATACAGACTGGTCACTAAAGTCAAATGGTCATTTGGTTGTTGAAGTCATGGTAAACTGTTTATGAACAACCATTAGAATATGACCCTGGGGACTTTGTGGATATGCATCAAAATTATTTTTCAATGACCTGGGTGACTCAGTTGCTGAGGTAACTTATTACATATATCTGCAAATGAGTTGTTGTCACTGAAAGGACTTTCGATACATGTCTGTAAAGTTACTGGGGTGGTAAAATTTTTATGTAAACAATTTTTTACAATCCATGTGACCTGAACAGCTATGGTGGCACTGGTTTAAGTCAAGATCTTGGAAGAAACAAGCATGTTTGTTGTATAATCTGAATCATGCTGCTGTTGCATGACTGTAGCTTGGCTACTACATCTGTATGCAACTGAACCTAGCTTATAACTCTTCTAAAATTATTCATTGTCATACTAATTCAAATCAACCTCTGGCCTCAAATGATTGTGGGGCCAGTGATTAAAATTTGTATAATAACTGGCAATTTAAATCTCATGCTGTAATAATTGGGTTTTGTATGGATTCTTATGTATTTTCTCTAGGGTAAAGAAAGTTCATGCTTATTCCCAAATGCAAAATGCAATACTGAAGCAAAGATAAAAGAAAGTTATTATGGACCTGTTCCTGACACTTTAAGACAAGGGTAACTAGAATAATAAATATTTCAAGCTAATTATTTTGCAAGTTCATTGCATTCAATACATAGTAAAAATTCTGACAATTCTACATAAAACCATATGAAAAAACTTTAAAAAGTATGCATGAAAATATTGGACCACTGAGTAATTTTGTAAGGATGCAAGCATTCAGTTTTATTGCTGAAACAATTGTGATACTGCACAGCAGGGGTCACAGAAAAAGAATGTAATTTGTGTGAGATTGTTGTTCACTATAAGATTTAGGTTAGAGAACCAGTTTGCAACAGGGCTTAGGGAATGGTGGATTCAAACCCTCAGTTATGGTTTTGAACTGTACAGATCATGAAGGAAATACAATGAATACAGTATGCTATTAAAAACTAGTTACTGGATGTAAGAAGCTCTTTCACAATTGAGTGTGTGCATTTGATGTCATAGGCACCATACCCCTTGTAATTTGAGTCACTTAGGACTGAGTACATATGTTCTATATACAGTATCTGAAATGCTTCTTAGTTGTTTGAACAAATTACCAACAATGTTGTCACTTGGAAACATTCCAAAATCACTTGTGGCAGAACATTTGATTTGGCTGACATGATGCTGTTAGGTAATGAAAACCCTGTACCAAAAGTAGAGATTAGATAGAGATTTTTGTTTGGGTAAGTTTGGGTTGAGTGTCATGTGTATCTTAGGGCCTGTTTACATGGAGGCAGGGCAACCTTTCTACCAGGGTGATCCCACCAGCTTGTGGGATAATCCTGGCAACAGAGCCATCTTAATGTTTATGTAAGACATGTAAATGCATCAAGTAGAGTAACCCTCCAGACTGGTCACATTTCAGTGTAAAAGTACGCAAAAAGTACGCATGAAATTCATGTTTATATTAGTCGGTTTGAAACCCCAACCCCCTTCTCTACTTGAGTAACTATAATATTTTTGCACTGGTAAACTTCGAATCTGCTATTTAACCATTGTTCCATAATGTTTATACTTTGTTTAGTTTTTCTAGTGTCAAAAATGATCTTTCATATGCACATCCTCTTGAGTTTTCTGAAAGAAATGTAAGTAATGATTAAATTAGTCAACTCGATTAATCATTAGGAATCTTATAGTAAGCGTTAGTTATACAAAATGTTGACCATTACAGGACTCGTAACTCTATCCAGTTAGGATAAAGTAAAAGTAAAGCGAGTAAAATCTTGTAGCGTTGGTCATAGTAATTTTGTGAAAGACTTATCCAGGTTGAAGTATGAGTTTAGGTTAGTTTAACTCTTCGCTGTCCGGGCGTCTACCTCAGGGTTCGTGACTAGAAAGTATCCCTGAGGAGGATTAGGGGTAGGGGTTAGAGTAGGGTTATAGTTAGGGTTTGGGTTAGAGTTAGGATTAGGGTTAGGGCTAGAATTAACCTTAATCCTAACCCTGATCGAAATCTTGATCTTCCTTCTCAGGTATACCTTCTAGCCACGACCTTGCACCAGTGAACTCAATTTCCATATCTGGAATGCTAACTCCCAGTCATTTGCTCGGGCAAAAAGTGAAGCCAAGATGGCCGCCCATTAAGGGAAATTTTGTACGTCAGTTTCAGTCCTATTCGCGGTCTTGTAGGTCGGTTTCAGTCCTTCACAAGACTTTAACCTTCAGTTTGTGTTTGGTTCTGCTTCGAAAACATTTATAACCAAGGAAAAAGTGCTCAGACGAAATATTACTGGACCAGTTTTATATATTCGAGTATTTAAAACGATTATTGTGGTGTGGCCCAGGAAGTGTGCTAAATTGTCTAAAGATGGTAAACTAACGGTAAAAAGACGACATGCACTTGGTAGTTTGCTAAAGTAATTTTTTGAGTACGTTTAACCAGAGTTTTCGTTAGTTTGGTAATTTGTTTTCGTGAAAATGCACAACTCGTAACTCGGTTTGACTTTGTAGAAATAGATTTGAAATTCTTAAACTCATTTCTATCTTTTCAAGACATGTTTTGTGTGTATTTTCAAAGAAAACTCTTTTCAAAATGTAAAAAGTTGCGTGGGAGACTAAAACTGATGTACAAGACCGCGTAGCAGGGGCGGATCCAGGATTTTAGAAACGGGGGACGTGAAAACTAGCGCCGAAGGCGCGAGAAATTTCTAGGGGGTCCGGGGACATGCTTCCCCGGGAAATTTTGAATTCTTTGATATCTAAAATGCTATTTATAGCATTTTAGATATCATAGGGTAGTTTTAAGCGAGATTTTAAGAAGATACTTAGTCATAAATAACACAATTCTTTTCGAGAAATGAAGTACAAGTCAATATCTTTACAGTATATCTCTGAGCAAGCCCGCAGACAGTAGGGCAAGGGGGGCAGATTGCCCCAGGGCCTCATACTCTGAGGGACCTCAGATTGTAAAGGCCTTATTCTTAGGAATTCCTCAAAATGCCTTAAAGCCTTTAATCCCGGATGAAATTCTTTTTGGCGCATAGGCCATAATCTGAAGGTTGAGGGGGCCCCTCTGGATGACCACTTTGCCCCGGACAATGGCCACAGACAATGATTATCAATGCATCACGACAATCACCTTTATCTTTTTCGCAATTCTCCTTAATCTGCTATTACCGATTCATATGTTGGTCAGTAGGAACTACAGTACTCATCTTCTTCATGGCATCCACGAAGTTAACAGCAACAATTTTTCTCAAGGCCTGATGTTTTTGCGGCCGCCATCTTGACAAGGAACCGTCGAGGAAATTTCCCGCCTTTTTGACGTCCTTGTGCACTATGTCATGTCAGCGGTTTTATTTTATACCAACACAACAGTGGTTGACAACGTTTCTTTTACCTGCCGGAGAGCATACCCAGTTGCGACTGCGAAACATGTATTTTAGTAACTGAGTATAAGTAACTATTTCCATTATCATTACAGAAAACTGTCTGCGTCTAGAGTATATAAACCGGCACGTAAGCGCTAAACGGGGGGCGTATGCCCCTTACGCCCTCCTCTAGATCCGCGCCTGCGCAGGAGACTAAAACTGACGTACAAAATTGCCTTCCTTGGGCGGCCATCTTAGCTTCACATTTCATTGGCCAGTTAGCATTCCAGATATGGAAATCGAGTTCACTGCCTTGCACACACCGCTCCTAATGTTCGTATTTTCCTCCACGCTGTCTTGTGTATTACCGCTGAGCAGTGACACTCAAACTTGGTGACTACAGTCCTGGATTAACAATGGGGCATTTGGGGCACATGGCCCAGGCCCCCCACATAGAGGGTTTTCACAAAACACTCATCATAATATAATAGCTACACGAACAACAACAACAAGGACAACGATAATAATAATAATATAAATATTAAAATATTCTGAAACGGCACTTCGTGATCAACAGCAGCTAACACCAGTGCACTACAAAAACGTATTCAATCAGACTTTATGCTTTGAAAGAATCATAAAAACGGTAGAGTGAGGTCGAATTGTTTACAAACATGAGCAGCTCGAGAGGCACAAGCACCGGGCACGCGAGCATCCGAGTGGAGCGCAGAAACGATAGCAAACAACAGAAATGGAAGTTCGTAGAAACTCTGTAGTTTAGAAGTCGAGAAGAATACAGGAGGTTCTGAATCAGGCAGCTCATCCCACCGATGCGCGTTCAGCACTAAGCCACCATGACAATTTGACGCAAGTTGAATCGAAAATTGGTCAAAACTAGGAGACCATTTTGACAGCTGGATAAGACGTTATTAACGAAACCATTGTCCATATGCAGACAATGATGCACAGGCAACACAAGTTCTGGAACTTGGACTTCCCAGCTGCTATCGCGCACCTCTGCAGAGCCAACAGAGATTGGTGAGATTACCGATAAACGTTTGTCAAGCCTTAATCTCAGAAAAACGATTTCGGAGCCCCAGACGGGGATCGAACCCGTAGCCTTCTGATTACTGTTGAGATGTTCTGACCGTTGAGCTACCAAGACTCGGATGGCAAACGCACGTGCAAGTTCGACATATATGTTACCGTTCGATACCAGTCTTGGTCTCAGAAATCATTATTTCCGTATTTAGGGCTTGAAGAACGTTCATCGATCATCGATGATATCCCGAAGCTTTTACAGTCTACAACATATCACTTAAAGATTGGTTAATGTAACAATTCTTCTGACAGAGATTGATGTTTTGGTATCGCTGAACGTGTTTGTAATTTTTACTGAATTTTTGGCCGCCAAAACAAGGAAGAAATCCATCCAAGTCGGGGTTATAGATACTGCAATGTCATATTAATATGCTATAATTATGAACTGTCTACCTATGCCATCAGTCTGTTGCATTTCTCTTGCAGAGTTTGTACTTTTTTGATATACGTTAAAATTTATTTTGAGTTGCGCACTTACTCTTCGCCGGTTGCGAGAAGTGTGGTAGATGTAGCGCGAATATTTCTCATGTACGCCTTTTATGCTAAACTTAACATATAGGAATTAAAAAGATTATATCTCAGAATCAACTCATTACACTGCATTTATCGGAATTAAATCACTGGTCCGTCGATCGTTTCCGGTATAGCATATCGATAATCTCATTTTACACGTATGGTTTTGGTGATGCTTTAGGTTTCCATTCACAAACACAGCATCCGTAAATCACCTGTTATAGAATAAGTATATTATGGTGTTGCGGTGTCTATCAAACTGGCCCCGCAATACTAAGAGTGCCCCAGGGGCCCCCAGAAGCTTAATCCGGCACTGGGTGACTAGATTGACCTAGAGCTGAAGAGATGGTTGCTCAATGGGCAAGCCACTTGAAAAGTTAATTTCGACTCCTATACTTTTGGCGTTAGCTAGAGTAAGGTAATAGAAGACCTATCCAAACGAAAAAGATTAGATTTTTATTTTGGTCTTGGACCAGTGTAAAAACTTTTTGCAAATTGAAATGAACTACTAGGCTTGGATTTTCATCAAAAAAATTAGATTAGGGAGAAAAATGTTGCTGGAAAGCAAATGATAAGTTTAGAAAAACCGACCATTGACATGAATAAAATTGTGAAATATTGTAATGATCAAGATAACTGATCAGTTGTTTGTATGAGAAAGTAAAACTTGTTACATGTATTTATTAGTATCGTCAAGCTCAAGACAAGAGGGATATGATGATGCTTCGTGATATACAAGGTCTTCATGCTCCGCTAAAACTGCATTTGGAAAGGTCACTTGCATCCCAGGTATGGTCAGTCTTCTTTGAAAAATTGATTGACTCTACTTAAAAGTAAAGTTGCGTTAAGAAAGAACTTTTACATGAGGCTTAAGCTTTAATACGTGACAGTAAATGCGATAACGTTTTGGTTTGTCGCGGCAAAAATGCTCAGTCAGTTCCACAACTCACGTAAAAATGCGTCCGCTGATCGCTTTCTGAACAATCAATCTTATGGCTAATTATTCCAAGATGGCGCATCATTAGCAGTGATTTTTGGTAGCTTTGACTTGAGCGTTCTCTTATCGGTATTATCTCTTAAGCGATAATATTTGGTAGTTTGTTTTTTCATGCCAATGTCTTTATTTTGAGTCAACATTGTTGAGTCGCTACAGTTCCCCTTTATTAGCTTTCCAAAGCTTCCAAAACTTTTTTCTTTTGTATTGTTTTCTATAGTCCGCCCTCCACAGTTAGTTCGTAGGGTTGAAATCGTGGAAAAAAAATTCGGGTGTCTGCGGCACTTTTTTAGATGTTTGGGAACCTTGTTCTTATGAACCGATTGCACAAATACGATTTTCAGATCGGATTTGTTGAATGCCTATTGACATGATCCTAGAATCGTCTGATACGATTGTCAGTAGTCCTGTCCCTATTGGGCTGAGCAAATTCTGAGCACTTTTTCGAGTTTGGAGCACTTTTTCGCATTTTGGGCAACATTTGAGCAATATTTCACATTTCGATCAAATTTCGAGCAACCTTTGCCTTCTGAAACAGTTTTCTCCATAACTGTGTCGCTTGGCCTTTTCTGATTATTCTGGTTTTCGTAACGAGAATCGTGTTCCAGGTCATAAATTTGAATAACTAATGTTGTCAAGAAAAAAGATTGTAGTCATGGAAAGGCACGTGTGCTTATCCTTAATGGGCGTGGGAACAGAAGATTCTGATTGGCCGATGCATGTTTCATTGTTGCAGATGTCTAGCACGTGCTCTTTTATGGGTGCCGGGACGGCTGTACACAGGCTACTGCTGAATTTGTTTACAATTCTTAACCGGCTTTAGTTTTAATTGCAAAAATAGAAGCACTCATCCAGTCAGGAAAAAATAGCACTGAAGACATAGAAGTGATTGATCCAATTGTAGTAGTAATGCTGGAGCATCCCTAAGTGCTCCAGAAAGTGCTTCGATAGAACGAGACAGAAAAGTTTCGATCAACAAGGGGAAGAACAGCCAAAGAGGAAGCGCCAAAACCACCAATGTGAGTGCACGGGATCGTCTGAAAGAGTATCTAAACCAACACTTTGCCATGGTTGAAGGAAAGCTTAGATGTAATGCTTGCAGCAAAGTTCTCAGTGATAAGAAAAGTTCTATTGAAAGACACAAGAAATCAAAGAAACATGAGAAGGACATGACTGATATTGTAAGAAATAAATCAGAAAGCCAGTCCAACAAACAATGTCTGTAGATAAGGGCTAAACGGGAGAATGCAAGTGGACCAACGTTGCCTTCAGATATACAACTGTATCAGTATGAGCTTGTCGAGTCTGCTTTGTAGTGAGAAGTGGCACTATCGAAAGTGGATGCCCTGCGTCCCTTTCTTGAGAAATATGGCCACAGGCTAACCAGTCATGCCTACCTTAGTGAGCTTATACCTGCTGTACTAGATAAAGAAAAGTAGACTTTGAAAGAGGAGCTCAAGGTTGCAAAGGAGGCCTCTGTCATTTCTGACGGGACGGCCAGGTTGAGTGAGGCATTGGCGATCGTAATGAGCTACATACAGGAGGACTTTAAGCCGACTCAGCGCCTCTTACGTCTAGAGGTGCTAGCAAAGGCACGATAGATTCTCCAGTTTGGCTCGTATTCCTTATGTAAATGTCTTGAAACAGTCTTAGCGTCTCTCTGAATTGACGTCACTTCCGGCAACTAGTTCCAGGTTTTTTGTCACACAGTCAGAGGCCAAAATAGCCAACTTTAACAGTAAAAAAAGTCTGTGTAGATGAAATTTTTGCCTGAGAAGATATATTGCAAATTTTCTCAGGAGGGTCTAAATATCCCAAATATGTGGATTCCCCAACCATGACATAGGCACTTTAATTAAGATCAGCTAAGTGATAAGTGATAAGAAAAGCTTGATATTTAGATGAGATGGCATTGTAACTTATTGTAATAGCAACTATTAAACAAAATTGCTTCAAACCTTACCCAGTAGCCAACAATTCATGAAACAAAACATCATTAGATACAAATTCTATTCCTTATGGTGATGTAATTTTTTCCCAGACCTCTCTTTTTTATTTAAATCAAAATATATCTATTTTCTATCAATTCATGGTCATGGTCATGGTCATGTTCTTGTTTTTGACAAATAAACGATATTTTCATCCAAATTTTGTTCGCCTTATAAATGTAGTCATAATACCTTACTTTGCTATCGGATGAAAGGAAAAATTTTGCTTTTAGGAAAACGTGACTGATTACCTTATAATTATGTTTTGGTCTTCTGGTGTGTATCATGCGTTGCTAGAGTGTTTAAAATATACCTGGTAATTTACCGTACAGAAGAAGATGGTACCTTGTACTGTGTTTTTGACTTCCCAAAATAAACATCTTGTTAACTCAAGTTGTGAGCAAACCACAACATACAAAAAACAATAACCGTGATATTTCGACTTTACTACGAAGCCTTGAGTTAACAAGGTGTTTATTTTCGGGCTTTGTGCTCTAATATATTTGTTGAAAATTCTGCGATTAGAACAAATTTAAGTTTGCAAAGTATCATAGTTATTCTTAAATTTACACATGACTGTGATATTATTAAATGAATTATTAAAGTTTAATTCTAAAATTTCGCCATTAATGCTTTCTTGTATGGGATATATATATATGTATGTGTATAAAGGGCTGTTTACAACTCCGATTTTGTGCCTAGCGATTGACATCTTGGAGTATGTGTTTAACTGAAGACAGCGTCGAGGACAGACTGCAACGAATCATGAGCGGATATCCTGTTGCATAGACTGTCATGAGTTTATTGCATACACCAGGATGACAATCGCAACATGCAAAATAGCACATGTAGACGGCCCTTAAGACAGGTAAACCTACGTTTGCGAGCTTCAAAGCCACCCAAAATCACATTATCTGCTCACCTCTGTGACTCAAGCAAGTTTATCACACGTATACGACTGATCTCCACTGGTACATTTAACACTGAAGTTTAGGTCATCCAAGAGTTCATTTGCTGGTCTATTTTGTTTATCATTGGTGGATCGAAGGGAAGTCCTCAACGTACTCAGGCTCTCCGTTTTGGCAAATTCAAAACATGCTATACTTCTCATAAAACTACGTTTGGTGCAAACACACAGATAACTTTGCGAAAACTTTTGATTTTTTCTTTGTCATTGAAACTGTATTTGCAATTTGTTAGCTTGTACCAGTGTTAGAGGAGCAAGTAATAGAAGATCTTTTCATGTAAATGGTATGTGATGCCCTGTAAAATTTTAATCCCTTCGTTTTCTGTAGCTCCATGGTAGTTCTAGTGATTAAAACACTCTTGCGTCGCTGCCAGCCGTTATATTTTTTCTAAATGGACGTCAGAAAGCTGGAAAAATAATTTTTTTATAAAATTTCTCCAGAAAGGAAAACTTAACCTTTCTTTCACAAACCATCTCTTCGCCAAGCGTACCAAACTTATCTTCTAGCAGCCCTGGTAAACTCTCGGTTTGGACCTCCTCTTTTAGGAAATCGTGGAGCTGCCGATTGCAACGCCATTTTTTTTATGTACCAGCATTTGCATGTTCTTACTATGGTACATATTTTTTCACTAGGTACAAAGACTTCCCTGCCTACCGAGCTCTATGGTTGCTTTGGAAACATTACTTGGACTGGATTCAACAATAGATTTTGATGACTTTCTTAACGGTATAAATGTTTACTTCTTTAATGTTACCTTATGCTGACATCAGCATCAAGTTCGATATACAGTACCAAGTGTTTAATCTTGAAGGTGTTGTGCTAATGGGGTACAAATATCTGTCTGACAAGACGTTCTTTACCGCACAATTACGTATATTTTTAAAAGTCTTCGACGGGACATTGTTCGTTATTGCCGTACATTCAGTATTCAGTATTCAGCATTCCAAAGTATTTCATATTCGAAAATGGTCATATTGTCTAATTTTACTTAGAAACACTGATGGCACATGAGCAATAGTTCTTTATTCCAGTGATAAAAATATGAATTCAATATGGTACTTTCCTGCTAACGGGGTCGCTTGACTTCTTCCTGGCCCCCTTATATTTTCCTGGCCCGGGGTCAATTTGACCCCACTAGCTCCCCCCCTCTTGGCGGTACTGTACATACCTATATACATACATATACATGTAGCCGGGGGACCATAAAGAAAGGAGAGCCCAAAATAATTATACCATTTATATCTCCTTATGTTCATGGTACCGATCACTGGCCGATATTGCTAGCCCGGGTAATAATCAGCGACTCATCAAATGTCGTATAAAAATTCTCCGGAGCTGTCCGTTTTATGGAACGAAGTTATGTTAGGGTTATCCCTTGACACTTGAAAACCATGCAACCGAGAGTTTGACATTTCAGTAATTTTTTTTGGCAAGGCGATGTATTCAAAACTAATTTACTCTACAGTGGTATTGTAAGCGAGTACTTCTTGAACCCTTGATCCCATCATTAACTATAACTAACGATGTAGAGAAAGGAAAATACTCCATACGTATTAAAAAAAACAGGTCAATGGTTGTTGCCATTAGCTGAAGTACAATGAATTTCGATGCTGAAACCATCTTTTCGAGGACACTTTTTGCAACTCAAACGTAATAGTGCAACGCAGTCCAGTTATATAGGTCAGTGGTTACACCTGATTCATTTCAGAAACGTCGTTGGAAAAGAGAAGAGGTAAAACGAAGGGTAAATTGCATCATGAATGTGGCTTATATGACTGATGGGTTTTATTAGAAATACTTCGGGCATACAACGCAGACGTGAGATGGAGAGTTAATCGGTTAACAGGAATGATGCGTCTTATTTCTTTTGAAATATAGATCCTCAAGACTCGGAAGTATCAAGGGAAGCACACCCCGTCATGGAAAACCAAGGATTCTGATCCTTTTTTTCTTTTTTAAAAATATCGTCTTTGGTTTTGACCTCTGTTTGATTAATAAAGAATTGAAAGAAAACAGAGTAAACGTTAGTCTCTCAGGGATGGTTTTCAACATGCTGACCGATTCACACCTTCCGATCTTAGGCATTCGACTTCTTTTCCACTCGAATCTCAGTTTGTAAGAATTCTTAAAGTTTAAGGTCATCCTCATTCGCAGGACCCGCCCAGTAAACTGGAAGTGGGAGGCCCTCGTGAAAGACAAATAGTTCCATATCATGGGACATTCGTATGGAACTTTAAGTTCACACCTTTTCTGAGGCTTTCTTCGGTAACCTGGAAATTGGAGGCCTTGGTGAAAGACGATGAATATGTCCCTAATTTTGGAACATCTTTATAGAACCTTACACTACCCTCAATCCTGAAGCGTTATTCGAGTAAGTAACAGATAATAGTTGAGATGTGAGTGCGCTACCGGTATGTCGTCATCAAAGCAGGATGGACGATCTAACACTGTGCGACCCAATTCTCGGGGACATTTTCATCATCTTTTATCCGAGCCACCCATTTCCAGTTTACCAAAAGGGTCTTGGAGACGACGATGATCCAGTGGACTTTATCTGTAACAACTGGAATGCGAACAACCAGTACTACCAGTAATAGGCAAGGCAAAATGTAAAGCTAATATGGCCACGCATGAAGAACAATTTTGTACCCCAGTTTTACTCCTCTACGCAGTCTCGTACGTCAGTTGCAGTCCTTTACCTTAATCTTCATGTTAAGTTTATTTAGGCTTCACAACGTTGTAAAAGGTATTCAGACGAAATTGAGGGGGGTCGCAGTGGGCTCACCATCTGGTCAACTTTTCGCTAATATCTTTCTTTCCTACCATGGGAAAGCCAGCTTATAATCAGGCACATACATTAAAAAAATTTTTATGTGTTGGAGGGGGGGGGTTGCTCTTCGTTCTTGAACCGTCTTTCTTGATATTTCTATTTGATAAGATTACGAAGTATATGTTATATCATATATTAACGTTTAGCATGGCTGTCCAGTATCTTTACAGTTGACAACCAGAATATTTACAAAAACGGATTATTACAAGCAGTTAAGGGACAAATACATGGTATAACGTGCATTGGTTGTAACTAACCTATCAGTTCTACATTAGTTAAAAATCATTAGAATTGTACTGCGGCGGGAGTGGGGACTATAGTTCTTTGCTGAAGTTTGTTACTTGTTAATCTTGAATAAAAACAGCTTACTCAAATTGCCCCACTCTGATAATGCGTCGGGTTTTTGGAAGCTCTGCCTAACGATCAACAAGTTTTTCCAGATCAATCAAATTCGTCATATCTTCTTCACATCCTAGTATCAACAAGTCTTTAAGTCTGTCCTGTTTCATCACTGAATGCATAAATGTCTTGATCAATTTTAACTTTAAGAAACTTCGCTCACTTGATGCCGATGTGATGGGTGCTGTCAAGATCAAGTGGTAGCACCTGCTCGTTAATGGAAAGATAGACTGCAATTCTTTCACGCAACGCGCTGCTTCTGCGATCGTTTTGACGCTTGGCTTGCTCGCGTAGGAGTGATGTCGAAATGTTGTAAGTTCAACATTTAGCACCCCCCCCCCTTCATCAGGCTGCAGTGATTCAGGGAGCATCTTTATGGGGGACATGAGCTCTCTTGGTTTAAGATCATTGTCGTAAGGTGGATGGACAACCCCAACAGCCGAGGTAAGAATGTCACAGCCAGCTTTGACATTACTTGAGAGGGTATGAATTTGGTATGGATATAATATTAAATAATAATAATAATAATAATAATAATAATAATAATAATAATAATAATAACGAGAGAAGGAAATAATAATAAGAGAAGGAAAACTCTGATCACAAACCAGGGCAGATTGGGCTCTTCAGTCTGAAAAGACAACCCACCTAGTGGAGGACACACGAACAATGATTCCGGCTGCGGAGTCTGAAATACTGGGATGGTATTCAGCGCAGGGTAGCTCACCTAAATTTTAAGGGTAGGTAGGCTCCTTTGAGCCTGTTCAGACAAGCCTATCTAGAGATGGTGTCTCGATAGTAACACCGGTGTTTGTGGCACCTCACCAACACAATCCTCATCATGAGTGGCATGTCATAATGAAATTAATTCAAACAACGGCGTGAAGGAGACCGGAACTGTATGTAAAGGTATCTTGCCGGGCAGGTGTCCCATGGAGATGCAGCGTGGGCCCGGTGGTCATCAAACTACTGCAAGAAGGAGAAAGTGGTCGCAGATCGATAATAGAACAGTAATGGAATGTTTCTACTTAAGTAAACCTGGGAAAAGAGGATATCGAAAAAGAATGTACAGATTATGGATGGAACAAAGCATATTCTAAGTCACCGAACAGAGACTAGTGGACCAAACTAATCAGATCCAGGAGAAAAAGTGGTTAAGTGATATAGAACTGGAAGAGATAAAAAGGAACATAGAAGATACACCACATGATGAGGTAATGACAGTCAATGAACAAAGAGTTGAAACAGAAGGGATGGATGAACAAGAACATGAAATATTAGGAAATGCAGTTATAAGTCAGAACCAAGATGAAGGTGAAGTTGATAGAGACGAAAGGTATTTTGCAGGAGATGAAGAAGGAAATACAATACAAATCAAGGAAGGACAAATATTAAGTGAGGAAGAAGAGAGAACCGTCGGTCGAATGAGAAAGATATTACAAGAAGAGAGACAAAGTTTACCATCACTAAGAGGAGTCGAAAGAATGAAACTGAAAACAACAGTACAAGAGGTAGACAAAGTCATAACATAGCTAAAAAGGAATGATATAACTGGAGCAAACAACATTATATACGCAGGAGCTAAAGTGGTTATTGAAAAGTTGGGGATTAAATAATGAAAGAGAGCAAAAAAAGAACCATGGTGGAAAAAACAACTTGAAAATCAGGTGAAAGAATTAAATCGACATCTTGGAAGGATTAACGCTATAATTGAAAAAAAGACTGTCAAAGAGAAACACAAGACACGATTACAGGAAAAATATAACATTAGGCAGAAGAGAATAAAACTGGTTAGAGAAGAGATCAAGCAGAGAATCCAAGCAAAAGGTTTAAAGATCAGAAGATACAATGACAGAATTAATCAATACCAACAAAACAGATCTTAAACAAGATGCCCAATTGGAAGGCTTTGGGTCTAGATGGAGTGCAAGGATACTGGCTAAAAAATTTCAGGAGCATGCATGAGGACCTTCGAACCCACTCGACCAACTGTTTAGAGAATAACAAAGTACCTATATGGACGACAACGCGCAGAACAATACTAATCCAGAAGGAGAAGTCAACATGAGGCAACATCCCTTGCAATTATAGACCAATCACGGGCCTACCCTTGGTATGGAAACGTCTTACAGGTACACTTGCAGATGGAATATATGAACACCTGGAAGAAAGTTGTGTACTACCTGAAGAGCAAAAAGGATGTAGGAGAAAGTGCAGAGGAACAGGGGATCTGTTATTCATCGATAAGATTACTTTGAGAGAGGTTAAATCCAAGAAAGAGAATTTGGCTGTTGCATGGATTGAGTACAGAAAAGCCTATGACTTAGTACCACATTCGTGGATTTTGGAATGTCTGTCTTTATTTAAGATTGACGAAAGAGTGCGAAAATTCTTACAAGAGAGTATGAAGAGTTGGAAAGTTAACTTGGAGTGTGGAACAACATCACTTGGAGAGGTCTCGATTAATAGAGGGATTTTTCAAGAAGACTCACTATCGCCTCTACTGTTTGTCATGGCACTTATACCACTAACCATCATCTTAAGAAAATCGACATCAGCATACCAGTTTACAAATAACGGGGAAAAGATTAATCACCCTTTATTTATGGATGATTTAAAGCTCTATAGAAAGAGCGAGAAAGCACTGGATTCCCTTGTACAGACAGTGAGAGTATTTAGCTGTGACATAGGAATGGAATTCGGAATTGACAAGTGCGCAGTTCAAATGCTGAAACGTGGTAAGATAGTGAAATCACATGGTATACAGTTACCCGATGAGCAAATCATGAAAAATTTAAAAGAAGAAGACAGCTATAAATACCTTGGAATCTTAGAAGCAGACGACATCAAGCATGAACAGATGAAGGAGAAAGTTAAGAAAGAATATCTGAGAAGAGTGAGGAAGATTCGGGAAACAAAGCTGAATGGCAAGAATGTGATAAAAGCGATCAACACGTGAGCAGTTGCATTATTACGATACTCAGCTGCATTCCTACAATGGACAAGACTAGAGAAGGAAGAGTTGCCCGGTAGAACTCGAAAATTATTGACTATGCACAAAGGGCTACATCCTAGGAGCAACGTTGATAGAGTGTATATCCCGAGAAGTGAAGGAGGCTGAGGTTTACAAAGCGTAGAAGATATTATTGAGTTGGCCATCCTAGGATTACAGAGATATGTCTAAGATAGTGACGAAAGACTAATCGCAGCAGCAAGAGGAAATGGACAAAAAGAATTTGAAACAGAAAAAGAATTACAAGAGAAGAAGAAAAACACCAGGAAAGAAGGATTGCGTCAAAAAATGCTGCATGGGCAGTATGACAGACAGACAGACAGAAGAAGCAAGAGGAACGGACTCATGGACGTGGTTAAAGGAAGGGAACATCAAAAGAGAACCCGAAAGCCTTATCATGGTAACCCAAGAACAGGCCCTTCGAGCAAACCATATCAAAGTAAAAATTGATAAAACCCAAAAAGAAAACAATTGTAGAATGTGCAGAAGAACAATTGAAACAGTAAACCATATTGTTACTGGCCCAGAAAGAGTATAAAAGAAGACACGATTGGGTAGGAAAAAAGATTCACTGGGAGTTATGCAAAAAATTTGAGATTGATGTAACACCAAAATGGTATCAACACGAGCCGGAAGCAGTTGCAGAAAATGAAAAATGTAAGGTTTTATGGGATGTCCCTATACAAACGGACCATGTCATAGAAGCTCGACGACCAGATATGATTGTAGTGGATAAAGTTAATAAATATTGTGAGATCATGGACTTCGCCATACCGTATGATAGCAAAATCGAATTAAAGAACAAGAGAAAATCAAAAAGTACCAAGATCTACGGAGAGAGTTAAAGAAAATGTGGAATATGAAAGTAAACATCACACCAATTGTAATAGGAGCGATGGGAGCAATTCCAGAGAAGCCGCGGAAAAGATTAGAGCAGTTGGGAATAAAGACGCGGCTGGTAGAACTACAGGAAAGTGCTATATTATACACTGCGAGAATACTACGAAAGGTTCTTGAAATTTGAGGAGGCTTGTTCCCACCAAACTTCAAGAAGAAACCATTGGCCAAAACAACAAACCAATGTGCGATAACATAATATGAATAACAATACAACTACCACTACAGCTACCGCTACCGCTACTGCTACTGCTACTGCTACTGCTCTTGCTACTGCTACTACTACTGCTACTGCTACTGCTAGTGCTACTGCTACTGTTATTGCTACTGCTACTGCTATTGCTAATGCTACTCCTACTACTACTACTACCACTACTACTACCACTACTACTACCACTACTACCACTACTACTACTACTACTACTACTACCACTACTACTACCACTACTACTACCACTACTACTACCACTACTACTACCACTACTACTACCACTACTACTACCACTACTACTACCACTACTACTACCACTACTACTACCACTACTACTACCACTACTACTACCACTACTACTACTACCACTACTACTACCACTACTACTACCACTACTACTACTACCACTACTACTACCACTACTACTACTACTACTACTACTACTACTACCACTACTACTACCACTACTACTTGGTATGTTTGTCATTCAAGCTCAGCTCAGAGCCTCAGTAAGTCAGTTTTTCAGAAATCAGAACTTCGTAAATCATGGTGTCCCATAAATCTATGACATAAAATTATGTTGTTCACTATTCGTTAAAACAGAGTATCTGGTAAATGAACTTCAACAGACGACGATCGGATGATTTTAAATGAGAACTAACGTGATTTGAGTGTCTTGCCAAAAATTGTTCGGAACAGCTTCTGTACTAAAATACGCGAACTGAGGAAGCGAGCTCAAGCGACCTTTACGTGACGTTAGGTTTATTGACTATTATTGCACGATTCGCACTGTTGTTTCATGGGGAAGGATTAACACGAGAAATTTCTGGATAGCTTCAAGATCAAAAATCAAAATAAGTGAATGCCAAAGAAATAACATTTGCTCTTCCCAGTATTATAATGTCGATTTATTGCTTGTAATAATAAACTGCCAAAAATGTGTCTGGTTTAACGTCTTGTTATAAACACGTTTTGATCCAACGTAAAATATATTCCTCTGATAAAACGCTGAGTAAACGGTCCGTAGCTCTTGGCAGAGATAATGGATGAAATTTCCAGCAATAACCCTTTTCAATATTTCCCTCAATATTGTCGCCCTCTGATGAATTACTTGCCCGTTACCTTTGCAGTTGCAAATTGGTCGATACAGACATCAACCTTTGCATTTGTTGCTCGGTAATCTGATCTCTTTAAGGCTTGATTTCCCCTGGGCGGAATTTTCCTCGCGGACGAAATTTTCTCTTTGTCCTACGGCTTTCAAGCGGAACTAATTAGAAAAAAACAAAGAAAAAGTTTTCTCCTTGCAGAAAATCCCGCCAAGTGGAAATCAGGCTTAAGGTGCCACATAGTAATGATAGTACGGCAATTAGTGTGCACTTTGCAAAAGCTCTGTTGGCTATGTAGTACGGCAACTGAACGACATAGCCGGTTAGTAATTTAATCCGATTAATCGCTAGTTGTCAACTCAATATATCATAACTTTAAGGTTGCTTAAATAGATTAAGCGGCTTTCAATTCAACGCATTGTTAAATTGCGCGTGTATGATTATTATTTTATTTTATTTTATTTTTTTATTTTTTTATTTTTTTATTTTTTTCTGTTGGACATTGAATTACTTGATATTTATATCCGACGATCGGGACCGAAATAGTCTTCTGATAGACAAGTCGGGACCGGCTTTTTTGGACCACCTCGCAAATGTTGGGTTTGTGTTACACCCCCACATCCCTCGTCATGTGTGCACCTGCTTATAACAGACGTTATGTTGACGATTGTTTCATTTCATTCTGATCTCAAGATCATGTTATCCCATTTCTAAATTATTTAAATTAATAACACCCGGGCATTAACTTTACTCGTGAAGTTGAGAGAGTCCAAACACTGGCGTTCCTCCATATAAAACTCTGTCTGCCGTAAACCAACCTGCATTATTTACTAATTTTGAGAGTTTTTTAACTGCTACATTTAATGGAAGTTTTTTGTATACTCTCCTTTTTCGTTACTATTAATCTAAGTTCATAATCTGAATATAAAAATCAAGGCCCAACAAATTCAGATTACGGTTTCCACTTGGTTCTTCAATTGCCAATAATCTAAACTTATGTTTTGAAAACCTCAAATCTTCTGTAGAACGCTTTACAGCCCCCTAAATTGTTAGTTCTTTTTATTTTACCTAATACCAGATATTCCGGCTTTCGAATACAACAGGTTTCGGACCGACCCAATTCGATGTTCTCCTTCGAAAGAGCTTACTTATATCCTAATTAAAACCCACCTCAACGCTAACATTCGGTCTTTTCATTTAGAAATTCTTTAGAAAAATTTTTTCCTCTTCCCTATAATATTATTTTGCTCTAGTAAAAACCTCTGACTACCTGCCCACCGTTCTACTTTCTAATTCCTCTACTCATTAACATTCCGTTACCACCAATGGAGTGGCCACAGGGGGACCCAGGGGGCCTGTGTCCCCCAAATTTTATTGCATGAGCTGATGACGTTATTGCCTGAAATATTTTAAGAATGCCTCGTATCAGTTTTAATGGGCCTGAAATACATTATTTGTTCCACAGGTTTACTCCCTTGGGCAAAATTCTCCTTATTCAAACTTAGAGTTTGTTACTTCCCATCACCGTCAATATTTTTAACAGACTAGTGATTTGTGTCTTCTATCAAAGTAAGTAATTCTACTCTGAAGATATTGCTTGTTTAGTAACGAAATGTCAGCATCAAATTTTTTAAACTATTATGTCTCCATTACTGTTTTGTTAAAAGTTACTTGCTGGGTAACCAAAATTTCTTCTTCACTACCTCGTTACACAATTATTTGAGAACTTTTGGGGCATGTAAAATAAATGTTGTACGAAAAGCAATGCGTTTTAATTATAAAAATACAGTGCCTTTACATTAACTTACACAAGTCTTTCCATTCACGTGTAGATCTTGATTGTGAAAAATGTTGAAATGAAAGCAGTGTCTTTCGTATTTCGACATATTTATGCAAACCTACTTTATTCGCTGACATCTCTTTCTCGTTCTTTTATATCATTACGTCGATGTCAGAACTATTTAAAAGTAATGTTTGGTGGACAACCATTGCTCAATAGGAAAGGCAACAACTTAGAAGTCTCTTTGTACGACAAAGATTTGCTCCAAAACAATTTTTGCTTATCTCTCAGCCTCTCGTGAGTCGGGTAAAAGATGTACCGCATCCATTGCCTGTAACACCTCGTGCCTTTTCTATTAAACCTCAGCTAGTGAATAACTCATTATAAAGCTTTCAAGAGCTGTCATTTACTCAAGACTATCCATACTCAGTGACAAATTTATCGTGTAACTTCAAATCTCCGATAGTGACATACTTAAATAACTGAACCCCGAAAATTCTTATAAATTCTTAGAAGATTCTTAGAGAGAGAGAGAGGGAGAGAGAGAGAGAGGGAGAGAGAGGGAGAGAGAGGGAAAGAGAGGGAGAGAGAGGGAGGGAGAGAGAGGGAGAGAGAGGGAGAGAGAGAGACAGAGAGAGAGAGAGAGAGAGAGAGAGATACCCTTATTTGAACACGGAATTTCATCAATTTACACTGCTTTTCGTGAGAGTCGTGATAATAGTTAAATAATTACTTACATAATTATGGAGGAAGAACATTAATATCATTTCGAAAACTTCTTAACGAATAAATATTTCTTTGATCGGTATTCAGGGAGTTCCATGCTTTTACTCCTTCATAAATAAAACTTTTCGTAAATTATTCAGATTTCGAATTAGGGAATTTGAGATTTATATCATTATTTCGTAGGTTGTAATGGGTCGTATCCATTGGCGTAGGAACATAGTCGACGTTAGGGGGACCGGGAGCAAAATTTAAGTTTAAGATGGGCGTTTTTCGGTAAATGTTTGCATCGACTTGGTTGTCGACAATGCTGAGACAATACTTATATTTTTACTCCTATGGTACGGAATATTATAGAGCATTGCTAATTTATTCATTACAACACTAAATACAATTATAAAATGTTATAGCTATAATTTCAACGATACTAAACGTGACTACGCGTTTATCAGAGTTTTAATGGCATCTGTGTGCAACTCTTGAGTATGATAAAGTATCAACTAATGTTAATGCTATGTACTGAAGATTAGATTTTGATTATTGTCTACTTTAATTTTGAAATGCAAGGGCGTGCGATGATAAAAATTGAAAAGAAAAAAAATTTTGCATATTGTTACCATACCTGTTTTTAAGGGGGACCGAACAATATTGCAGCCCTCCTAAATAAAATGTTGGGGGGCCACGGTCCCCGTGGCCCCCTGCTTCTTACGCCACTGGTAGTATCCATTGCTCGACCGAATCTATCAATTAAATAACTAGCTGCTCTATTATGCGTAATCTTATGCATCATTACTAATATTTTTTTAGAGCGCCTGATAGCTATATTGTCCCATCCCAAATTGGTAAGGATTTCTGGGGACCTTATTTCAAATGGTGATTTAGATATAACACGTGCTGCTCTATTTTGTAGTTTCTGAAGTCGGTCGTTTTGTGTTACGTTAATATTATTCCAAACTGGTCCACAATAATTAAACAATGGTTGAATTAGAGAATTATAAAGAGTCGTTAGGGTGCCAAATGGTACGTGTTTTCTGACCATCCTCAAACCGGCAATTGCCCTAGTAATTTTTTTAGCAAGATGATTAACGTGTTCTTCCCTAGTTAATTTGTTGTCAATGATTAGGCCGAGTGATTTAGTTGACAATACTTGGGAAAGTCTATGATTTCCCAGTTTAAAATTATAGTTTAATTATGTTTCGAATTCTATTATCTGAACCAATTATCATAAATTCTGTTTTGGTTAAGCTGACGGTGAGCTTATTAGCTAAAAGCCATTGATTGATATTCTTAAGGTCATAATTTACCGAGTATTGAAGTTCATCAAAAGTTGCCGCAGAAGTCGGGATGTTTGTATCATGTGCAAACATTCGGGCCTTAGAATAATTCAAAATTAATATGGAAGATCGTTGACGTAAATCAAAAATAGTGAAGGTCCAAGAATTGATCCCTGTGGTACACCACACGAGATGATCCTTGGAGTTGATAATTTCCCGTTAATAGAACAGCACTGGTTTCGATTATAAAGATATGATTTAAACCAGGCAAGCGCTGTTTCTGTAATACCATAGTGTTCGAGTTTGCTTAATAATATATTGTAATCTACAGTATCGAAGGCCTTTGTTCGGTCGAGAAAAATAACAGATGTAAGTAGACCCTGATCAATATTTAAATACCATTCAGTATTTGCATCCAATAAAGCAATTACCGTGGAATGCATAGATCTAAAACCTGGTTGGTATTTATTTAACAATCCATTGGTTGTTAAGTAATCGTACAATTGATCATAAACAATTCTCTCGAATACTTTTGATAGAACACTAATAACAGAGATGGGTCTGTAAATGTTTGGATAATTTTTAGCATTTCCCTTGTGTATTGGGATAACTTTTGTAGTTTTCCAGTCGTCAGGAAAAACACCAGTCATCAATAATAAATAATTCACACAAAGATGAAGAAATAATCAGAGCAGCTATTTTAATTAGATTGGCTGGAATGTAGTCTAAGCCAGGGGATTTATCTGTTGAAAGCTGCATTAATAAATATTCCACAGATTTAGTATCAGCTGGCTTTAGAATAAAACTACATTCGACAGGTTTTAAATATTTTCTAAAATGCTGTTGTTCATCAGGAAATTGACTAGCAAGAGTGGATCCGATTTCAGTAAAATGTTTATTTAACAAATTCGAAATCTGAACTGGATCAGTTAAGATTTGTTCATCAACTTTCAGCTGGGTGATGGAATCATCCGTAGACTTGCGATCAAGCAACTGGTTGATTACATCCCAAGTCTCTTTAGGATCGTAGGTAATAGTCAGACCTAGCTTTTCTTACCATACAATTTAATAGATTGCGAGACTCTTTATACTGATCCCTGATAAGAGGGAGAGAGAGAAAGAGAGGAAGAGAGAGAGAGAGAGAGAGAGAGAGAGAGAGAGAGAGAGAGAGATTTAAACTTCTTTAAAGCCGAACATGCTCGTTGCTGGGGTTATATATTCCTCAAATACTTTTTCAGAGGTCGGAAGTTCAGCCGCTAAATTTGGTCCAATTTCTATACAATGATCATTGAACAATTCGGCTATATCAACTGGATCGGTATAAATACCCGACTTAGTTGTTACAGACTGTATATGTTTGATCTTCTCATTACGTGACGTAACCTCATTTATAGTTTTCCAAATTTCCTTTAGTTGACCGGAAAGATTCGTAAAACGATCTAGATAATACTCCGATTTTGGTTTTTTAATTAAATTGTTCAATGCATTTTTCGCGTTTTTATACTCCGCCCATAATTCTGGGCTATTTGTTTCAACAGCCGAAGTTTTCAATTTATCACGTGCAAACATTTGTTGTTTAATCTTTTTGTTCAGCCATGGAGATTTTTTATTCCTTGTTCTTCTCTTTTTAATTGGCACATGTTTATTTATCACAGCAAGAAACAAATTTTTCCAGGTCCGCCACATGTTGCCAACATTATCATGTGATTCTATATCATCCCAAGGCAATGAGCTTAAATCAGCTCTAAAGTTTTGTGCCTGGAAATTTTTAAAATTTCTAAATTGGACTATTTTATGATTCTTGTTGTGGTGGATTACTATCTTCCCGATGGCATATATCAGGCAATGGTGAGTAATTCCTATAGGAAAGACACAGCTACAGACAACTCGGTTTGGCATATTAGGTAATATCAAGTCAATTTGATTACTAGTAAATTCTGCAATTCTTGTAGTTTCGGCGATCAACTGGCTGAGTTGATTCAACAAGCTCTTCATATAGGCGTAAGAGAAAGAGAAAGACAGAGAAAGAGATGGAGAGAAAGAGAGAGAAATAGAAAGAGAGAGAAAGAGAGAGAAAGAGAGAGAGAGAAAGAGATGGAGAGAAAGAGATGGAGAGAAAGAGATGGAGAGAAAGAGAGAGAGAAAGAGAACGCCTGAAAGCAAAAAGCCCTTCGAATTCAGCGATTTTACCCTTTTTTCGTTCAATTATTCCGGGATGTTTTGGGTAATTAGTCACCAGTACCGCAAACGATTTCGCTGACGCTTTTTGTAAAGATTGCGGACGGGATGACAATTTCCCAGCATGCATCATTCTCTAATAAATTACTCAGTCATGCTATAACCAAGGAGATTGTAAGGTCTTGGATATCGACAGAAAACTACTACTTTGATTTGACCGAGCGTTGACCGAATGCTTTCAGGTACCGAGGTCCGTACAAAAACTAGAGGTCCGATATTTCACTAGATAAGACTGACCAATAAGCATAATTTATTATTTGGATTTACTCTTGCAAATATAGTTAAAAAGGGCCAGGATGTTGCAAAACTCACGGCGTTTCTCTGATGTGTTTTATTTTTATTTTGAACAATTAAGAAAACAAGTATATCGCGTAATTTTCTTTTACTGATTGCTCATCATACAGTCTACTGCTCTACTTCAGGTTTTGCTAAAATCTTTACTTTCACCATCAATAAACAAGATTTTAAATTTTTTTGCTGGACATAGTCTTGGAAACACCCATGTCTCGCCAACCTGATAGTCTGCGGCGCGCGTTGACTATAAACCAGGCTGACATTTTGTTGCTACTGCTGACGATACATCTACGTTGAAATGAAACGCGCATGGAACGCTTTTTCTCCTTTACCTGTTAGGCCTTATTTTCAATAAAGTGAAAGAAACGATATCGGTTCGTAGCTGAAGATATCAAATAGATGCAGTTATCCTTTAACTCTTTTCCGACAACACTAGGCTTCTTTCGTTTCAAGCTGGCTAACTCTTGGCGATTTTTCTCGAGGGTGACTATCAGCCGGGAAAGGGTTAAAACAAATTGTTCATTGACATCATTGACGTCAACCAAAGAAAAAATACCGTGGTCCTTATACATGATAATTTCATTGATTTTGCAGTCATCAAAAAGCCCAGTTTTAGTACCAACTCGGCTTCACCGAGCATTAAGAGAGGCTTCATACTGAAAGCAAAAGCAAACCATTGCATGTAAGTCCTGTTTTGAAAGCACAGATAGGCGACTTAGGTGATGTTTACATGGAAACGGGCCGACTCTCCTGGTAGGAATGGCCCTTTCTAGGGAGATTTCGACCTTCCCGAGATTCCTAGCAAAATTTGTTTTCGTTTGCAAGAGAGATAAGGCTAGTTCTCTCAAACGAGATCTTGCTTTTGATTACCCGAGTAGGACGGCTGGAAATTGTCCACCTATTCACACTCAAAAAGGGCTGGCCCTCCAAGAGGGAAAACAAAAATAATGTCTGTATGCGGGCTAGATCCAGCCCTCCTAGAAGGGCGGAAATATTACCATGTAAAAGCGAAGTGATGACCAGCTCTGTTACAAAAGCCAGCCCTACCAAGAGGTCATAGCTCACCTCCATATAAACACCCCCTTACAGATAAATATGACATATTTATTGGCCATTATTTTGAATATTTCTATGTTTAAAAAATTTGTCATTGTGACGTAGTGGAAGGAATAAACTTTTTTTTTCAAAAAATAGCGTTCCTTAAAAATCCCATATCTGTCTACATCCTACTGGACGGAGCAAAGTGAAACTTGGTATTAATCATGACATGATCAGTTAACTCCCTTCCTGCGTCCATCTATTCACAACTGGTTTGCATTGCTGACGTTCCTTTTTACGTCAATTTACGCCCCTAGGTGGTGTTTACGTGGAAGCGAGCCAGCCTTCCTAGTAGAGCTGGCCCATTTTGCTGAGATCTCACCTACCTATGAAATCCCTTGTAAAATTTGTTTTCGTTTACATGAGAGGAGGGCCAACCCTCCTAAACGAGATGTCACCATTGATCGACTACCAAAGGTCTCGCCAAGGAGGGCTGGATATTTTCCATGTAAACATACTCAGAAGGGCTGGTCCTTATTGGAGAGCTAGGAAAAGTTATTATAAGCATGAGCGGTAGATCCACCTCTGTCAGAAGGGCCAGAAAATTCCATGTAAAGGCGAGGTGAAACTAATTCAGCCCTCTTACAAGGGCTAGTCCTACCAAAAAGGCTGGCTCGTCTCCATATAAACACCCCGTCAGGAAGGAACAGAAAACAGCAAAGATTTTAGTAGTGCCGGACATTTTAGCAGTGCCGGATTGAGAGAGAAGGCCCAGTCGGAAGAGGTAGCCAAATGGCTATGTTTGGGAATACTTTGTCTTGAACTTGGCCATGAGTTCTACCGACTGGACTGATCCTAAATCCTGTGAAATAGAGCTATGTCTACCACAAGAATTCTTTCCATGCATGCGATGCCTCTTCTCAAAATCGGCTCCAGCTAAGAGCAAGAAAAACAGTATGGTCGTCAATGATGCAGTCAAAACGGGATAGATTGACCAGAGAAACCGAAAACAATCGTAAAGTAGTAGTAGCTTAAAAGAATTTATCCGGCCTTCCGTGCCCTAGCTCGGCAACCAAAACAAAGAGATTGACCTTGCTTGCCACACTTGTTGTAGTCATGTTCGCTGCGGAAGACTACAGTGTTGTATTTTAGAATTCTAAAATTGAAAACATCCTCAAGTTGTGCCAACATAAATTCTAATAGAACAAAAATAAAGTTGACGGGTTCACTTAATATTCAGCGAACAAACATTACAGACTTGAGTGCGAAGTATCAAGTCGACTTTACCATCGACGGATTGCCTCTTCATAAAATAAACATTCACTCAAACATGAGACTAGTCAGAGCTAGCTCATAGCAAAACTTATGTTTCGGACAGTTCTTTTCCTGAGTTAAATGAAAGTAAACGAGGCACACAGGTACGTGACTGATTCTGTGTCGTTTTAATAAAAGAAATATCAGCTTCACAAACCCTTACGAATTCCCCGTTCTTCAACACAGAAATTCCTGGTCTCAAGGTCTTAGGAAGAAAGTTCAAGAAGTGGATAAGATAGTGTGGCTAATATCAAGTGTTTAATGACGTGACACTCATTATACGAATAGCGTAAATTCCAAAGGTCAAACTTCCGCGGTATACCTCCAATACTTCTCTTGTTTCGGAGTCCTTTTCTAGTCACACTCTTAGGGCTAACTAATACTACAGTACTGTAGCACCTGTTAATCGATTACTATGGCGTGCCAAAGTGGACATTAATACGTTCTTGATAAGTATACGATTTATTCTAAATAATATACTCAAGATTCTAAGAAAAACATACTTTTTTAAAAACATAATGCCCATTAATTTTATATATTATCTGGTTCAGATAACTAGGTATGTGAGTTGTTCAAAATATACGAGTTGTTCGAAATGAAAGATAAGTTCGAAGAATAAGATTTGCTCTAAATATAACACTTGTTCGAAATGTAAAACTTGTTTCGAATATACGACTTGTTCAAAATATAAGACTTGTTCCATCAATGCGACTTGTTCAAAATATACAACTTTTTTGAAATGCAACTGCCCTTCAAGACTTGTTTGAAACAGGTATTTTCCACATGTTAGACTTGTTCAAAATGTAAGACTCGTTTGAAATACCGTAAATCCGCTGTTAACCTTCCCGGAGCTCATTTTTTTCAAGCCCCTTTCATATATAGGAACGGGGGCGTTTAGCTGTCAAGATCAAAAATTAGTTGGACATTTGCCTGTAGAACTGTCGTTCTGATCGGGTAAATTTCTATCTCGTGAAGGTTGTAGCTTAGAAATTTTACTGACGGAATTGAGATTCTAGAGAACGGACTTGTGGTGTCGAGCGGCTAGTCGCTTTCTCAAACAACCAGAAACAGCCGTTCTACCCGTTCTAATACGCTTTTAGCGTCAGTTCTAAATTTTAGAATAACGCTTTGAAGCGTGGCCAGATTGTAATCTGGGCAACCTGATCTCAAACTCAACCTAATCCTAAACCTAACCCTAATCCTAATCCTAATCCTAACCCCAACTCCCCTCCAATTTTCTGGGAAGAACCTTCTAAAGGCCAGATCGCTCAGATTACAATCTGGTTAGGCTTGAAAGCGTCATTCTAAAAATTTAGAACTGACGAAAGCGTTTTAGAACTGGTGGAGCGGGTGCCAGAAGATGGTATCTACAGTACATAAGGAACTAGAGCGTGAGTACTGCATGCGAATTCGTAACCGGATTGGTACGGTAAAAATACACTAATAATACTGTCTTTTGTTTATCGTTTTGGTTGTGAGTGAAAAAGGGGAAGGGAGAGAGACTTAAAAAAGAGGGGGGCTTAATAGAGGATTTACGGTATTAGACTAATGCAATAGACGACTAGTCAATAGACTAGTTTATAGATCAGTGGTGAAGGCTGGCTTCGTCGAAAAGTCATGTAATGGTAACTGTTTGGGTAATCATGGACATGCAATTGCTTCACATTTGTACACGTTCTAAAAAGAGGAACTAAAGATCTTTTTAGACAGATTCACCACAACCTTTTCGTCTCCGATACTGGTATTGCCACCGAGAGCAATAATGTCAATAAGCACTGAACTCATGACCATGCTCTCGAAAACGGACTTTTGGCAGAGCTAGGCACTAGTTCCAAGGATCGCAGATGTCGACTACCAGTCAGAGGCCCAACAGCTGCATTTTTTCGTAACTGGTTCCGATTGTATTTTTAAATATATTGTGACACTCGAAAATTTTTTACATCAAATGTAAACTTCATTTCACTATCAGCAATATAGTTGACGAAGAAAATCCTAAGCCTCGTAACCCCTTTCAACTGTTTATTAGGAGCCTACAGCTTTGGCCGACCTCTTTGCACTTCACGGCCATCATCTTCATTAGAACATGAGTAATGTACTTGCCATTTTTATTGAATTTGAGATAGCCTACCTCGTTTTGGAGATCCAAGTTAATTACTGGAAACGAAGAGCTAGGGAAGGTAAAAATAGAGAGTGGATTATTCCAGGGTGATAGTCTATCACCATTATTGTTAGTTATATGCATGATACTATGATCTTGTTGTTAAGAAGTTGTAAAGCTGGATACCATCTCGGTCAAGAAAGCCCAAAGGTCAATCCTCTGCTCTTCATAGATGGCCTCAAAATCTTTGGAAAGTCTAGTAAGAAAACTGACTCTCTGATCAGGACGGGATTTGTATTTAAGCTAAGATATACGAATGAAGTTTAGGGTAAAGAAGTGTGGTGTGGTGATAGTTAAAAGAGAGGAAGTGATAACATATGACGGAATACAGCTGCTAAATAGGAAAAGCATAAAATATTGATGATGAAGGATACAGATATCTTGGTATACCACAGATCGATCAAATAATGCAACAACAGATGAAGGCGTTAATCCAGAAGGAATATTTTGCAAAGGACAAAGAAGATCCTTAAGTCAGAATTGAATGGAAGGAAAACTATGTTAGCGACTAATGCCTGGGCGGTATCATTGTTGCGGTACAGTGGGTTAATCTAATGGTGAGATAATCGAATGGACGGATGAAGAGCTGAAGGGATTAGACAGGAAAGCCCGTGAGAAATTGACGATGTATGGTACATTTCATTTCAAGATGTGACGTATATACACTGTATCTGACAGGAAAAACCGGAGGGAGAGGATTTATCGGAACTGAAGTGTGTGCTGTATGTGAGTAGGTGACAAGATTAAATGGCGAGAGAAATCGAAAGAGAAGGAGTGGTTAACATCGAAGGTGACAAAGATGACAGAACTTTAAAGAAAGAGAATAAAGTAAACCACCAACGACAGTGGCATGTAACAGCACTCCACGGGAGGTTACCGTTTATAACGGCCGTAAAGGATGATATGGACAGAGAGAAAAATTGAGAGTGCCTCTGTTATGTGGAATTGAAGAAAGAAACAGAGAGCACAATATTTGCGGAACAAGAGCATGCAATCGCAACCAATTCAATAAGACATTCAGTGTATAGGGAGAACGTGGCAAATAGCTGCAGGATTTGTGGTAGTGCTGAGGAAACCGCGGCGCCTGTAGCAAATGAGTGTCAAATGTTGGCGCAAAGACACTACAAGGGATGAGGACATGGCTAGGCAGCAAAGGTGGTACAGTGGAAACTATGCAGGAAGGTAGATATTTCCAGCAGGGAATCATGGTATAAGCATACCGCTGAGAAATTGATTGAAACTGATGAAGTCCAATTGCTATGGGACGTCCGATACAAACGGACAATAAGCTCAGCTGCTGGATCACAATTGACCAAATATACATGTAGTTTTAGTGAAAAAAGCTAGGCGGTCATGTTTTATTGATAGATATTGCTTGTCCCTTCGACACAAGGATTGAGAAGAAAGAGAAGGAGAAGACTGGTGTGTATCAAAATTTGAGACGAGAACCAAAACGATTGCGGAATCTCAGAGAAGTGAAGATTATAGCGGTGATAATTAGAGTCCTGGGAACAATTGGAAGGAATCATAGACGATGACTGGAACAGATTGAATTGTAGTACATACCTCCTGCAGAAAGTGACTTTATAAGGAACGGCGAGAATCATTCGAAAAGTTTTAGATTTCTAAGGACAAGGAATTTGTCTTGACATCTAATTTATACCAAGATCATTTATCAGTGGAAATTTATTTGCACTGTTAGGATAAGATAATATTAATAATAATAGTAATAATAATAATAATGTTTATTTATATAGCGCAAATTCAACATTACTGTTTTCAAATGCGCTTTACAAATAGTATTAAAAATGCTACACTTAACAAGAATCCTATGAAAATAAATAGTAATTTACATAAAAGTCGTAACTTAGTTTAAATATGAATACCTTAACAATCAATCATAAATAACATACAAAGGCTTAAGAATTTAACATCCTTACACTAATTAGTTACAATACGCCTTCTTAAAAAAATACGCCTTGAGTTTCCGTTTAAAAATTTCAATACTCTGTTCTTCCCTAAGTTCTAACGGTAATCCATTCCACAGTCGTGAAGCCGCACAAGCAAAAGCTCGATCTCCAAGAGTGGGCAGTGTTCTTACTGTCAGAGGTTTAAGCATACACTTATTATTAGATCTCAGACTGTAACTTGAAGCAGGCTTTAAAGATAATTCACGTATATATTCTGGGGCAGCCCCATGAATGGCTTTGTATACAATTAAGATTATTTTAAAGTCGATTCTCTGTCTAATATTCAGCCAGTGGAGTTCAGTTAAAAGGGGTCTGATGTGGCAATATCTAAGTGCTTTAAAAATCAGTCTGGCAGCTGCGTTTTGCACACGTTGCAGCTTAGAGATAAGACAATTCGGTAACCCGTACAATAGCGAATTACAATAGTCCAGGCGACTAGTCACAAGCTGCATGTATCAGAGTCTCCATAATTTCTTAGCTTAAAAACTTTCTAATACAGCTTATGTTGTGAAGATAAAAGAAACTAGCTTTACATATTTTCGTAATATGCGTGCTCATGGTAAAATTACTGTCAAACCATACACCTAAATTTCTTATGGGCTCACTACTAAAAGAAACTACAGAGTCTCCAATCACTAGACTATCAATCTTCACTTTGTCCAGCTGAGCACGGGTGCCAATAAGAATAAACTCAGTCTTATCATCATTGATCTTAAGCTTGTCTTTGATCATCCACCTCCGCCCATCCCTTATACACGCATCCATCGCGACGACGGCCAAAGCTTGAGAAGCACGATCATCCGACCGAAAAGCCAGGTACATTTGGGTATCATCAGCGTAGTAATGCACTGTAGGAAGATGTTCACTAACGATGTCAAAAATCTGACTCGTGTAGATGGAAAACAGTAGTGACCCAAGACAAGAACCTTGGGGTACACACAAGTTAATGTCAAACTTGTCAGACTTTACACCATCAATTACTACCTGTTGAAATCTGCCCGACAGATACGAGCGGAACCACATCAAAGTGGTTCCGCCAAAACCAAACTTATTCTCAAGACACTGAAGCAATATCATGTGATCAATCGTATCGAATGCAGCACTGAGGTCCAGACAAACCACCAACGTCACATGCTGCTTGTTCATGTTCAATAAGATGTCATTGCGAACACGGAGTAACGCTGTCTCAGTACTGTGGTGCCGTCGATAAGCTGACTGTAGCTTAGGGAAAAGCCCACATGCCACAATGTGAGAAATCGCTTGTTGAGCGACCGCTTTTTCTGTAAGCTTTGATAGAAACTGGAGATTGCTAACAGGTCGATAGTTTTTCTTTTCGAGCTCCAGACCAGGTTTTTTCATCGTAGGCTTGACTAGTGCCCCTTTCCACTCTTTTGGGAAATGGCCTTCTTCAAGGGAAATATTTATCATGGACGATATAGCAGGCAATAATTCATCCAGACGCTCTTTAACAACACAGGTAGGAACCGGGCCAGTTTCACACGATTTTACAGGAGAACTCATAATCAGCTTCCTCACCGAGTCTAACGGGAGAGCCTCAAATTTAGTAAAGGGAGTTCCAACAAACGGGGAAGGTCTGACTGGCTCTATGTGTAAATCCTCAGCTGACTCAATTGCATCCAACTCAGAAAGAATGTTCACAATCTTTCGGGCAAAAAACTGGCCGAAGTCATTTGCTAGACTCTTAGGGTTCGTATGAGGTGGATAGAGCTCGTTACTAGATCTTCCCAAAAGGCGATTAACTGCATTGAATAAACGCCGTTGGTCATTACTATTCTTAATGATGAAGTCTGTGTAATACTCACTTTTGGCATGTTCAATTACATGACTTGTATAATTCCTAGCCCTAGTGAATACCATTCTATCAGATTCAAGACCAATGGCCCTCCAAACACGTCCATATTTACGATGTTCCCTCTTTGCCGCTTTAATGGTGTCATTAAACCACGGAACGCGGGGCCGCACAGTGATAGTTTTCTTGACAACAGGAGCATGCTTGTCCATCAAACCAGAACAAATGGAATTATAACAAGAGACAAGACCAACCAATTCCCGTGACACTTCACGATACAAGTCAGATTGTTGTAGATCTTCCTTGAAAGCGTTGATATCAATTGTTTTTATCTTTCTATATGACACTTTCCTAACTGACAGTTGTTCCCACCGACTTGGGAACGAAGTAAATGATACAGACGAGACCAATTTCTTAACAAAACTTTTATTTTAAAAACGAACTTGAACGACTAAATTCTCTTATCAGCGACTATATGTAAAACTTCTAATTATACGCGTCCGCGAATATCTGGGCAACAACGTAGTGTAATCTATAATATATGTTCGTCAGTAACATCCCCCTCCCGAATGTGAGACATTCGATTCTCATTCGAGACAACCATAAATCAAATAAACGTCACAGCCTATGCAGTTAGTATCTTTTGGCCACATGGTTTTTTGTTTTTTTTTTAACATAACTATAACTTCAAAATTCAGTATTATCACCGTCAAAGTAGCGTTCTTTAAGCGTAGTCCAAAGGACACAATCTGTGGATTGGTCTCAAGTACTCTTTGCCTTTACTTTGTACCTTCACCACACGCACTAAGTCATCTTTACTCGGATAAACTTCCACTATACGCCCTAAAGGCCAATCACAACGATGTGCATTTGGATCAATGATCAAAACAATATCTCCAACTTTCATGTTACGTGTAGGGCTGAACCACTTTTTCCTATTGTTAAGTGATGGAAGCAACTCTCTTCTCCAACGTTTCCATACTTGACCAATTAATTGTTGAATACGGTGCCATCGTTTGCGAGGATTGTAGATTTCTTCTAGCGTTGCTTCTTCAGCAAACGTTCCTCCGGCCTGTCCGTGGATGAAGTGATTTGGAGTCAATGGATATATATCGTTACAATCCGAACTAACGTACGTAATAGGTCGCGAATTCAACAAGGACTCAGCACCGCAAATTGCTGTTAGCAATTCTTCGTCCGTGACGTCCGCGTTTCCAAGAACACCTCTTATTGCTTTCTTTGCACTTTTAATCATGATTTCAAAAACACCTCCAAAGTGTGGACTAGCGGGAGGGTTGAACTGCCATTCGATTTCACCTGCTCCTGAACTTTTGCGAACTATTTTCTTTTGATCAAGTTCCTTCACAAGTTCTTTCAACTCCTTATCTCCCGCAACAAAGTCGGTACCATTGTCAGACAGGACATAACAAGGTGTCCCCCTCCGTGATGCAAACCGGGAAAAGGCGTTTAAGAATGAATTAGTGTCCAAAGAATATGTCATTTCCAAATGGACCGCGCGAGTAACAAGGCATGTAAACAAACAAATGTACCTCTTCGCTCTACTCTTACCACGGCCTTGTTTCGTGAGATATGGACCTCCGAAATCCACGTCAACTCGTTCAAACGCTCTCAAGGTAGAAGTAACTCTAGATCTCGGTAACGGGGCCATCATTTGACCAAGAGGTTTTGCGTTGAATCGTTTCTTACACATTTGACAATGATTAATGACCTCACGTACAGCTGCTCGTCCCTTTTTTACCCAAAACCGACAACGTAATTCTGTAAGTGCATGTTCCACTCCTGATCCATGCCCAAGTTTATTGTGAACGTCTTTTATTACCAGATTTGTAATTGGATGTTTCTTGGGTAATATCACTGGGTGTTTACTTTCATATGGCAGATCTGCATGATGTAAGCGACCACCTAATCGTAGCAAACTGTTTTCATCTTTCATGGAATTCAAGCTCTCCAAACTTTTTTGAACTTTATCTCCAAAGCCTTCGACTTCTGCTCGTTTCAACCAATAATGTTCTGCACGTTTCACTTCCTGCTGAGACAAACTGCAGTTCAATACCCTATCTGTAACACAATGCTTGCAAATTACTTATAAACCGTTGTAACCACGCTGTTACTCGGATAAGTCTTTGAAAACTCGAGTAGTTTTTTGGACTTAAATTTTCGTCATCAGCTACTAATGATAATTGTGTTTTGACAGTCTTGTTCTCTTCACCGATGTCACCAGGTAAAGAATCTCTTCCACAGTCTTGCTGAGGCCAGCTTTCTTCATTCTGCAACAAAAACTGCGGTCCTTCCAGCCACAGTTTGCTTTCTGCCAAATCATGAATATTCATTCCCCGAGTTGCCAGGTCTGCAGGATTCTTATGGCCAGGAACATGGTGCCATTGTTCAGGATTTGTCGTTTCTTGGATCTCCCCTACTCTGTTTGCTACAAAGGTCTTAAACTTTCGACTTTGATTTCTCACCCAATACAGCACATTGGTAGAATCAGTCCAGTAAATGACTCAGGATACGTTGATGGATTTCAATATCGTACTGGCGAAACGTGTTGAAATAACAGCTCCCATTAGTTCTAATCTTGGTATGCTTAAGGACTTCACTGGTGCAACTCGACTCTTGGACGCAATCAAAACTGATGTTGATGGGCTGTTTTCATAACGACAAACGAGATATCCACAAGCGGAGTATGCATCTTTCGAGGCATCGGAAAACATATGTAATACCGTCTCTTTAGGGAATGGTTGACGCACGCATCGTGGAATCTCCACAGAAGGAAGTTGTTGTAATTCTCTCAACCAATTATGCCAGCGGTTTAGAAGAGTAGCTGGAAGTGGATCGTCCCAATCAATCCCCGCTACCCATATATTCTGCATAAGGATTTTGGCTCTTACTGTGAAGGGGGAAAGGAATTGAAGTGGATCAAATAAGGTTGAAATCGCACTTAATACTTCTCTCTTGGTATTCGATTCTTTGATTTCAGGTAATTCTACGTTGAATGTGAACACATCCTTATCCGACTTCCACGTCACTCCAAGGGTTTTAACTTTCACACGTGGCTTTTGATCATCTTCACATATCTCTATTCCAGGTTGCTTGTCTTCTTCCGGAACATCCACTAACACCAATCTAACATTGGAGGACCACTTTCTCAATCGGAAATTGGCCGAATTCAGCAAATCGGACAGCTCTCTTCGAAACTCTATCGCGTCTTCAGGTGTCTCGCACGAGTCAAGAACATCGTCCACGTACATAGCATCACTTACTGAGTCCGTGGGCTTGGGATATTTCTCTTCGTTATCTTTGGCATGTTTCTGTACAACAAATTGTGCGCAAAATGGCGAGGCTGTATTGCCAAATACAAGCCTTTGAAATTCGTATACGTCTGGTTCTCGAGAACTGTCTAAACCACGCCAAAGAAATCTATGGTACTTACGGTCATCTTCTACCAGCCCAACCTGAAGAAACATCTCTGAGATGTCTCCAGATAATGCGACTGGAGCTCTTCGGAATCTTATCAATACGTTTAGCACGTCGTTCTGTAGCTTTGGCCCTGAATGGATAGCGTCGTTCAGACTTTTCCCAGAATTTTTTGCCGCAGCGTCGAAAACAATCCGTGTTTTTGTGGTTGTCCTGTCGTCTTTGACTACCGCAAAATGTGGCAAGAACCATTGATTTTCTTCGTTTGTCTTCTCTGTTTTTATCACATAACCCTTCTTCTCGTAGTCTTCTATTATTCTGTGATATGATTGTGCAGCTTCTAATCCCCTCTTTCTTAGTACCTTTTCTTGATTCTCCAACCTCTTCAATGCCATGTGGTAGTTGTTTTTAAGATGTGGTTCCCCTTTCTTCCACGGAATCCCCACGGCATACTTTCCATCGTTGAATGCAACACTGCTAGACACCTTGGCTACCGCTTCTCTCTCATCAAAGGTTCGTTCGTTATTGTCCCTGATCCCAATTGCCTCAAGTTCCCAAAATTGTCGTAGCTGCTGATCGGGACTCTGCTCAACCTGACTTGATCTGTATGTGCGAGTAAAGTGTGAACGTGACCTGCGCCGATAATTCTCCAGTTGAGTTGGTCCAAAGCAAACCCAACCCAATTGGATCCGTTGGTGTACTGCCGTGTACCTCCTTTAGGACATGATGGAACAGAGGGTAATCACTTCCTATCAGTATATCGATTTGTTTTCTTTTTGCTGTTTTCTCAAAGGGAACAGAATACAAATGGGGCCACTTTGATTTAAGGTCTGCCCAGTTAAATGCTGGGGTATCACCAGCAATGTCATCGAGAACATTGGCACTCACACTTTCGGAAAACTTATTATTTGAGCTTTCTATGATGACAGTGACTTGTTTTGACTGCTGTTTAACAAGCGATCCACCAGCACCAGCAATTGTCAGTTCTTGTACTTCTCCTTTCAACTGTAATTCTTCTGCCAAGGCTTCGGACACATAGGAACCTGTTGAGCAGGGATCTAGCATCAGGTTGATTTTCAACTGTCTGTTGCCCTTCCTTGCAACAGCTGGTAGTACCATTAACGAGACACAGTCTGTATGGCCATTGACATACGATCTAGATTTAGTATCAGTTGTACTCTCAGCATCTTGTACTGATTGCCCAGTTTCCTTCACATTTTGTGAGCTTCGATCATTCTGTGGTAAATCTGTGGTTTCTGCTGTTTGGCTTGTAGCATTTGAACGAGGCTCAGGTTTACCAGGTGCTCCCTGGTTATGTAAGTGATGAAGTAACCTGTTATGTTGAGTGCTGTCACAACCATTAACACCACATCTTTTTGACCTGGTACACTCTGCCGCCTTGTGGCCAAATCCGAGACATCGATAACATCTCTTGGACTTTTCGATCAACATCTTTCGATTTGTAACTGGTAATGCTTTAAATTCCTCGCATAGCCACGGAGGGTGATTCAGCTTGCACGATTGAACAACACATTTGATATTGCCCTTTGAACTTGTTTTGAATCCTCTTTCTTTCTTTCCATGCACTCTTTGATCACTGTTCTTATCCTTTTTGTTAGTTCCAAGCCCTTTAGTTTCTTCTCTAGCTTCTTCCATTATTTGTACTCTTAGCTCTAACCACTGTACAAGTGTCTCAAATTTATCCTCCTTTGAATGTTCAATCAGCCACGACTTATAATGCTGTACATCTTCTTCAGGTAATTTCCCTTTACTTATCAAATTCAAGTTTTGCCCAAATAGGTCACCCTGTTGATTGCAAGTGTCTTTCAAAACTACTAATGTTCTGTCTAGCACACTCAGAAATTCTTCCAATTCATCCAAATTCTTGGGTTGCACTTGTTTCCAATTCTTGAGAACAGTCTAAGTTTTTATTTGAAGCCTTCGAGGACCACCATATTTCTTTTCAAGCTTTTCTTTTGCTTTTTCATAGGCATTCACAGAAAATCCCAGATCCTTGATGAGTTTGAGGGCTTTTCCTTTTAAACTATTCTGTAAACGTAGCATTTTTTCATTCACGGCAATATCTGCACTATCAACTGCAGACATAAACGCAGCTTTCCATTGCTCATACCCCACCTTATCTTCACCATCAAATGTAGGAAGTTCAACACCTTTTAATTTAACAGCCTTGTATTTACCTTGATTTGTCGAAGGACTATTCGGTTGCTGTGGATGTAGATATGGTTGTTGGGTTAACCAAGGGTAGTCTTCGAGGGAGTGTGCCTTATCACTTAATTCACGGTCATGGGTAGGTTGTTTAGGGAATTGAGAGGTCTTTTGAAATACTGTGGCATTTGGGTTGAGGTTAGTCTTTTTCACTATACTTTCTGGCTCTGTCAGGCTGGTATTGTCCAATGGGTTGGTGAAATTTGGTACTTGCGGCAAGGTTTGTCTGGGTGAGTTTGATTGGGGGGTGTTTTGAGACCTTGCATCGATAATGGAGACGATTTTACGAGCTTCCTCTGTTCTTTGTCTAGCTAGTTCTAGTTCTGCAACTTTCCGGCTAAGTTCTTCCTCTTTCTGAATTTCCTCGAGATGTAATTCCTGTACTCTTTTGCTTGCTTCAGATAATTCCGATTGATGGGATTGCTCATGTTCTGAATGACTGGATTCTGATCCGACAACTGACTCCGTACCACGTTGAGACTGCAAAATGGATTCCAATTCACCATTTTCTAATCTTTCTTTTAAGTGCAATTCAGCAACCTCAATAATATTATCTACTTGTAATCCAATTTCCTCAAATTCTTTCTCTATCCTCTCAACTTCAATGCTGGACTCTTTAATGTTCTCTAATATGGACAGTTCTTTTAACTTATTCAGTACCTTTTCAATAATAGAAAATTCAGCTTTGATCTTAATTATGTAGCGCTTAATTGTGTTCTTACTTGTATTGCCCGTTTGCAATAAATCTTGTAATTTGTCAAAAACCTCAAATTCTCGCCTTTTTTGCCAGGGATCCGGCTGTCGAAGGACCAAATGTTCCCACCGACTTGGGAACGAAGTAAATGATACAGACGAGACCAATTTCTTAACAAAACTTTTATTTTAAAAACGAACTTGAACGACTAAATTCTCTTATCAGCGACTATATGTAAAACTTCTAATTATACGCGTCCGCAAATATCTGAGCAACAACGTAGTGTAATCTATAATATATGTTCGTCAGTAACAACAGTGATGGCTTACGTATCGCTAGATCACACAGCACAGTACAATGGCCAGAAAGGTAGCAATCTGATATCGGCGTATTGCCCACTAATAATAATAACAGATATTAATAATAATAATAACAATAATAATAACAATAATAATAATAATAACAATAATAATAATAATAATAATAATAATAATTGGACAATATGTAGGAAATATGGATTGGAGCGAGCAGCTCATTGGTATGATCATGCCCCGAAAGAAGTGGTGGAATCTGATGAGATAAAGGTGCTATGGGGTTTCATGATACAGTGTGATCATCACATAGAATGTCGAAAACCAGATAAAGTTGTTGTGGAGAAAGAAGAAAAGAAATGTTTAATTGTTGACATTGCCATCCCGGATGACAAAAATGTTGGAGTAAAAGAAGAGGAGAAGGTTCAGGCTAAAATAGGAAATTAAAGGGTTGTGGTCAATGATGAGGGTAGATGTAGTACTGGTAGTTATCGAAGCACTCAATACTGTGAGCAACAAGCTGGAGAAATGGATAGATAGGTTAGGAATAAAACTAAATATAGAACGTCTCCACAAGACTTCGATTTTGGGAAAAGCGAGGATATTAAGAAAGACTCTAGAAAGTTGAATGGACCAATGTCACCCTAGACTACTGGCTGTAGATGGCTGACATTGAGGATTACCAGCAGAATATCAAGCTGTGAGGATTGAGAAAATAATAATAATGATAAAATTGGGAAGCGGGGTAGGAACAGTTGGACTGTAGCCTACCACGGGAATAGTACAACGCTCCCACCCTCCATGAGTCTAGGTTAGTACCTTAGGCAAGTATTAGTAACCCTAAGCCTCCCTAGCCAGGGTAACGGCAGTATACCCATCTATGGGTTAAATAGATCCAAGGTGTTGGCCGTGCTGAGGGATGAATGGCTGATGGGTGAAGACAGTCAAGAACGGTTCCTGTTCGGAAGTGACGACCTCGGACAGTATTAGCCTTGTCCTTTGTGGCAGGCAACAGAGGATGGACTAGATTCCTGCCAATAGAAAAAGCTCACTTGTGTGATGAAACGAACCATAACGAAATTCGTAATAACGGCGAAAATGGGACTGGACTGAATACTGAAGGCTCCTCATTCGGTAGGGATAATGTGGAACAACAGACACTACCCAACCGTAATCAAAGAGCTGCTAGAATAAAGTGGAGAAAAGAGGTTAATGTGGTTATAATGGAGTGTTACTACCTAAGTAAACGAGTAGATGGGAATGATAGACTTATCAGAGGACATTGCCAATGAATGTCCATAAAGTGACAGGACAGAGGGATGTTTAATTCCACGGAACAGAGAAATTGTGACCAAGCTAGAGCTATCAGAAAGAATGGATGTTTGACGAACGTTGAACTAGAAGTAATCAAGAGGAGAGTATTAGAAGAAGAGAACAGCGAGAGCCAAGATATGGGGGAGACCCAAGAGAACGTAGGTGGAAGGCAAGAGATGGAAGTAACAGCAGATGAAAGACACTATCTTGAAGAAGAAAATGGAAGTAGACGAGCGGAGGATGAAAGTAGGAATAATGAAAAGGGAGTTGTAATTGAAAGAGAGATGAATGACGAAGAGAAGGAAATGATATCACAAATAGTAGATTTAAAGAAGAAAGACTATCTGCAGATGATAAAGGGATTTAGGAAAGCAAGCAGAAGAAAGCTGAATGATATAACGAAGAAAGTGAATCGTGTATTGAAGTATGTAATAACAGATAGAAGTATTGACACCAATAAATTGATAAAAGCAACAGCGGTATATATAGGAGAACAAATCGGATTAAAGCGAAAGCCAGTAGGTAAAAAGTCTGAACCATGGTGGAAAAGAAGAATAGAGGGGGATATCAAGAGACTGAGGAAGGACGTGAACATACTAAAAAGGTACATGAAAAATGAACTTAATAACACAAACAAATATAACTGACTGGATAGGAGGTACCGTCTAAAAACGAAAGGGTTAAAAATGGTAACCGAAGAGTTGAAACAACGTCATATGGCTAAGGTAGCAAAAATAAGGAGATATGAAGAGAGAATAAAACAATACCAGCAGAATCGAATGTTCAATATTGATCAGAAGAGAGTGTATAAAGAATTCAATGGAGAGGTATATAACGAAAAGGTCATTCCTGATGCAGAAGAAAATAGGGAGAGATCTGGGACAATACAAAGGAGCACAATGAAGAAACGGAATGGCTTAAGGACCTTAAAGAGGCAAAAGAGATGTAAAGCAGGATAACGTAGTCATCACTGCTGAAATGGTAAGAACGCAATGTAGAAAGATATCAAACTGGAAGGCTCCTGGACCTGATGAAGTGCAGGGATATTGAATCAAAGAACTGGATGCTTTACACGAATGCATTGCAAAACAAATGGATGGCATGTTAAATAAGAAGCATATGATTCCAGACTGGATGACACGTGGTACGGCTATCCTCTGTTTAAAGGACTCTGCCAAAAGGAATGCTGCAGACAATTTTCGACCAGTCTCCTGTCTACCCCTAATGTGGAAACTTGTGACTGGAGTAATAGCAGAAAGTATGTATACATTCTTGAATAAAAACAAGATTATGCCGGAAGAACAAAAGGGATGTCGCAGAGAGAGTAGGGGGACTAAAGATCAGCTGCTGATTGTACAGAATGGTTTTGCAACATTGTAAGAAAAGAGATACGAATTTGGCAATGGCATGGGTGGACTATAGAAAGGGCTATGACATGGTGCCGCATAGTGGATAATAGAATGTCTCGAATTCCTCCAAATTGCTGAGTACATCAAGCCATTCCTTACAGGAAGTATGACAAAATTGCAGACAGAACCAATATCATCAGGTGAATCATTGGAGAAAGTTAGTATCAGGAGTCATCTTCCAAGGAGATAGTTTATCACTATTGCTGTTTGTAATCTGCATGGTACCGTTGACATTAGTATTGGGAGAACTAAAAGAAGGCTATACCGTGGAACAAACAAGAATCAACCACATGCTCTTTATGGATGATTTGAAGTTGTTTGGGAAGAGTGAGAGACAAATAGAATCACTTGTAAACACAGTACACGCAGTCAGTGACGATATCGATATTGAGTTTGGGATAAATAAATGTGGTGTACTGATTATGAAGAGAAGGAAGGTAATGACGTGTGAAAGCATCGAGCTTCCAAATGGTATTACCATGAAGGAGGTGGGAAAAGAAGGATATAGATATTTGGGGATCTTAGAACTAGATAAAATAAAAAGCAAGGAAATTAAAGAACAGTTTCAAAAAGTGGCGTCTCTTCGGTCCACTAGCCCCAGGTAGCAGGTGGAAACTATGAGCAACCTGGTATACCCCCAACTATGGGTTAAATAGCTTTAATTCTGCAATGAAAAAAATAAGAAGCAAAAATAATTCATGACACATCACTCGTCGCGCGGATAAACAAGGAGTGGGTCCACCAGGGAGAGACCAGCCTGGTGTCGAAAAGTCGACTACTGGAAAATCCCCTCCTCATGATGATCCTGTGGTACACCAAAACAGGGACAACCCCGAATCTGGCCCACTGGATCCACCATTCAACCAAAATATAAATAAAACAAAACCAAAACGACTAAAATTGTCAAAAGAGGGGCATAAAGAAGTCATGTCTGCCTATTATAAGGCACAACTAAACCCAACACAGCCAATTACGAAAGAATCATACAGACTTTGGAGACTAAACAACCCAGATGTAAGACCGGACTATGATGCTACATTACTATCCAACATTAGGCACTATATTGTTAAAAATAATAAACTTACACAACATGAACTAAACAAGTTACAAACAGAAGCGCAAAACCAGCTACAAACAGAAACTCTTCACGATCCAACCTTGCCCAGTAAAGAACCGGAAAACAATTCTCAAGTTAATCAACCACATATTAGCGATGTTATCGCAACACAATGTGAAAACAATGTTGATCAGCAAGAAAAAATGAGCGTCTCCGCAAGACACTCCGAAATTGACACAAGTCAGGTTCCACCAACTGAAACCTTAGGAGATGGAGAAAACAATACCTGTAGGGGCCAATGTGACTCTGAAAACGATACAAATAGTGAAATAGTCGAAATAGCTGAGGAGATTATGAAAAGGTCCCACATTGTAAAAGATACTAACATCAATGAGAGGGAGTCCCTTCCCAAGATTGCAAATAGTAAGAAAAACAGATCTATTATTGAAAAAGGGAATAAAGCACTTGAACGGATCTTGCCAACAATAAAAGAGAACGCAACATACAAAATTACGGATTTAAATCATCTACTATACGTCACCGCGTATACCATCACGTCAGAATGCGGTATTAAAATTAAGAAAAGAGGAGCAAATACAAACGTCCACAAAAAACCTGCGTGGATTGAGAAGATCAATAAAGAAGTCAAGACAATGCGGAAGGACATTTCGTTTCTCGTCGAGTGCAGTAAATCAAATGTGAAGAAGATCAACAAGGTAAGAAGAATCAACTGCAAATATAACTTCAAGTCAAATGAAAACTTAGACACTAAAATTGAGACCCTTAAACAAAAAATCCAGTTGAAAGCAGTGCGGATCAGAAGGTTCACCAAACGAACAAATTTCTATAAGCAAAATAAGACTTTCCAGGAAAACACCAAAAAATTGTATGGGGAACTAAGAAAAAATCAGATTAAAATCGAGGAAAATCCTTCTAGAGAAGAAGTAGAAGAGTTCTGGAGCAATATCTGGAGTAACCCCAAGGAGTTCCGTACAAATGCAGAATGGGTAAAGGAATGTGAGCAGGCAAATGAGGATGTTGAAACCCAGAAATGGAAGGAGATCTATGAAGAGGACGTGAAAACTGCACTGAAGAAATCACATAAGTGGAGATTCCCGGGTATTGATAAATTACCAAACTTCTGGCTAAACGCACTATCTAGCACACACAAAGACTTAGCATTTTTGCTCACAGATATTGTAAAGAACCCTGGAAACGCTCCGGCATGGTTAACGGAGGGGATTGCATATCTCCTTCCAAAATCTGATGAGACCCAACATCCAAAGAACTACAGACCAATAACTTGCCTTTCTACCACTTATAAAACATTGACATCGATCTTAACCGACTGTACATACACCTTTCTTGAAAACAACAATTTATTACCAACAGAACAGAAAGGATGTAGGCGAGGCTCATATGGATGCAAAGATCAACTCCTTATCGACAAAATGGTCCTCTAACATTGCAAGTCTAAAACCAAAACCTTAAGCGTCGCTTGGATAGATTATAAAAAGGCTTTTGACAGTATCCCACACGACTGGATAATCAAAGCAATGGAAATGTATAAGGTAGCACCAGAAATTACTAACTTCGTTAAAATTAGTATGAAAACATGGAAGACAACTCTTATCCTTAATCATGGTAATGGATCTATAACATCTAACAGCATTAGAATCAACCGAGGAATATTCCAAGGAGATTCATTCTCTCCACTCCTCTTCTGTATTGCCCTATTTCCCTTATCGAAACTTTTGAATGAATCGAGTCGGGGATATAATATATTTGATCAAGTCATCACCCACCTCTTTTACATGGATGACCTCAAACTATTCGCTAAAAATGACAGTGATCTCGAAGACCTCACCATCGTGAAAGACTTCAGCGACGACATAGGCATGGAATTTGGACTTGACAAATGTGCAAAAGCCAGCTTTAAACGTGGCAAGTTCTGTAAGGCGAGTAACATCAATCTGGATACAAACACTAAGATCAGAAACCTTGAACATGATGAGGTCTACAAATACCTTGGTATCAACGAAGGTGATGGTATCAAACACACGGCGATGAAAGAAAAAATTCGTAAAGAATGTCACAGGAGAGTTCGACTAATTCTTCTGTCGGAACTCAATTCCTGTAACAGAGTAAAAGCAATTAACAGCATTGTAGCTCCTGTTGTCACTTACAGTTTTGGAATCATAAATTGGAGCAAAACAGACGTAGCGAGAATAGATGCTAAAATACGCAAACTGTTCACTAAATTTCGTATGCACCATCCCAAATCAGATGTTGACAGATTGTATCTTCCTCGCACTGATAGTGGACGCGGACTCAACCAACTCGAGATGGCTTATGAAACTACGCTGATTGGCCATGGTAGATACCCAGAAACAACAACAGATCCCATGCTACAAGCCGTGTTGAAGTATGAGAAATCTAAGAAAAATTCCATAATAACCTTGAGTAGAAAACTGAAACATCGGTATGATGTGCAACTAACAGTAGAAGAAGATCAACTTAAACCAACAGCTGCTGCCAAAACGCTGAAAGAACGGGCAAAAAAGGCTGGTCTAAATGCTCTTAAAAAAAACCTGGAGGAACAAATCACTGCATGGCAAATACCCACAAAGACTAGAAGAAGCTGATGTTGACAGTAAATCCACGCATCGTTGGCTTCAAGGGTCAGGTCTCAAAGCGGAAACAGAGGGTCTCTTGATCTCAGCCCAAGCTCAGAGCCTCCCGACAAACGTCTATAGATCTAAGATCTAACGACGGTACAGACCCTCTTTGCCGCATCTGCAAAAAGTCAGATGAGTTAGTAGATCATCTCATAGCTGGCTGTCCTATAATAGCATCTAAAGAATATAAGGCTCGCCATGATCGTTTAGGCCAATACATCCACTGGAATGTGTGCAAGCATTACAACATCAAAGTCCCTGAGAAATGGTACGAACATCATCCTGTAGAGGTCACCAGTGAAAAAGATGTGATAATAATAATAATAATAATAATAATAATAATAATAATAATCCTAGGGCTACCACCTTGTCGTGGTAGAGCGGCCTTGCGTGTTTCCATGATCCTGAGAGCTAGGCTGGCGGGAGCAAATGCTCCTGGTAGGGTCACCCAAGCCAGACAGATCAAAAGGGAGAGGCCAGACAAAGAGTAGCTCGGTGGTTGTGTCACCTTATCATCACAATCCTCAATATGAGTGTAATTTCAAATACAAATTATTCAAACAACGATGTAAATGAGACTGAAACATCTAGCAACAGTGTCTCTCCCGGCAGGTGTACCATGGAACCGCAGCGTGGGCCCGGTCGTCATCATGCTACTGCGAGAATAAAATGGTCAAAAGAAGTTAACAAGATTGTGATGAGAAGCTTTTACAAGAGTGAACCCAATAAGAGAGGCTATAGAAAAAGAATGTTGGATATCTGGAATGACATAGGGGTATTTGAGGTAACTGAACAAAGATTAGCGGACCAGAGCAGAGCAATTAGAACCAATGGATGGCTGAATGAAGTTGAGCTAGAAGAAATCCAGAGGGAGATACAAGAAGCACATGAAACAAATGGAATATGCAGAGAGGATACTAATGGACGGCACGAATTAAGTCTGGATGGTCAGAAGACGTATTCGTTGAGGAAGAAAATGATAACAGAATTAATGGTGAAAATGTTGAAGAGCTACGAGTGGTGGGAGTCAGTGAAGAAAAGATCAATTTGATCCTAGAGATCCATGTTCAAATGGAAAAAGATGAAAGTCCACCTATCCTTAGGTACGTTGAAAGAAGTAGACTAAAGCAGAAAGTTGATCAGGTGAATGAGGTGTTAGGATTCATTGTAGTTCCGGACGATATAACAGCGATAAATAAACTTTTGGCAGCTGCTGGATGCGTTGTGGGAAGACGTCTAGGAGTAAGAGAGAAAAGAGGACAGAAAGGAGTTGAAGCATGGTGGAAGAGAAGAATAAACCAACAGATTGCACAGTTGAGGAAGGATGTAAGCCGGTTAGAAAGATGGAAGGATGGGGTAAGAAAGAATAAAGTGTGAATTGAAGAATAAATATAAAATAGAGGCTAAAGGGTTGAGTATGGTGATTGGGGAGTTGAAACAGCAAACTATTGCAAAAGGAGCAAAAGTGAAGCGTTATGAAAGTAGAGCAGATCAGTATGCCCAAAACAGATTATTTCAGTCTAATCAAAAAAGATTGTTTGAGGTATTGGAAGGGAATGAAAGAGACGGTGATGTAAGACCGAATGAAAATGAATTACTCAGATTTTGGAGTGAGATTTGGGACAAACCAGTTAGACACAATGAAAGAGCAGAATGGTTAAATGAATTTAAGAAGGAATTAAACAGAGTAAAAAAGCAGGAGGATATAGTAGTGACAACGGATAAAGTAAAGAAACAGCTAAAGAAAGTAAACAATTGGAAAGCACCTGGACCAGATAGTCTTCATGGGTTTTGGTTAAAGAAATTCACATCATGCCACGAAAGAATAGCTATGGGACTCCAAAGATGCTTGATGGAAGGCCAGACCCCAGACTGGATGACAACAGGAAGAACCATCTTGGTCAAGAAAAATAGGACGCAAGGAGATGTGGTAACAAATTTTAGACCAATAGCTTGTCTTGCCCTAATGTGGAAACTATTCACTGGAATAGTAGGTGTAGAGCTATACGAACATTTGGATAAACAGAATCTACTTCCAGAAGAACAGAAAGGATGCCGAAGGAATTCAAGGGGTACAAAGGATCAACTTCTTATTGATAAAATGATCATAAGAAATTGTAAGAGGAGAAAAACTGGGGTAGGAATGGCATGGATTGATTACAAGAAAGCGTAAGACATGGTCCCACATAGTTGGTTGAAAACGTGCATTGATATGTTTGGAGTAGCTGAAAATATTAAAAAGATACTGGTGAATGGAATGGATAAATGCACTACAAATTTGATGGTGGGAATGAAAGATCTGGGAAATGTTAGGATATGCAGAGGAATATTTCAAGGAGATTGCTTTTTGTGGTCGCATTAATCCCAATGTCACTTATTCTCAGGAAGATAAAGATTGGGTATGACTTAGGCGACGGCAGAGGCAAAGTCAATCATCTAGTGTTTATAGACGACTTTAAGCTATTTGCGAAGAATAAAAACCAAGTGGATAGCCTGATAAATTCAGTCAGGATCTTCAGTAGTGATATCTGTATGGAATATGGAATTGAAAAATGTGCAGTGCTTATCATGAAACGAGGCAAAATTGTTAAATGTGATGGAATAAGGATGCCAGACAATCGGATAATCAGAGGGTTAGAGAAAGAAGAAGGATATAAATATTTGGGATTACTAGAAGGGAATGAGATTAAAAGTGAGGATATGAAGAATATTATAACATCAGAATACTATCGGAGAGTTAGAAAGATTCTTAAGTCAAAGTTAAATGGAGGGAACATCATGAAAGCAATTAATGCGAGAGCGGTGTCAATTGTTCGATATGGAGCAAGTATAATAAATTGGACGAAGACAGAGTTGAGGAGCATGGATAGGAAGACTAGGAAATTATTAACAATCTACGGAGCTTTACACCCAAGAGCTAACACAGATAGGCTGTACATCAAAAGAGATGATAGAGGAAGGGGATTGATTAGTGTTGAGGACTGTGTTGCAATAGAATCTTATAGATTGAATGAATATCTTGAAGGAAGTCAGGAGAGGCTGCTAAATGCTGTAAAAAAAGAAGGAATATTGGATGAGGGTAAAAACGGGGGAGAAGTGAAGGACCAAAGGAAGAGTCAATATGTGAAAAAAGTATTGCATGGAGAGTTCATGAGGAATACAGAGAGTGTACGAGATAAAGCAACTTGGCTTTGGCTAAGAGAAGGGACTCTGAAAAAGGAAACAGAGGGAACAATAATAGCAGCACAGGATCAAGCATTGCGAACTAATGCAATAAGGAATAAAATTGATAAACAAGATATAACCCCTTTGAGTAGAATGTGTGGGAAACGGGATGAAACAATTAGCCATGTTGTTGCTGAGTGTAAAAATCTTGCGGAGCCTCAGTATAAGATTTGGCGTCATGATAGATTGGCAGTTGTAGTGCACTGGAACATGTGCAAAAGATATAAACTTCCCTACAAGGCACAATGGTATGAACACACTCCAGAGAGAGTACTGGAAAATGATGATGTGAAACTATTGTGGGATTTCACAATATCCGGTCTGTATTTGGATTTCCCAATACAGACCGGATATTGTGATTTATGAAAAGAAAAAGAGAAATTGTTGGATAATAGATGTCGCGAGTCCGTTCGACACAAGGGTGGAGGAGAAGGAGCAGGAGAAACTCACTGAATATCAGGACTCAAAAAGAGAAGTTAATAAACTGTGGAATTACAGGAATGTAACTATCATACCGATTGTGGTTGGAGCGTTAGGAACGGTTGGAAAAAGGCTATCTCAGTGGTTGAAAAGGATAAATATGGAGGACAGTTTTGAACTTCTTCAAAAATCTTGTTTGCTAGGAACAGCTCGAATAATACGAAAAGTATTAGAAAATGGTTAAATAGATGGTGAAAGCTTACTACCTTAAGCTACGGGATGTAGCCCGATATAATGAGTTACCAACCGGTTAAGAACTAGACCGTGAGAAAACGATAATAATAATAATAATAATAATAACCGTAGCAGGCTGAGACCCCTTCCACTGTCCTTAGTTGGGTGGTGTGCGAGTTGTAACAATAACAATAATAATAATAATAATAATGGCTGAAACCCCTTCCATTGTGCTTAGTTGGGTGGTGTGCGTGTTGTAATGATAATAATAATAGTTTTGAATTATTCGGGAAGTGCCTGAAACGATGTATAGTTGAATGAAGTCAAGACCAATGGCACGCAAAGTAAAGGTTTGTCTTTGATTTTATTTGAAGCAGTTGACCCTGTTACATTACTGTTAGTGGAAATTTTGATGTGGAAATGATACGTGTGTCACACCAATTTGAACCAAAATTACTTTGATTTTATGTTGCACTTGTGAAACTAATATCATACAATATTTCAACGTCAAACATCTCTTCATCAAAAGCTGAAACGCGTCCTGTACTCCTGTTGCTTTCAAGAATTGTAGAATACAAGCAATTTTGCAGTTACCTCTAAGAAACTAGTAATATACGGCGCAAATCGGTTATGCTAGTCTTTGCTTTTGCTGCTGATTTCAATAGTTTCTGCTGGTGTAATATCTGAGATTGATTCTTGAGCTTGCAAGGCAAACGTAATCCCCAAACTAAGTCATGTAATACACAATTTTATACAGTTATAAAGTAGCTTGCCAAATCGGTCCCCTTTGCGCCACATCAGTATGATTTTAAATAATCACTTCGGCTCATGGACTCATGCAAAAGAAACATTTGGCTTCCAAAAAGACTGTTATTTACCAAGAAATATAAAGGTTATTTGTCGATTAACGAATATTTAGATAAAAAGATTTCAGATTTTCGTGATGTCATTTGTAAATACATTTCCCAATTTTCTACGCAAACTTGCATATCGCGTTACGCACAAGAATTTCCGGTTGCCTACGCTTTCATATGACCTAAATTCCTGGGTGTAAACCGCTTACACCCCATGACCTTTTATCTTAAAAATACATCAATCAGTATTTAAAGCGGGTATTAGCAGCAAGACCAGCTCAGTTTAGGTAAAGAACATTTGGAGAATAGTTACTTTTCTCTTCAACAGGACAATTACGAGATGGCGTCAACGGTTCAATATGTGTCGATCCTTTTCATGGTATGCTTATGCATCGTAGGTATGTTTTTAAAGATACTGTTATCTGTTTTATATATTGTATTTCATCTACCAAATGGCACTTTCAGAGACAAATAGAGAGGTTTGCTTCTGGATTTTCATTTCCCATGGCTTTCGCCTGGACAAGGACGTGAAGGGCTCACCTGCTTACGGCGGTACTGCGCTTAATTCAGTTCAGTAATTTAGAAACACACACGGAAAAGTTGGGTGCCTAAGATTTAAATAGGCGGACTGCCACAGCTGGTACAGCATGACAGCATGCGGTTATCGACTCCATGAAATTCTGAATTGTTGAAGTTGTTTCACACTCGTTGCATATATCAACTCAGATAGTATTTCAATATCGTGATAAAGATCATTTGTCCCAAGCAAACAATTTATTTTGTTACACAGTTGTGCTAAGAAATACATCACATGCACACGAAATTACCTTTAGCCAACTTTTAGCAATAAACATTTCAAAGTTTTCTCTTTATCTCCGCTGGTAAATAAATGCTTTAAATTCGTCGCGCATTTTTAAAGATCATATCGGTCGAGCAATGTATAAATAACAAGTACAGCTGTTTCACTGGAAATTTACAATCGAGAGATCAAATAACAAATGTTGTAACAGTTAGCGGCTTGTCATCACCAGAAGTTTTCGGGTTCAGATCTCCTATGGTTTTGCTGAGCTTTGATGCCTATTGGAGACCGAATGTCGAGCACCTTGGTCTAGACAATAGCGTCTTTCACTTGCTGCCTGGTAAAATAGAGATAAGATATTGGAAATAAACAATTGATTAGTTATCACGTTGGATCCTGTCATTCGAGTTTTGCTTATAACTAGTTATAAAAATAATTTCCAAATATCTTTTCGACGTCTGGCCATTCACAAGGGTTTGATGTGTTTGTTTCCAGCTCCCCTGACCGAGTAGACTTCGTCACAGTCTAAATTGTTGCTTTACACAGCGAGAAGCGCTTGTGCGGCTTTGCCCAGTTCTTGCGATGAGTTATGCAAGAAACATCTGAAACTAGAGAAAATGACCGAAGGCTATTTAAAGAGTACTTGGCCAAGCGTCCGATGCTGACAAGGACAATATTGATTTTGATCTTATTTTAAAATCAATTGATGACTGTAATTAACGATGGGAATATTACAGTGTTTCACACACTTATCCAATACTGGCACACTCAAAAGAAAACTAAGCAAGTATATATGCATAGTCACGTGCACTTACGATAAGATTTCCTTCCCTTGTTTTAAATTACCAGACGGGAAAACAGTGGCGTGACGGACTATGGTCAGGGTTAGAGCAATTCCTAAGGGCCCCCGACCTCTAAGGGGCCCCCGATGAATTTGTAAAGACAATTGAGATAAAAGTCTTGAAATATATGTCGATACCAAGGAGGGTAATGGGGCCCCAAACGAAAATCTCCTAAGGACCCACAGTAGTTCCGTTACGCTACTACTGGAAAACATTTGCTTTTCCATTAGTGCCTGTAGGATCATGATTAGGATTGGCAATAAACAGGTTAATTAATGGGTTGCCAATGATCCCAGTAAGACTGGTAAACAATTTTCGAATCTTTCCAATCTAAAGTTCGAATATTTTTAAATGTTCGTAATATTTTTGGAGAAGTTCTTACAACACGTGAGAACATTTCTAACTTTCACTTGTTTTGTTTCAAAGATCTTGTTTCAATGGGAAGAATATCAGTCTTGACTCAAGCTTAATGGATCAAGCCGAAGTGATTTAGAATTTTCACCTTTTTAGAACATTGTACTCAGTGACGATGCCAGACGTCCTGGTCTGGGGCGTGGGGTAAACAAGCAGCAACAGAATTTCTAAGAAAGGGGTAAAACTTCAGGAAACTGTGCTAAATTTAGTGTAAAATGTAAAAACGTCTCGGATAATGGAATAATCAGTTTTCATGACTCCCATAAAATATTAAAACACTGTAATAATATTCCTTGTTTTTTTTTTATTGAAAGTGGGTTTTCCATGTATAAATAGTGACTAAGATATGCAAATCTTTCAATTTTCATTACTAGTTTGGGAGCAAAATAAAGAAGCAGCAAATATTTTCTCTGGGGACAAAATGCTTTCCCTGTCCCCACTTTGCGCCGCCACTGATTGTATCGCCGGCTGGGAACCCATTCAATCGATCGATAGTTTTCAATTAAATTGCACTGTTTAGCTCGATAACATAGTTTATTAGCACAGTTAACCCTTTGCCTGTCCCGTGTATCACATCTGACACACACTGGACGTCTGAGCGATAACATCAAACAAAGGCTAGACAGGCAAAGGGTTAAGACGCTTCCTCGCATCGAGAATACAGGCTGAGTCTATCCTCTAGATTTGTTCTTTTGAGTATACTAACAAACCATGGCCATTTTTCCCTGTCAATTTTTGAATGTTTGAGCCCTTGCTTGATCCCCAGCAGTGGGTTGCCCAGTATTCAAGGCTTTTTAATGATAGTAATGATCAGGTTTAGAATACGATTAAAACTGGGTTCAGGGGTGTATGCAATAAATAGGCGGATAGTGTTGCCTTTTCACTGGGTTAGAAAAGGTTGGGCGTGGCTTTATTTCCCTGTTAAATCGCGAAAGCAAGTTCACCTCTAAAGATTCCAGAAGTCGACATGTCGAAAGTCCCATACGCTCTTATTCTTACAAACTACCAGATCCATCGTGTATCTATAATATGCTTTCCAGAGGTCTTAGTAATTGTGTCGTTATTTTTATTTAGGTGCTTCAAAAAGACTCCCTGTAAACGGAAAAAATTATTTTTTCGTAACTTACGGTCATTCGGTTGAGATCAATTGCTCACTAACAAATGCAGATGTAAACGTAACTTTGTATGTGAGGCGTTTCCAGACTCCAAAAAGACTTGCTGTTGATAACGTAAAAGTCAGACTAAACAAAGGCATCTTCACAATCACAAGGACCAATAGCATGGATGGAGGTGAATATATATGCGAAGCAACCAATCGGACAGGCCACAAAAGAATATCACACGTGATCAATGTGATCCCAGTTATCCCAAAGAACAGTAAGTTTGGTTTAAAGCTGACACATGGGGAGTCGTATTAGTATTTAGAATGTAAACACTTCCACTTTCAATTCATTCTTTCATTCCAAGGACGTTTAAAAAAACTGGATTTGTGTCATCATATTGGAACAGATATCGCTAACGAAAAGTTCAAAAGTAAATTTCACTTGTGAAAAACATGTGGAACATTTTCACATATAAAATTTTTATTTCACATATCAAATGAGAGTGTTTTCACTTGTGAAATACCCAATTGAGATGTGAAATGGACTGGTTCAAAATTTGACATGTGAAATCTTGTTGAACAAAACTTGTATTTCTCATATGAAACAGAAGATTTACATATTAAAATAAATTACTCTTTTGAAATTTTCATTTAAGATATGGAATTGAAACAATTCACATATGAAATACTATTTTCATATGTGAAACTGCATGTAGAATTTTTGTAAAGGATTAATTTGGTAACTACGAATCGGTCTTACTTCCCGGTTCTTTCAGTGATTATTTCAACAAATTTCTCACTTGTTTGTTCTTAAAAAATTCCGGAAATTTTAATACATTAGGATGCGCCATTGTTGTCATCCGTTTGAAACTGATGCTGCTACATTTCTTCTCACTTCACCATCGTTAGTGTTTCCTCGTTATGTTAAATTTGCTTTTTTCTCCTTTTTTCCAGAGAAAATTAAAGTCGAAGTAAAACCACATAGCTTGTCTTTACAGTATGAAGATAATGCAAACATCAGTTGCAGTGCTCTGGGTAAAACGAAATTGAAGTGGTATAAAGTTGGTGCAGATGTAAACAATATTCTTGAAGTAAACAGTAATAAACTGATAGTGGATGATCATTACGATACAGACGGGGGATCACGATATTATCATAGCAGACTTATCCTAACAATCAAAGATGCTACAAAGGCAGACAGAGGAAAATTCAAGTGTGTAGCCATGGTCAATTCCAAAATCGAAGATTGGGCAACAGTCAGTGTTAGAGGTAATCAAACAACTTTATAGAACTCATATAACTGATTTCAGTCATAGTGGAATGCATGCAGCATTCGACAAGCTGTCTCAGCGACCTCATTTGGTCTCAAATTATCATAAAGAATTCTGGGGATAAAATACCAAATTTCTGTGTGTTTTTGCACTTCAGCCAGCAGTGTCTGACGTAGCAGTGCATCCATGAGCATGCATTAGCAGGAAGCCCATGGCATAGGGGTTTAACTAGGGGTTAACTCTGTGATGTTAATCAAGACCCAACAGCTAAATAAATTATTCCTGACCAAAAGAAGACCACTGAAAACATTACAACGTAAAAAGTTCAAAGGATGGTAACTGCCTTGGCTAATCGTAAAGAATTCTAATGTTTCGAGCAAAGGCCATTTGATTCTCTGACGAATGGCCTTTGCCCGAAATGTTAGAATTCTTTACGATTAGTCACAGCAGTTACCAACCTTTGAACATTTTACATTATTTAACACTGTCTATGTACCATTGCATACTGTGGTAGAATAGTTAGAACAAATCTATAACCAGTAAAATAGGAAATAGCAGTTGATGAAAACATTAGTTGCACAACGGGACGCTCATGATGTAAGAACAGAGAACTTGTCAAAAACAATTAGTTACTATAATATGGAATAAAACACTACTGTAAGCCAACGTGTTCCTTGACCCGAGAGTCCTAGGTTTGGCACTGGGGCTCTAGACGTTGTCGGAGGAGGTGTAAAACGCAGGAAGAGCGTGTCTTCTGTCAGAGAAAGAGAGTGACACCGCCCTTAGTTAGAAGAATAAGAGAAATATACAGTCCATTGAGTTGAGTGGAATCTACAGCACATACGCGCTTACGCCACACAATTCGGCGAGGATTGTGCGACATATTCCTATTTTGATGCCATTTACTAGATAGATAGATAGCTAGATAGATAGATAACTAGGTAGATAGATAGATAGATAGATAGATAGATAGATAGATAGATAGATAGATAGATAGATAGATAGATAGATAGATAGGTAGGTAGGTAGATAGATAGATACATAGATACATAGATACATAGATACATAGATACATAGATACATAGATACATAGGTAGGTAGGTAGGTAGGTAGGTAGGTAGGTAGGTAGGTAGGTAGGTAGGTAGATTGATAGATAGATTGACAGGCAGTTTATATATGTATATATATATATATATAACATTTATTTAACCACGCTTTCTCCATTCAGCTAAAACTGGTTTTTAAGAGGGGCATAGAATTACATCTAATTACAAATAATGTCAATATAAGCCAAAAACTATTATCACACAGAAGCTAATAAGTTGTATGTGTTACAACAATCATTATTTTGTTGAGAATTCAAAGATATTATTGCCACTAGGTCGAGGAGATAATTGAGTTAAAAGAATAGAAAGAATCTTTATTTCTCAATTCACAAGGGAGACTATTCCACAACTTAGCTTCTTTATAGATCAGGCTCTTTTCAAGTAAAAATTATTATTTGAAAATATTCGATCGGTAATCTGTTAGTGACTACGTTAATAACATTCTAAGAAATAAATTTGTTAATTTAACTATTCTGAATTTTCATACCTCAAGTGGAAGAGTAATGATGAATATTTGCGGTTTACTGATTTGGCCAAATGAATTGTTTGGTTGGTTTAGGATCTGCTGACCCAATAAATCTTGAAAATTAAAAGATAAGCAAATTAATAAGATATTAAATTCCATTGAAACATTTTTTATACTGGCAAAGACAATTCTAATTTGATATAATTACTTTTGTTTAAGCCAAGAGGCACATTTGAAACTTGTTTATGATATGTATGGTGAACTGTGGTCACTAGAAAGTTTTATGATTTATCTTTTAATAGCAAGGTTGAAGGGCGTTAAGTATTTGTCCAGTATCAAATCAACAAAATTGAGTCTATGAATTATCATATTAAAACATCCAGAAATTTATGAGAGTCAGGTGACCGCCGATTCCAGGGCTATTTTTATCAGTGCAAGACATTGTTGTTCTGGTAAGCGGTACTAAGGGAGAAAACAACTATTTATTTGGAAAGTTAGATATAAGGATTCTAAACTAAAAAAACGAGAGAAAGCACTGTTTTTCTCAAGTATTAATTCGTTCCAAAGCTCTTGTCAGTCATTTTTGACGCGTTATCTTTTAAATTCGAATTTTTTTTTAAGGGTGCTGTAACTGTGAGACCCACCCCTAGTCCTCAGCTCATCCATGTAGCTTAAAAATACAAAAGGAAAAGATAATTTTCTAAATAAAAAATTCAGCTTAGGAAGGGTTAGTTAGGTAAGATGGAATCATACGTCCGAATACAATGGTGGATGTAGGATTTGGCCGGAGGAGGTAGTCCTCATGAGGACAATACATATTGGTCAATATCTCATCTCTCATCTTTTTGGGTGGGTCCCAGGGGATGACTTTCGAGAAGCTTTGGAACTTTTGGACCTGTAAGCCAACATTTTCAGATTTTCCAATGGTACATCTGTACAGAAATCCTTCATACTGTTTGAAGGTCGTTTTGCCCAGCAAGACTGGTGAATTTTCTGCCCAAGGTGCGCACTTTCCCGGTCAAGAGAAGAGGGTGACACCTTTTCGCATTCTCCCGAAATTTGTCGATATCTCAATGAAGATAAGAATGAATGAGGGACTCTTCATTAATAGTGTTGATACAAAGGCTTACCTTAAGCTAGACTGTGCAATTTCTAAGCAAACTTACTCTTTGTATACTAGACCCGAAAAAACCGAGTGTTCGTGATTTCCCACCAGTCGTCATTGCCAGCGAGGGAATCTCTATCACGCTGAAATGTAAGACAAAAGGAAGCCCAAGACCGAAGATTACTTGGTATAAGGATGACAAGCTGCTGGGAATTTGTGAAGGTGGAAGTTCTCGAAAGTGCCAAGCGTTTACTGAAACAGCTTGCGAGTTTCGGAAAAACTCGTTGACATTACACAGACTCTCGCATAAAAGAAACAACGGAAAATACACATGTGAAGTGGAGAATTTTATGGGGAAAGACAGTGAATCCACACAAGTTACAATTTTTAGTAAGTAACCGTCGACCATGGCTGGCTAAAGGTGAAAATAGAGAAAATAGCTTTTACTTTAGACTATACTTGGTCCTTCGTGCGAAATCAAATATCATGTGGACATTGCATGCTATTTGTGTATTTGAAATATTTGTATTCTTCCCTTTAGTAGTGTAACCAGATGACTAAATTGTGGCCTGCGACTAGACCATCAAAGTTTGAATCCAAGCTATTTTAAGATAAATTGAATAACAGGTCAGACGATAACGTAAACAGTCCAGTAACATTTACCCCCACTCGGTCCTTCATTGTCATGCCACCGCTGGCCCTCCATCCTTGCTTCTCGGTCGTATCGCCTTTGTTCATGGTTGGCACCAGAACGAAACAAAAGAGACCGGGTAACCGTGTGGAGACTGGGACTGGAAAATTAAGTATCTTGTTTATCTGATATCCTCTCGCCTGAGGTTCAGGATAATCCCGAAATGTCAATAGTCCTAAGGGTCAGAATTATCCTGGATGTTATGGTTAGGACTAGGGTTAAGGTTAGGGTTAGCGTCCTAATTCTAACCCTAATCCAAACCCTAACCCTAACCCTAATTCTAAACCTAATTCTAGCCGTTGACGTGTTACCCCAGGTGACATTGTAACCTAGACCCCAGTGATTTTTTCTAAAAATTGATCAAATAAATAAAATACTTAATTTTCCAGTCCTTGTCTCTACACGGTTACCTGGTCCGAGTAGTTCCGTTTTAGTGTCGACCGTTAATATCGTCGTCCGCAGTAGAACGTGACCACTGAGGTCAGGCAGCCGTGTGGAGACTGGGAATGGAAAACTAAGTATTTTATTTTCCTGATATTCTCTCACCTAAGATTCAGGATAATGCTTAAATGTCAATAGTCCTAAGGTTCAGAATCATCCAGAATGTTATGCTTAAGATTAGAATTAGGGTCAGGATTAGCGTTTGGATCCTAATCCTAAACCTAATCCTAACCCTTATCCTAATCGTTGACGTGTCCCCCCGGCGACATTTTGACCTAAACCCCAACGATTTTTTCAAAAAAATTATGAGGTAAATAAAACACTTAATTTTCAAGTCCCAGTCTGCCTGACCTCTGTGGTCATAGGCGTACAAAACCGGGGAGTTGGGGGGGGGGGGGGCTGCAGCAGGCCTCAGATTTGGTCATCGTCAATTTTTTCGGGAGGCATTTCCATTTTTCGGGCAGAAATTTTCATCTTTTCATAACCTGGGATGCATATTGTCAGTTGATATTGTTTTGTTTGTACCCACTTCAATGTCATTTTAGTATTGCGTAAAATATATAATAAGCAAAGTTTTGTTGAAGGCATGGCTTAGTGGTTGGCTCATTTTGAAAATTCAAGTGGCGCAAAAAATTTTCGGGCAACAGGCCTCAGCCCCCCTAGTTGAATCCGGTCCCGTTCAACGGTCTCGCAGTTTATCAAGCACAGACTTCACAGTTCTGTAACAACTACAAACTCTCCAAGGAGCCCCTCACCGACAAATAAAGCCATAATGAGCCAAAGTGCCTCCATAGCAATGATAAAGCTAAGAAGGGTTTAGGGGCTGCCATGAGAGTAAAAACTCATTAAGGCCCCCATGGCGTTGATAAAGTAAAAAGGACCCAAAAGGGGTCCCATGGAATTGATACAGAGCAACCAGTGGGTCATGGCCATGGCGGTGAAAAAGTTATAATAGCCCTCATGGAAAGGAAAAACCATAAAGGGAGTCCCCAAACCAGTGAAAACTATATAAAGAGGTCCCATGGTAGTAATAAAGCCATAAAAGACCCCACGACAGTGATAAAGCCAAATGCAATGTGATTAATAATGCTAACATTTCAGCTGTCGAATGTTATGGAGCCGAACTTATCGATAATGCATAAAATATTCTTTTGCTTCCTAAAATATGGGGCCCCCTTTGGCCATGGGCCCCTGGTCAACGACCAGGCTGACCCCCCTCTCGTCAGGCCTGAGGGAACCAAAAATTACGAACAAAATTGCCTTCTATAGCTTAACATTTTATTGGCCAGTCACCATTTCAGTTATAGTCAATAGGGTCCACCGTGTCATCCAAGTCATCCATCATGGTGACTAAAAAGAATACGCATTTTGACGTCACTAAACCTCGATCATTTCAGCCAGAATATTTATCAATTTCTTACGGAATGAGTGCGAAAGCTGTTTTCAAATTACGTTTTTGATGGATAGAAAAATTTAATTCAGGTGAGTCTTTTGACTACCTACAAATTTGACCCATTTATCTAATTAAATAAAAATTAAAGCTCCAGAATTTCTCCGAAATAACCTTCCTTCACGCATTTTCATGGGCTCGTAGTTTCATATCTGCTAATGCAAAAGATTTAAAGACACTTGACTAGTTAGTGTGAGGGGCTATTGTTTTAAAAATGCAAACGATAATCAATTTTTCCCATCTAATTTCAAAATATTTGATGAAAAAATTGTGATCATGACAATGAAAAATTCAAACAAAACTTTTGACAAGACACCTAAAAAATAAAGCCTGGGAATAAAACTTTATCCTTTGCGTGTATATGAAAAGCAACAATAATATTTGAACATCCGTGTAAAGTAAACCAACACACGAGGAATTCTGCCGATAGAACCAGATTAACTTTGCGCAATACCAAACGATCGTGTTACTTTATGTTCACTTTAAGTCGGATTGTTTCTATGGAAATAGTTGTCCCTTGAAGAAGGCTTATCCTACCCCTTGAGCCATCTGTAAGCAAGGATGTACCAAGAATTTTTTGATCGGGAGGGGTGACAAAGGACGTGAACAGTCAATGGATAGTACTTATCATATGCGTTAAGATTTGGGTAAGGGCTAGGGTTTCCATAAGGTTACGTTAAACGTGATGTTTACTGGCCGTACACTGAGCCTTGGATAAACGAAGTATTCATAATGGATCGGAGTTATCACGTTAGTTGTCACTGATAACAACAACTTACGTTGAACTGGTTTAGAAAAAAAGTTTAGTGCCGCGCCACTCAGCGATAATCAATGTCTGAGGTGTCACATCGTGATGCGCTTTGACTTTGGTTGATGTTTTACCTGGGTAGCTGTCAGTGGTTAAAGGTCGTAAAAAGTGGTCATACAAAAAACTTAAATTTATTCTTCTAAAGCTAATTAACGAGTTATAACAATGTTCTCTTTAGTTTCTCATAAACGTACCAACTGAATTTTTCTGGGGGGGTCAACTGCCCCTCTTGCCCCCCTCGCTAGCTATGGCCCTGGTAAGGTCTCATTGATACGATTGTCACGGACGACTGCTCACCCTGGTGTATGCAATTGACTTTTGAGAGCACGCTTTCTGCTCCATTCGCTTACAAACGTCGTGATACCTCCTGAAGACACTGATGACTGAATCGCGTATGTTGGGACGAACACTTGTATTCGACCATGGTACCATGTAAATCTGGCCCTAAGCCTATTTTCCGCTAGGCAAAATTTTCCGCGAGGAGATATTTTTTGTTTGTTCTAATTAGTTTCACGTGAAAGTTCATAAGACAAAAAGGAAATTTCGTTCGCGCGGAAGATTCCGACTTGAGGAAATCGAGCCTCATTGGGCGCATACATGGAGAGATTTTGTCCTTTGAAGTAGAGTGGTCCATTGCTTTGAACCAACTAAGAACCAAGCTAGGTTCGTGGTGGTCCCCCAGACAACTTGATGATTTCTCACGTAAGCTGTACGCCGCGTTTTAAATGGCTCAGAAGGGATAGGTTACCCTCATGCTAGGAGCTACTTTTCTTCGTACAAGAAAGCCCTAAAGCATAAACAGCTCACGTCATTATTTCATTTTCAGGCAAGCCCGTCCTGTCAAAACGTATGGATGCAAACTTTCATAAGGTGGCCCCGGTCGCATACACCAAAGGCCGATCAACAGTCCTGCGATGCAACATAGTCAGCGGTAACCCTAAACCCGAATTAACCTGGGAGTTTCAAGCGTCTACTTGTTTAAAGAAATCGTTCACATGTAAGCCAAGTGGAGACTGGAAGAAGTTTGTGACCTGGTCAAAGGACAAGAGTGAATTCGTGGTTGCACCTCCTCTTGGGCCCGGCTTTTACAGATGTGTTGCTACAAACATGGTTGGGGAGGATAGTCAAATGTTCGCAGTGCGACAAATGCCTAATGTGATAAACGGTGGATCTAGGTAATTCACGTTCGACGAAAGAAGGAACATGAAAATCATCCTGAATTTTTGTTGTTTATTGTCGTGAAGCTTGACTAATACGTAAAATATCAAAATACTTCCGACGTTGTTGATGTAGTTAATACCATAAGCTGAATTTAAAACAAAGAGAATTTGCCACTTTTTTACCTTTGATGTAAATAGCTTATTGGAAATCTTATCGCTATCAGACTTCATGAAAAGATAGCCTTCGTGTGACAGAGGACAACATAAACTGACAAGATATAATGTTTGGATGCTTTTGAACCGATTTATTTGAGACGTCGTGAGGGTTTATAACAGTCATTTGACGTCTATAATTTTTCACTTTCTGTAAATATTTTAATAAATCTATGGACGATAGCCTTGCAATTTCATGATTAATTATTTTGTTTTTAACTTCCCTGTCCGACACATCTCTCCCTTTGACGATTAAATTGTTTGGCATGAGCGAGAACAAAATAATGTGGCGTTAGCTGGAGTAAAATAATAAAAGTTGGATTCAAACTGGAAAGAGTTAGCTAGAATAGTTTTAATACTTTCCGGCCCAAGATGTTTTGGTAGTTTAGTAACAAAAAATGATTTCTTTTAAGGTTAGGAGATTATCTGACCAATATACGGTGGTCCACACAAGTGGAATACACAAAATCCAATTTCCATACACAAAACTTAATTGCCATGTACAAAACTCAATCGCAATACGCAAAACACGATTCCCAATAAGCCAAACTCAATCCAGCTGCTCGTGCATTAAACACAGTTCACTATAAAAAACTCAATTCCCAAAAGTTTGGTGGGAAACACGGACTACGGACTGCCGAGTGCAGGATTTCAAAATTTTCCCATTACTTTTGAACTTCGGAAAAGACTACCATCAACCCACAATGAAATATTAATATCGGTCCATTGTCTCTGTTTCCCCTTGTTTCTTGTCCTTGTCTTACACACGACAACAAATACAACAGTCCCGTCAGACTGTGGTCAGAAATAACTTAAAACAAGACTCAATTGAACACAAGCTCTCTCGCCAAACACTTGTTGAGTTGTAAACTTACGACCACATAGCTGATTCAAATTCGTTATGTTTGAGCGATTAAATAAGACCGTATCGTCATATCATTGGACTAGGTAGTTTCTTTAATCAACCTTGAGACAGCGGGATTAAACTCTGGTCATAACGTCATAGTCAGGATTCAAAGCTTATATGAAATAACATAAGAGGCTGTTCCAACCCTTTTAAATTGTCGTTAAAGTTGTAAATACGGACTATCGTTGTCTCGCCGAAATAGGGGTCCTGCTACCTGATCTAATGCTAACTTCGTTATATGACGGCAACATATTGGCATCTAAATAACAATACGTAATCATACCGTATGAGAACGTGATACGGAGAGTTAGTCCTCTGCATTTGTGTATCGAGAAGTGAATTTATATATCGGGAATTGAGATTGTGTATTGAGTTTCGTGTATGACAATTGAGTTTTGTGTATTGGGAATTCAGTTTTGAGAAATTGGAATCATGTTTTGTGTACTGCGATTGAGTTTTGTGTTTTGGGGATCGAGTTTTGTGAATTAAGAATTGCGTTTTGTGTATGAGAATTGTGTTTTGTGTATTGAAAGTTAAGTTTTGTGTATGGGAATTGAGTTTTGTGTAATAGAACCAGGTTTTTAATAGTCCACCATACGAACACCCCTGGTTGAACGAATTAATACGTTCGCAAATAATAGCGAATTCTCACCAGCATGGAGGCGCGGCCTAATGATAGCCTGCGTGGCAGGTGTTCTATTTGGGGGACAGCGTCGGGCTTTTCGTTATACCAGTGAGAAATGAGCCCGCCATCCACCCAAAAGAACGCCTGTCACGTTGGCTAGGCCTAATAAGATCTCTATGTCCTGTGACTGTGTAACGTACGGAGGTATGTTTAGTATTGGCTGGGGCTCACTGTCTTATCATTTTCCTGTTCCTTGCCATTGTGTGTATGCATAAATTCCTGGTCCGGATATTTCTGATGTGATTATTGTGAGTGTGAATTTGTTTGTATTTTGTTGAGATTGCTCAAACTCATTTTAGGAATAAACATTTCCCTCGCTTTGCGTTAATGAAGTTTGTCGAAAACTCACGAGTATATCTTTTGCAGGTATATCACTCTTTGCATGTGTCGTGTACATCATTGTGTGCTGAGTTTGTTTCAAACAGGAGCCATTGTCCTTGCAATGATCATTCAGTTGACCAGACGCTGTACTGCAAGCTGATTCAAAAGCTCAATTTCTATTACCGGTAACTCAATAGAATGGATATCAATAAGATCTACAGCCTTCTAGCTTTCGGCTAAATTCGCGCGGTCATTGCATCAACGGTTTCAAGTGCGTTGCAAGTTTTTGCCTGCGCAAAGCAAACTTTCTTGTGCGTCATTTTTCGTTTGAAAAGTTGAAAATTCAAAATCCGATCATGATATTCATGTTTCCATCTCTGTACAACCAGGTGTACAGAGGGTGGGCTTGTGATTGTGAGGCATTGTTGATGAGAAGGTTGTCAAGGAGATTAACAAAAAGATGTGCTTAGAGTGTTCATGTTTTGGTTTCTAATTGTGGGGACCTGGTTTTGCCTTACGTATACCAACGGTGGCTCACAAGTGCCAATTAACGCTAATTATTAATATGGAAAGGCAAATACAGTGAACTCTCTCTAAGCGGACATCCCTCTAAGGCCGACACCTCTCCAAGGCTGACACAAAATTTGGTCCCTGTAGTATCACGCTTGTTTCTCTGTAAGTGAATTCTCTCTAAGGTGGACACCTTTCTAAGGCGGACACGGACACTTTTTTTCCAGCGTTTTGGTTCAAAATACCTCTCAAAGCGGACACAGGATGTTTACGAAATTTTACAACGGATCAGTATTAGCGCTAAATGACCTACGGCATAATAGACACAATCTGACTCTCTGGTTTTGATAAAAGACTCGTATTTATTTCACAGCCGAAAGACAACTTATTTGTGCAGTCTTTTACTACAATAAATAGAGTCATTTCTACTCTTTCTTTTCTTTTCTTTTTTCCACTGTCTTGATTTTAATTAACGGCAGTTTTAATCTTTGCGTTTTCTTTGATTACGCACTTCGCAATCCAGGCTAAGAGTTCTGGGATACCTCGAAATGTGTATTTGCATGGAACTTCAAGCCCATATCCACCCCCATGGTTTAACCTTTCTCCTGTAATTTTACAACGAACGCTACTCGATTCAATCTCCAGGAATCGATTGATATAGCGGTTATAGTTCGGTGGCATGTGGTCGACAACTTCTCCATTACTGATTATGGCAACAGCATTTGGATCTTTTTCGTTGTTGGGCTCTCGTTTGCACACTAGAATTTCTCCAAGAGTAAGGATCCAGATGTCTTTATAAACATGGTGCCCACGAACAAAGGAATTAAACGAGAATAAATTCTGCACTCGGTTCATAGTGTCCTGCGTGCATTGATATTTTGTTAATATTTTGGCTAAACTAATTATTAATAGGGTGTGACCCTAAAATAGCGTGGGAACAAAATACACAAGAGAGCAACATAATTTGTAACAGTGGGGACGTGTGATAAAGTGAAGAAATAAATTCACATTTAAGCAATCTGTATGTGAATTCATCACAAATTTTTTGCCGAAGTACTCAAGCTAGTACTAACTGGTTTGGTTTTAAAAAAACTATTACGCGTATAAGCTCAAGTCACAAATAAGGCTGTGGATGGCGGATTGTTGTGAAAAATTCAGAGGCATGCCATGGCACTTCACGTCGTAGAGATTAAGTTCCCCCAATAACAATCGATGCAAAGGGGTTTTGTTAAGGTTAATCCATATATTCTGTTCAAGTATAAAATTCTGGTTTTAGTTTTGACGTTTAAATGTCAGATTACTCAGCTCTTTCTAAGGCGGACATCTCTCTAAGGCGGACACTAAATTTGGTCCCGAGAGTGTCCGCCTTAGAGAGAGTTCATGGTAAAGACAAAACGGTGGGGATACAATGAAGAATAGCCGAGATGCAAGTACGAATGGTGGGGATGCACCTCTAATTGCACCTCTAAAAGATCTGTCAAAGAAGATACATCTTTCCTTAACTGTATGCTCAAAACTTGTCTAAAGTATTTCCACAAATTCAGTATTTAGCTAATAACGTTTTGAACAACCGGGCCCTGGTCTTTATTATTGTATCTGTGCATTTGAGATTAATGTGTAAACTATTTATCACGTTTATTGCATGTTATTTGGTACTGCCTACCCTTAGACCTGTATGGTTATTTTTGGCAGCTTGCATTTGTGAAGATGTATGACGTAATTGACGAAAAATGCCTGGAACTAGAGGTGTGGCAATACACTTGGTAAAGAGTTGTGATCTGTAAGATTGAGAATGAAACGAGTTGAAATTAAAAAGAGAATTTGAGCGTGCTTCGTTACACACTCATTAGATTGAACATTCTCTTTATAAACCATGGTTGCCCGTTATTGATAACCTGAAAGTAAGACGGTTGCTGCAAACTACATACAGTTGTTGCAAATTATTTATAATTGCCATAAACCACTCGTGGTTGTAGGAAATAATTAGTGCTGCACACAAAGATTCAAAGCTTTTGCAAACCAAAATCAAATTTACTGCAAACAAAACTAGTCTCCTCACGGTCAATCATCCTCCAGGCATTTGCAGAATGTATTTTTACTACATTAATGGCCTAATTAATGTTATAAAACAGATGCATGACTCATATAGACTGTAACCTTCTTTAATCCCCTTCAAAATGTACTGCTTTGACAGCGAAAAAGAAAATCCAAACGCACGTTTTTGCTTTAGTTGTGAAAAAGAGCAGCCGACACCGCTATCACAATTCTTCATCTACGAGCATGAAGATCGAGATAGGAAGCCACCAGAAACAATGATCTTATCATTCAGTGATTTTAAGTGACTGCACGTTCTTAGTTTCTTGCTGCCAGGTCCGAGAAGACTATCCATGCATGACCATCCAAGCAGGATTATTGACGTTTGAGGGACAAGTCGATTTGACCTCCATCTTTCCCGCATTCATATTTTTTTAGTGTTGATGTGTCGTGCCTTGTATGCCGAACATGGCCGGCGGAAGCTATTTTTTATTGCTTCGGCATATTGCTTTGAGGCTAGGATCTTGGGAGGGTGGGCTTGCATAAGCATTGACATTTTCGTCAGCGGCTAAAAAGATGCAGTGCTTTTCCGAAAATGGCTCGAAGTGCATACGAATGTATCGAATGGCTTAGGAGTATGGAAAAACTTACGGTTTGGCGAAATTACGACATTGAATAATTATGGATGCTTGTTGATGTATATAAACAAAATTTTAGATAGATATACTGCAATAAACAAAATTTGTGTTTATTGATTCGCCAAAATAATTGTCCGTTGGCTGCCGGACCTGCTGAAGTATTTTCGTCTTCGAACAGAAATTTTACCCTGATGTTCTGTCCTGCAAAGAAAGGAATGTTTTATTTGCAAATCATGAATGTACTGGTTTCGGATCGATCCATTTTTTTGCTCAGGGCATTCAAGCAGTGGTTAATCTTGTTGCGGAACGCACCCCAAAAGAAAACTTAAACACAACCAGCTTGCACTCTCGGTGATGCGCGATCCACACGCTGGAGTGAAGACTTCGTGATGCTGTTCGCCAGTCATAACACTGCCATTTTGTCTGTGTAGCAGTGAGCAGCTCGAGATTTGTCACTGAAGATGACTTGTTCCCATTGACCGTGACATAAATATAGATACTGTCTCACCCACTCAGATCTTGTTTGGCGGTGTCTTCTTGAAACTTACGGTTTGGGTTAGGTTTTCTACAGGCAAGTATCTAACGTTCAGGAATGTCTTAATTAGTAGACTCTAAGTCGCTGGAATTAGTAACGTGACTAGAATTAAAAGTTTTGGAGGCGTTCTAGTAGAACAATGTACGGCTATGGAGAATTTTGGCCCTAGACGTTAGCCAACCAGAAAAATCTTGTATTTTTGTCTCTACTAGACTGGTTGTATGGCATGCTAAAATATTTGTTCAATATTTATGACAGTAACATCATCAATTCTGTATAAATTTATTTGCATAGCCTTCCAGGAGCCTGAACAGTCCACTGCCTGGAGCATAAGTAAACGTCATCCACTCACTCCAGAGTAATGATGCATATGTTGGACGTTGATTACGTTAAGCCTCCGTAAAATATTAATTCTCTTTCCCTGTTGTTTTAATATTAATTATCTTTGTAGAGGCACTGGCACACCGGTTTCGTCGTTATTTTTCAAGTACGTTTTGAAACAGACTTTGTGCATTCTAAAGAATCGGGTAAAGCCTTTCTAATGAGCCTCTCCATGTTCCAATGCAATGATTCGAATGCATGAACCTGCATGGCTCAACTGTCATACATCTCATACTTTGCAGGTCCATTTTACGGAGAATCATCAAGCACGTATTGATACGACATAATCTACAACAGCATAAAGAATGGAGTCAAAACAAGGGGGGATGGTTAATTAGCCAATTGTAATTTACTCACTGCCGAAACAACATGAGGAATGGACTAGAATGCTTCTTCCAGGGATGGCCCAGAGCACGCATTTACCAAATTAGCAAAATTGATCTTACGTTCGTTTGAAATATTTCGAGTGTAAAATTCTCAAGAATTTCAGTCAATAACCTTGAAATTTACTTCCTAACTCATCTTGACAGATTCTCTTGAATATTATTTGTTGTTCAATACTTTAAAGTAACTTATACAAGTATGCAATTTTGGAGCCTTCCACAACATGTATCGTGTTTCTTATACTTTGTACAAAGACCTGTTCATGGTTCAAATTCTTGTGACATTTTGAATAAGGTGAAAATAATGTCAAATTGATGAACTGTGGATACAATACAGTTTGATCTTGTGCTGCCGTGTGAATGTTATGGTTTAAGTAAAAAAAGACAACATAAGCCTAATAGGTGACAGCCATAAAGTTGCTCCAAAACTTTGTAAAGAAACTGGAACTTTAACCAAAATTCTAACTGTACCACATTGTTAATTTAAAGGGTATTTTGTTGTTGTCTCATCTTCCATCGAGTATTTGCCGCCATAAGGAACTCGCGAATAACCTTTTGTAGAGTAATTTTCGGGGTATAGTGGATTGGGATGACCGATAGAACTGTTTTACTGGTAATACAGTGAAGGTGGTAGAGTTATAAGGACATTGGCTTGATTAAATGATCTCGTTGAAGTAAAACGGAAAATATTGGTAAACAAGCCAGGAGGTGATAATGGCGGATAGGATTTTACACTTTCGACACATAAATTTCCTTAAAATATTTTCCACATTGGAAACTTGAGATCGATATAGATTTATCGATTTGAGAAAATTTCTATTTCTAAATAACTCTATTTACTCCACAATTGTACTTAAATGTGCTACATTCAAACTCCATATTCCATGCAGTGAGTAAAGTCCTCTTCCCACATCCACACGAATCAGTAGTTATGGAGTTTTGCGACCCAACAATATGCGTTTTCGTTGCTTCAACCAATACGGAAACGGTAAATTAGCGTTCCAAATGTTTTCGTTTAAAATTGCATTATGGTTGTATGGACTGGACAAGACACAAAATGTTTCCAAATTCAAGTGAAGCCGTATCCGTGCATATTCCGGAACAACTTCAGCCTTGTAGAACTGTCCCCCCAATAAATCAACCTACATTCAATAAATAATCACACCGGATGACATGTTGGACGTTGTTTTTGCGAAAACGTTTCCGAGATCTCCAAAGACTGACGATTTGTTTCAGCTGATCCACTAATCTTAAGCTCCGTATACATGACCAAGTTTTCCTTGACAATTTTTCCTTGACAAGGAGCCTTGCTCAAAAGCTGGTCATGCTACCTTTTGGATAAAGCAATTTGTCAAGGAAAACTTGTCAATTTTTTTCGTGCACATGAGCAAATTAAAGTTGTCAAGGAAAAACTTGTCAAAAAAAACTTGGTCGTGTGTACGGGGTTTAACTGCTGCACCATAAGATGGCGTCTTTAAGCCCATCCACAATAAGATGCGATAGTCGCAAACGATTCTTTACCCTGATCTATACCTCTATGTCCCAAAAGCACAATCCTGTTGCATAACATCTTGAACACATTTTGTCATTGACTCGTATATTTTATAACAATCAAATTCAGTCATACAAAACAGTGATATACCGTGTGGATTGGCCTTCATAATTGGATATAAATGAAACCGAGTAGCTTGGTTCAACAAATACTATCCCAAATGATAAAGTATGTATAACGGAATACGTTTTAGTGGATGATGATTAACATACACTCGGTAGTGCTCGAGGATTGACTTTATCTGACACTCCGGGACTCATTACATATATGAGCCGAATTAGCCCAAAGCGATGACCGAACGGTTGGAGTCACGAAAATCTTTCTACCAACATGATGGATAATTTCAATCAACTTTTGGTTTACCCTGCAGCAAATCTAAACCAATTCTTCTTTGCAAGTTCATTTTCCGTGTATGTTACAACCACGATAAGGTCTTGATTGAACGCGGAGTCAATCCGGGCTAACCCGGCTCATATAAACAGACCCTAATTATTTATTCATTAGATATAAGAGTATGCCAGCTCTTATTAGACATGCAATAGAAGTAGTTCATCGATTTGTGACATCCAGAAAAAAACACAAGAAAACTGAATCTACAGGGAAATCAAACCCATAAGCTCTCTGATCGCCGGAAAGATGTTCCAACCGAGCTTCTCAGTCTCGGACGTATGGCCTTTTACGGATACATTTATGAGGGGATTTGTAATCAGACATTTCTCAGTTATGATTGTTTTGCAGCAAAATATAACATTTATCTCATTATTTCTTTACAAAAAGCTCTCTTTTTATTTTCAATTTTGATATATAGCTTTCTTTTTAATGAACGAGATAGTTTTAAGGAAGTGTGACTGTGCGTGTGGCGTTGGGTAACTCGTATATGTAGAAGGCGCTTGTTGATGGTTCTTATATTTATTCTTCTGCAGACGAAATTTATGACTTTCTTCTTAACTTAGGAAGCAAAAGGTTAGCCATTAATATTGGCCACCCGGATGAATCACAAATAACAGTTCTTCAGAAGTCTGCGGATCTCATAGATCGAGAAACATGTTATCTGTAGTGTTTAGGTTATATTTTGACAGGATGATATTAGACCTTGATCAACAAAGGCGATGTAATCAGCCCCTTCGCCATCCTGGTCCGCTTCATTACCCATATTCTCTAATATTTCCAAAACTATTGTCTTCTTTTAGACTATGAAAAGCTGATTTTATAATTTACTATGGAATAGACGCCATTCCAGACTATTATAGACTCGACAGACTTCCTACATGAAGGAAGTAATCAGACTTGTACTATTTAGATGACGAGAAAGTATTTATTCAGAGCTATTATATTCTACTCTATGAGGCCCAAAGTCGTAACGACTTTAAATGAGTTCATTTAGTTTATCATTAGTAGCTGCGTACGACAACCTTTCTGGAACTTTAGTAGAGCTTAGGAAAATACTTTTGATACTTGAGGAGGGATGTTCATCTCATCCCAGTCTAACTTCAATAAAGAATAAAGGTTTTTTACGGTGGTTAATGAAATTAATATCTACATAACTTTTATAAAAGGAGTTGATGTGTATGTTAACATATAATGCATCACGCAAGTGAATCCCTGTGGGTATTGTCATAATTGCACAAATAATGGCAGTGCATCATGTGCTGTACTACGTTTTGCGCTTGCCAACGTTTCACCAGTTTATTCGGTTATGACGTTTTAGCAGCTGCTCGAAATGTTTAGATCTTTATCATTTCACGCAAATTTTTGTGTCATGGGAGGGTAATGAGTCACTTCTTAAATTAACATTGAAAGAACTACCAGAGAAATATCCTTTCTGGAAGTTGGGTTCAGCGGACGTCACAAGACAGACTGACTACTCAACAGGTGCTTGATCTCTGATGGGCCATTTCTGTGTTAACTTCCTTCCTTCCTCCTCCTTTTCCGCTACTTACAGTGACCACGAGTGAAGGTTTTTCGTGCACTGATCTACCGGTGTTATGCATCCTTCTTAATACCAGGTAAAAGCATATTAGTATACACTGGATTATTTCCAGTTTTAATGCAGTGTATAACTATTGTTTTCCGAAAATCACTTATTGTGACGAAACTTCGTTCTTAATTATTCTAATCTAACTGCTGATATGCTATCTTAGATCGATCACTGCGTTGAAATCTCTAATAAAGTCATTTTTCTATCTTAGTGCTCGAATTCGTTGATTGCCAAGTACTCATTTTGCAAACTAGATGTTTTCTGGCTCTGTGATCGCAAAGGCCATTTGTCGAGCCATTTGAACAATTATATATATAAATATTCATAAAAATGAGTTAGATCCTGGGTTCTATTTTTGCTAGAAAGTTTTTCTTTTTATGTATCATCAGGGGTATAAAACCACGTAAATTCTTTGTATATTCGTAAGTGCTCTTTTGTTGAAAAAGATAAATAGTATATTGTGGTCCTTGCAGGTCCGTTTTTAAATCCTTTACTAGAAATATGAATATTTTTTTTGACTTGTTAGGTTGTTTGTATAAACGCTATTTCTTGATTATGGACTGTGCAATACATGAAATAAGCCATATTCTTTGTAAAAGCACTACAGAGCATACTGAAGTTGGAAACAAATTGTCCGAGAACAACCTTTTCCTGTATGTAAATCCTGAACGTAACACTCGAACAACTTACGGTAGTTCTGGAATATAGCCACCACTTTGAGGTAATGATTACCTTCTCGACTCCAAAACTCTTGAATTTTCTTTCCTTAACCGCGTCGCTAGAACGTTTAACAGGGACGTTTGATCAGGCCTTTATTGGATGATTTCTGAGTAAAATTACCAACCGAATATTTGAAATTTAAAACAAATGTTTGATATGTATTTGAGGCATCAAAACGAAAGATTCTTCGAAACACTCAGAGCTGGTGCAAACGTAGGGGGGTAAAATACCTGAGATCATCTTTTAAGGTATTACTAGTCCAGAAAATCTGTCCTAATGGGCGACTACGACCATTTGATTAGAAACCTTTTCGGTATATTTCCGGAGAACTTTGAAAAATAATGGACTCCAACGTCTCGCTTTCCTTGCCTAAGTTCTCTTAAGTCTCTATTTCGCTGAACGATATTTTTGTTCAATTTTTGTCCGCATGGGATGGGTGAATCGTTTATGGATAATCTGATGCAATAAGTAACGTTTCCTAAAGAAAATATTGGTTATCATGGTTTGTGTGAGACTGATTTGAAATGCCTTTTCAGAATTAAAAGGATGATTAACGCGCTGGAGCGAGAGAATTGGTTCAGTCAAAACATACGAAACACAGGGCAAGGTATTTTGCATCACTGGGCGTAAATGCTTATAAACCATAACAATGGTGTACTTTTAAGAGAACTAAAATATTGTTTTTCTTCAAATTTCCTTTTTTAAAGGGACTTCTTGGCAAAAATTTAGAGTGGTGAAACCCCTTACCCCTAGTCACGTCGGCCTTACTGACATTATAATGAATTGTGAATGTATATTCTCTAATTCACCCAACCTTTCACGTCTCCAAAGGACGTCTAATCAACTAGTTAACAATAAAATTGAGTGTATTTCATGGCCAAGGTAAAGTATTTATAAAAAGAGTCGGGATAATGGGCTAACTGGGTTGATATAAACGGCTCCTAAGGGGCTGATGATACGAGCCGGGCTACGAATAGGTAAATTGGCATGAATTAACTTTGGTTGTTCAGGCTCTACCGGCAACCAAAGAAAAAAGTATTTGAACTGTAAAAACATTTTTTGGTGCATTTCACAGTTATGGTAAATCCTTCATTAAATGATTTTTACCAGACTAGTCTTGCTAATATAAATCGTCCCTGTCTGATTTTAACATTTTCAACGTCGTCTTGAGAACGTCAAAAATTTCTTAATTACGCCTTAATGAAATGATAGTGCGAGTCGCAGAACGTTGCTCCTCGATTCTCGTTTAGCCACCTGTTTGAGCGTGATCAAGTTCTCATGCAAGATTAAAAGATTTTCTTGACCATGGTCTATAAACAAATATCCAGATTTCGATGCTAGTTGGCTTTCTGCGACTTGCGTGATGATGAAGTTCTGAATGTTCGACTATGCTCTTGGGATTTCAAATCCTTCATTACCTTTGTCTTTGTTGCAATATTTAAGTGAAAGAAAACACCACAAATCAAAAACGCCAGAGGCTTAAGCTCAACAATACAGTAGGGAGTTCAAACCAGCCCCCCTTGGGAAGTCAATTTCCATTTTAGTGCAATTATGTCGGTTGTTTTAGTGAATTATTTATCCACTTGCTTTAAGACCCAGTTCAGACGTCGAACTTTTCATGTGCCGAATTTAATGTTAATGAGCAAGATTCTTTGTCCAAACTGATTTGCATTTGTTTCGGCACATGAAAAGTTCGACGTTTGAACTCGGCCTAAGTCTCAACAGTATGTCGCAGTCTGTGTCTCAAGAACACCAGTTTCTTTCTATTGAATAATAGCTTAATGCGTCCGAGCTCCTCCGTTCAAATATGCACTCATGACTGGGGCTTAAGGGGGGTTTCTTGTGGCAAAGACCATCCTTGAAATTCAGATATCAGAAGGATATACGTCCGGAGTATAATCCATGTTGCAGCGAATGTAGATCGGGCTATTCTGCTTTTCTCCACTATTCTTTTTGAACAGTATTCCCGGCTCCCCAAAAATCACGATTTTCTCAACTTCCTTATCCAGGTGACGACATTTTGTGGTAATTGATTCGAGCATAGTTTACAGTAAGATGAACATTTAAAACATGCAAAATAAAATGAATTTTTCAAACGCTAGGAAACAAACAGATGGCATTAAAACTAGGGTGGGGATGAAAAGGGATACTTGACAAGGACTAAATGCTCAAGAGTTGCCCTTCCTGTGTAAACAGTTCAATCAACCTAGAAGTTTTAATGTTAGACAGTAATTTAAGGCATGCTAATGTGTTGAAGATGGTGTAAATGATCCAAGCTCTTATTTGTACTCTGGCTTTGTAAAAATGCGCATTAAGAAGTTCACCAAAAGAATTCTTAACGTTAAAAACTAGATTTATCAGAAAATCATTAGATGTAAGAAGATGAAGTTTAAAGTCACAAAAGGAAACCACGCCTGCAAGCTCTCCAATCTCTTTCTCCAAAGAATCTTTGTCAACTTTTGCTAGCGAGATTAAGTATGGGAGTGATACATTTCAACTTGGCGGGTCGTCAGTGGTGCAATTAAGTCTTTTTCCGATGACTCATTACCGTTGGCAAACCATAATGTTTTTTCAATAATATAAGTCACAATAATATGGCTTTTTAATCCAGGACAACTAGTTATGAAACAGGAATTCACGACAACAGAAATAAAACCGCGCGCTTCGTGAATCGACCAATCTTAAAATGAAACATGGTTAACTAACAGAAAAGTATTTAAGACTGTTTGAATGAAAATGAAGATCCCTTCCAATCAACAATGATATTGGGTTGATTTCGTACTCTTTTCGAAAAAAATTGAAAACGCAGTGCAAAAGTCTGACAAAACCAGGCAGATTGACGCAAATGCCCTAGCAGGTTTGAAACTATCACTGCGGCGGTCCTTGGTGATTTATTGACCAGTTATGCTATTACAATTCATAGCATTAACGATATATCGTTTTCGGTCAATAGTCAAATATCAGTGGATATGGTAATCACTTTGGTGTACTTATACCAAATATAGCTAATCATAAAATCTATATTGTTATAACTTAAGGTCTACCAACATGGTGGATATTACGAAAACTGCAAACTCCTTGTTCTTTTCCTTTTTTACCTCTCGAGGGAAAATTTTGACATTTAGGGGTAAGAGGGACATATAAAGATAGCTAATTAAGAAGATGCAGAGCACCCCATCAGACTTCCCATTTGAAATGTTCGAAGTCACTTTTAATATCTGATATAATCAGGATGTGATTCCTAACTTCTAGCTAATGTAAATATAGACTCTCAGATGTTTTAGTTATCGATTTCAATATCATTTCCATTACGACAATGTAGCTGGCGCTTGAAAAGTTGTTACAGTGACCCTTTAACATTATGATGGCACATTTTATTCATGCAACTCCGTGACTGACCTCATAAATTATAGAATTATTTTGTATAATTTCTGAGCAACAGTATCTTTTTCAATACCTTTTATTTCATGGCCACTGTTTTGATTGAACTGATAACTTTCTGAGTTTTTAATCAGCAAACAAAAATGTCCAACTTTCCATTTATCATTAGTTTGGAGTAGACACTTAATCCAAGCCAGCGGTATGGAGAACTTTATTGGTAATTGATGATGGTATGCATTGTTTGTTGATCTTACTCTTTTATTGTGCTTGTGTTAGTATTATTTCACTTCAAAGGGGATCGTGCTGTAACTTTTTTACATTAACTTGTAGATAGCTGAAATTACATCTCTGAAAACCTTCCCTAATCAATAAAACAAAGAAACGTTAGGTTCAATTACTAAGAAATTTCAATATAATACAACTTAAAGAGCGTTTAAATTGTTTTCCATGCCAATACACTTATCAATCAAAAGACTTGGCAAAAATGGGAAACATCGGTTTGCAAACATTATTAAAAAACATTGTTCCACCGTGTTTCTTCATTTAGGTGAAGGCAAAACAGAAGTCGTGGAAGTAATAGTTCTCGATGAGATTGAGAAAAGATTCTTACTTCCGGTGAGGTAAGTTAGCGTCTCCAACGCGACTCGTGTGTGCCTAGACTAAAAACATCGCTTCCAACAATGTTTTTGCAACAATGCATAAAAAAAATTACAAAAATGCCTCTAGGTTCAGAAAAAAACTAGGTATTATTCAAGATAAGAGAAAATCTGTGAATTTTACGGAAAAATAAGTAAGACAATCATCTGACGGAGTATTTCTAAAGATTATAATATTTGACGGTAAGCTTTTCAGACTATCAACTTCAATCACAGAAAAGTACAAAAAGTTACTTAAACACTTTCTGACGAGTTTGGTCTTAGAAATTCTCATATTTTTTCCTATTTTGTATTGGGTCTGATGTAATTTTTGGAAGGCCTTTGCGGTACAGAAGGAACAATATGCATATTTACGAAAAGAATTTTACTCACTTTTATAAAAATATCTGTCTGTTTTCACCGGATTATGTGTGATGATATTGAGATTGATGAGATTATCATAAGACTGAACAAAGATGAAATAATAATGCCTTATGGTGGTCAATTCTTGCATAGTAATTCAAGCATGCTACAACGGGGGGGGGGATTTAGAGGGGGCCGTGGGGGACGCACGCCCATCCTGTCTGTCGCACAGATAACTTTTTAGGCGGTACTATTTGAGTAGAAAAAACACAACAGACTGGCTGAACTTGTCAAATTTACACTATTTAGAAGTGGAGAAACTTCTTCAGCTTCATATTCAAGAAGCGGTGTTTACTGTCGACTTTTTAAAATTTAATTTTGGTTTTCTAGATTGCAATAACAGTATTAAAACAATACATAGTTTAAAGATTGAATTCAAGTAAAGAATTAATACATTTCTTGTTTCCGAAAAAGTCTGAGTAGTCTGTTTACGGAAAGGTAAACATACGGCGTGCCCCCAGACATCCCGACATTTAAAACAGATCGTTAGGTCTCCCCTTTTCATATGAAAGTGAGATTCACCCCTGATGCTTCTTACAGGAAATGAACATGTTGCACCTAACGAATGTAGAGTCGGACAACTTAAAGATAAGATAATCCATGTTCCGGTTACTTGAAAAAATGAATGGAAAATGTTGGTTTGTGCTCCCAAGGTACTGGGTTACCCTCCCACATTATTTCGAGCTGACTTTAGTCAAGACGAAAACGTTGGTAGTTGAAACCAAAGTATCAGAACGAGACCTTGTACTTATAGACGTGGACAACTAATATTGTTGTGTAAACTCTGTTATCTTGGCCCAACTTTGTTTCCATTCTCCCACTCTTGGCTTCATACCTTCGTAGGCTAGACGTAAATGGAGGCAGGCTAGCTGCGAGGGAGAATAATTCTCTGAGGTGCATCGCAAAGGTCTGATTTTGGAGATCACAGTATAAACTCACAGGCGTCATATTTTCACCCAGATCATTCAGATGCTAACAAATTGATCTGAGTAACTCAAACACAAATTGTTAAAGAAACAATCTGGTCACAACTAGTACGTTTGGTTCTCATCAAAAATGTATAAATAGCCTCAGTAGAGCTCAGCGCACCGTGTAGAAATCCTATGTTTGTTTCTGAAAGTTATCAAAGGATAAAAAGAAAGGAAATTGAAAATTAAAGAGACCTTAAACATAAGTCTTATTAGTCTCTGCAGCCTGTGGGTAAACCATTCCTGTCCAGTTGAACCCTATGCCTGGATTAAATTGTTTGCTGCTAGACATTCCTACAATATACCGTTTGGCTCGATATTTTGATAAAATCGATGAACAGCTATTAATTTTGACGCTACCGTGATTTCTTATAATATATCACTGATTATTTATTATTTTCCATGAGATATCGATCAGTGTTCCACGAACGTAGATCCATCTGTAAAGACAAGCTGACATAATCTGAAGTCAGCATGCGACGTGCAGCAGTTGAGGTTTATTGATTAATTCTAGTCCCTCCCACTCTAGGTAGACATCAGGTGCATTTGGAACATCAATTATTTAGCTGAATCTGCATATTACAAGAAGAACTTTTCACTCTGCTTAAAATTCATTTCTTTTTGTTGTCCACCTATCGAATAATTTTAATATGGGGGGAAATGAAAATATTTGAATCCCACAAAAAGTTTTCTGATCTCTTGCGGCCGACGTCATACAGTTAACTACAAAGAATCCCGACTGCAGTGAGAAGTTTGACATACGATTACACCAAATAAAGACAGAAATCCATTGGTCTAGAATCAAGATGGAATAGCAGGATATGGTCTTTAAGACTATATTCCTCCTAAAAACTCATTAAAAAAAGACATTGTTTCATTGTTTAGGGCCAGGTGTAAAGAAACGATTTGGATAGGAAATGATTGGTCAATGAATAAAATATTCTAACATCAAAATGGCCGGGGAATACTCTTTGTGTGTTCTCTGTTGATCACTACAATTCTTTTATACGACTTGGGGAACAAGAAATAAATTATGGCTAACGTTTTAACCAAGATTCGACCTCGCATTACTCATCACAGCGGAAGCAGAGTTGAGTCGCTCAGTAAATCATGCAGCAATGACGTCATGACCATTAGGGGGTGACGCCTGCGTCAGTCAAGTCCCAAATCGCAAGAGTTAATATCCGTCGACCTCTCATCTTTCCAAACATTAAGTCAGTGGTTGATTTGCAGATAAGCACACCAATTGTGTGACTCAGTGTGTCAAAGTTAGTGACCAGATCAAGGTGTTCGACAGAAAAAAGCATTGTGATAACTGATTTACGGGGAGAAGTTTAACTGCAAGAAATAAGAAGAAACAAGACGGTGATTTTCCGGGTTAGAGATACTTCACGTCTTTAATCGTAGAGATAGTCATCCCACCACAAGTACAGAGAGTTGGAATGGCTAAACGATTATTCCTTGGCTACTTCATCTTCATTTCTTTTTTTTGGTACTGTGGTAAGTTATAACGTCACTAAACTATTCAGGGTTTGAGCGATATGATATTTCTTTTTGTTTTGGCATTATATTGTTTCTGTTACCACGAACTGTGTACGAAGAGAAGTAACTGGCACTGGAATTCGAATATGATAAATATATAGGAATTTTGTTATTTTAATCGGTTTACTTGGGAAATTGATCAGAATATGACTTCGACTCTAATATTTTATTTTACCCCAGTATGTTTGCGCCAATTTGATAAGATGTATAATTGTTTACCACGAGACACCATTCCTTCCGCTTTGATTGATAAAGGGGACAGTATGATTTTCCGGCAGTTTATTATGTAAATCGGAATATTTTAAACCATAACTGACAGTCTGCTGAAATTTAATTTCAGAAATGTGTAAACATACTGTATATCATCATCGACGACAACAGAGGATTAGAGTTTAAATTGCTCATCTAAAAATTCATGAACGAATAAACACGGTAGATGGATCCCATCGTACTAGATGACTCAGAAGTGTGACTGACAGCATTGAATATTTCCGCTTCGCATTCGGTTTTGCCCGAAATCTCAGCTGGATATGTCGATAGTTAGCACGCGAAAAGTATGAAATCTCTTATTTTAGGACTAAAAGTCCTGATGATCCTTTTTTCGCTTTAATGTAAGACGTTAGATGAACAGGCCATTCAGAATTATGCAAAAAATTATCTGACCACCTCTCGCCCTTGCAATTGTTACTTCATCATTTGAACAGAAATATAGTTTGAAATTATGTGTGTTCAGTTATCCGATATGCTTATTACTTTGTTCTTTAATACAGAGAAGGTAGCAGGATAAATTACCTTAAACTGAACGAACAATTTTTATTAAAACGGTAATTCTTGTAAACAGGAGAGCAGGTGGTTGTGTTATTGGGATATTGTACTTAAAGATGCAGTGAAGGTAATGGCTCTCTTGGTGATAATTATTTTGAAATTACAAACAAACTTCAATAAATTGAATAGGAACAAATTGTTGGTTAAGTGTCCTGGCAAGACATGTGAAGGAAGCAGCTGAACCCAACGATTTAGCGTCGCTCATCACTAAATTCCCAGCGTCGCTTTTTAATTTCATTGCATTTGAATAGTGGTTGTAGTTTCTCTTGATAAACTTTCAAGTACAGTTGACGTTTACGCTATTTTGAAAAAAATTGTTTATCTTATTCAGACGGGTTTTTACCTGGTATTTTATGTCTTTAAATAAATTGTACCAGTGTCATTCGAAAAAAATGTAACCATGACATACGAAATTCGCGATATAATAATGTCGAGGGTTTAGTAGAAAAGGCTTTTAGACACATTATTTATTTAAAGTATTTTGATAGGTATGCTCTTTCACCCGTAGGTGCTTTTCAAGGAGGTCCTCTATTAATACTGTAAAATACAAAAAATTGGATAAAATCCATAACTATTATAACTAAAATATGTGTATACAACCAGAAGACGCTTAAGATATTTAATCGGGAGACGCTTAAGATATTTAAAGAAATTAACGTTCTGCACCAAAAATAGGACGTTTTCATTTTGAAAGATTTCGTCATCATCCCATCCGTTTTAATGAACATTGCTGCAGTTACTTTTAATGTATAGATGCTTTTGGTTTCTCTTTCTGAGCCAGTTTCATTAAAAGGGAATTTATTTCCACTTAACGTTCGCATTTTAGTTAAAATTTTTCATATTTCTCTATGTTGTGGCTGACTGGCTGTTTTAATGTCTGCTGCAATGGTAAGCTACAGATAAAAAATCTTGTTTTTCATCATATTTTCCTGTTATAATTTTGAATCTACAGCATGTTTTTCATATCAATGAGCAAATTTGCTCCTACAACAAGTCCATGTGATACATCTGATGGTATACTGCCTCATGATACAGAATGCACATTTTGATTATTCTTTCAGATATTTATCAAGTGTATTCTTTAATTATGTTAGTGAACAGTCAGTTGCCCACTTGATCATCCCTTAGCACATACACTTAGCCTTACACTTGGAGATGAAAACAATTTAGTGACTTGTTTTAAATTCACACTCTAACATTAATGGTTCTATATTAATAGGAATACTGGACAGCAAGGGTCTGTTAAAAGATATGGAACAGATCATAAAATTATTCCTGAGAGTGCTTTGATGGAATATTATTTATGAAAATGTACCAAATTTTAACTTAACTTTTTAAAAAAAGTTGATAATGAAAATAATGATGGAGAATGATAGTTTAGATATATATATATATATATATATATATATAACCAGAATGTTGATTGTTGTATATTAAGAGCAATAATTTTGTCAGACCTATTGTTAAAAAAATGGAATAGCTTTTTTGGTATCAAATTCTTGATGTCAAATCCATTTATTTTTCAACTATTTTTTATAGCTGGTGTTGCCAATTTGAGATTCTTAAATCCAGGAAAGAAAAATGTGTTTGCACTTGCTGGGGATTCATTGGACCTTGATTGTAAGACATCTAATACATCAGCCAATGTTTTATTATGGGTGAGAAAGAGGAAATCAGACTTAGGAAATAATGTTCCTGAAAGTAATAGAGTTAAGTTAAGCAACCAAGTTTTTAAAATGTATAACCTTTCATTAAATGATGGAGGACTGTATTCCTGCAAAGCCAGAGATTCTAATGGAGAGAATATTGAAAAAGACATTGGTATGTTGATTGTTTTACAAGGTAAGGGTCCTTCATTATGTTACTTTTGTACAGTATAATTATTATTTTGGTACAGTCACGTTGGTTGAATTAATTGTAAGATTACATTATGCAGTTTTTCTGTTTTAAGAGTGACATTTTTTAATGGCAATTTTGCAGGAATGCTTGTTGAAACATTTAAATGCCATTATCCAACAGACCTTTTTATTGTGGTCACTGATTTATTTTTTCTTCTGTTATGTTTAATTTAATGGTGTAGTGTAACTGTGTATAGGGACCTGGAAGGCCTACCTCTTAACAACATACTAAACTACCAGAGCTGATAGAGTAATATTATATGCAAGTACAGTATCAATTTCCACTGGACATTTCCCCATTTGTAGAAGTCGAAGATGACATATTTAATTGTTCAAGATACAGTGTATCTTACACTACCTCAAATATGAACTGTTTGCCCCTCAAATTTTATTAAGATCCCATTAGTATCACTGCTGAGTTGTATGCATGTGAATTAAACCTAAATGCTTCACCCTGCATATATAGTGCAGTACTGAAAATAAATTTTAATGAAAAGAATTGTTAGTGTGAAATGAAGCCAGAGATTGGTTGGAATAAACCCTTGACATTCAAAAGACAATCCATATTATTTAGGATATCTGTACAGCAGCCATGTTAGTATACCTACAATGTATATAATTTATACATTGGACCACCAACATGGACAACATGAGATCTTGTTATGTATGGTTTACATAAAAGGCCTGCAGTTAATATGGATAATTATAAAGTATTAGTTACAACAGCTGCCATTTTGTGATGTGGCCTGTTGGTTTTTGACTGTTAATTGCTGCATTTTCTAGGCAAATACTGACATGGTCTATAACCCATGCAGTGACAGGAATGTCAGTTTTTGGAAAAAAAATAAATATATATATGTTCAATCTGCAGATGTATGTTTCACTGTACTACAGCTTATCAGTGCAGCTCGGAACGAACTTGGATTGATAAGGGACCAGAGTGCTCAAACCACTACTTGAGCAGTGGGCATTGCTTAACGCTATTGGTTATCCTTATATATCCGTAGAGTGCTCAACAACATTGAAATGTGGGAGCTTATATATATATATATATATATTATGTTGACAGCTTTGTTACATAACCAGCAGTGGCTAGCTAAGGTGAAGTAATTAATGCAAGCAGTCGTTTTTGATGACAGGTAACTCAACACTTTTGTGTTGCAAGTTGAATACCATTGTAGCATGTTTTACTACTTTCTGAAACCAGTTTAATCATGCAACAAGTACACTGAAGTTTTTTACATTGCAATGCTTTAACAGGTACGGTAGTAAAATGTGCAACAATGGTATTCAACTTGAAATGCAAGAATTTTGGGTTATGTGTTGAAGAAAAATGTTGGTTGTATTAGTTCACCTTTACATAGAGTGTAAAAGAGTTCAACAACCACTAGATGTCACAGAAAAGTAGCTTTTATGTGAGATGATGTTAGACTAAGCCATGCATGCAAGTGCTTAAATGTCTGAAGAAAACTAAAATCCATCAGTCTTCGTTCTTACTGTCACTATAAAAAAGTGATAAAAACTCAGCATGTAAGTTTTATTCATCAGTGCCCAAAGTCATCATGATGATGGGAAGTTTCACTTTCCAGATCAATGCCACCACATAAAATCCAAGCCTTTCTAAAAGCATTTGTGATTGCTGTTACCAGAACAGTGACCCAAGCTTGAGAAACAAATTCACATACAGTGTACCTCTGCATGTCTTGCTGTGGGCATATTCTCAGATAGAGTACTGGTAGATGGGACAATGCCTTCAGTCATCCATTGCTCTAGTCTACATGTACATTGCAGACCATCTTAATCCTAGTTTGGATGGTCTGTGGCACAGGCTACCATAATGATTGCTCCTATTATTCTAGGGATGCACCAGAACTTGGTTCTGGCTGGTTAGATCTGGCTGGAACTCTGATTTTTCTAAGTTCTGGTTTCAGCTGGAACTAGTGAAAAATGTTTGGCTAGAACCAGAACTTTTAAATAGATTAATGATAAGAACAGTAGTCCATAGTAATAACAACAGTAGTCCTATTACTAAAATAGATTTTATGGTTTATATAAACACAACATTTAAAAATAAATTGTAGATGTGACATCATTAAATTATCTATTCCACAAGCTCTACAATGTCAATATTATTGAATGCAAAAAATGCTCTTAACTTATAGTCTTATAACAATAGTTAGATTACAAGTGCAAGGTACAAAAAAGTATTTTTGCTCAAAAAATATTACTCAATGGCAGCAAAAAGCAACCTGGAATACACATTACACAAACCAACATCTGTACTGGTATACTTTGACAGTTTAATTTTGTGGTTGTATCAGTTGTGTGACTAATACAGAAACAACAAAAGTTATAAAACATAAGACATAAAACTAGTTTTTATTTGTAATGGGAATTTGAAGGACAATTTTAATAATTTCTTATTTGGCATTATTGCTGGGCATTACTATTTGTTCTAATATTAAACAAGGAGTTATTTTCACTTTTTGACCACTGAATTCTACATTGACAATGTCCAACTGAGTAACATCATCTGCTTTGTGGTTCAATTAGAAAGATACTACTTTGATTTTCAGTTCCAGTTCCAGCTGGGACCAACTGGCTGGAACTATTTTCAGTTCCGGCCAGTTCCAGTTCCGGCCAGAACTTTTAAGTTTGGTTCCAGTGCATCCCTATACTGTTCACCCATTTTGAGATTTGAATGCTCAGTCCACTGAAATGTCTAACAGTTTGGTAAGCTGACCAGAATTACTGTTATTAACATCATGTGTTTCTTCTTCAAATTTCTGATTACATCTTCATCAATGTGACCAATGAAGCTGTGAAAAATTAACAATGATGTCCAACTAAATATTGAAACTGGCCACTTTTGCCAAAGTTTCTGCCCAAACTTCCATACCATCACAATCTTTCCATTTTTCTGACAATGAACCACCACATCTTTGAACAGCTTTTGTTTGGAAATAGTTAGCTTAAGTTTTCTACTGTTTGCAAGCAAGCAAGGACAACAGTGAAACAGGTTTTTTTGTGACCAGTAGTTGAGATCTGAATGGTTTCAGTTTGGTTTCAACAAAATCATGAACAGTCATTTGTTTCGACTGGTCTTTTGCTTTTAAACAGATCGTGACAGTGGTAACAGCTCTGCTGGATTCATGCTGTGAAATAACCCAGTCCTTTAAGGCTCTCATTAGGTATTACTTGTAAAATGAAGATGAGAGCCCAGCTCAAAATTCGGAGATGTAATGTCATCATTCAGAAATAGACAGAAACACATGAATAAGGTTTAATAGAAGTTCACTGACGTTTTGTTGCCAATGTGTAACATTTTCAAAGTAATTACAGATGGAAATATTAAGATATTTATAATTACAAAAGGTATCACATTAGGATTACCTGTTCCAACCTATGCCTTAAGACAGTTATAGTAGAATATCTGCTGCAGAAAACAGGTGCATTTACACATTACTGGATCTTAACTCTCTTGAAATGTTAATTTAAAAAATTGTGTGACTACTACAATCTCTAATGTTACAAGATCAAAGTGGAACTCTTGGCCTCAGCTGTGGTGTTGCACTGCTGAATCACAGTACATTTCGTTCAGTCATTTTAGTGACTCTCAGTTGTAAAAAGTTGACGGATTAAATGCATTACTTGTGATAATTATGTTTTATAGCAAAATTGACTGTTACCTTGTGTTAACTTGTGTCAACTGGCATTATTCCAATTTTTATATTATATTTTAACATCAATTTTTGTATACCATTTAATGCCATTATGTATTTAATTTGACCTTACAGAGATATTTTGTATTGGTTATGAAGAGCCACTTTGAGGAACTGCTACAATAAACTTATTATTATCATAATTATTCTTATTAAAATTTGATTTATAGTTTCTTTATGATAGAAACCTTACCTGTATGTTACTGCACTCTATGTTGTCAAGGTACCAGAAAAGGAAAATGGTTTGATATATAAACATTAGTAAAACCAATTTTCAAGTATATATTCAATTTTGTTTTCCAGGTGGCTATAAATATCCCACTGCCCATATGGTTATGCCTAGCAAAGTAGCTGAGGCTATGAGTGATGTCAATTTAACATGCTATAGTTTTGGTGATGCCATTAGACATATATGGTTTAAAAATGGACGTATATTACCTCAAAGTCAGGTAAAGTTACGTACCAGCAGAACAAATCGTGGCTTAACTCTCCAGGAAAGCATTTTACTTTTACGTCAGGTTACTCCAGCAGATGGTGGCAAATATGTTTGTAAAGTCAACACATCATTTGCTCCAGGATACCAACACAATGCAACTGCTATTCTTCAAGTAACTACTGGTAGGTTTTATGCACAGTATTATGCAACTTTATTTTATAATTTTCTATTACTGTATGAGCCAGAATTAACCCATTCAGGTCTGATCCTGAGTGTCAGCCATAAACAAGATCATTTTTTAAAATGTACCAGGCATATTCAACTTGACTTTACTGGGAAAATTTTAAGAAACTCAAGGCCAAAAATAATAAAAATATTCAGAGTGATTTTACTGTTTAGTTGTTTATTGATGTTGTAGGTGCTTGTGTCTGGTCTTTCATTCTCCTCTGCATTCCCAAATTGTTCAATGTACTGAAAATTCTCATCACTGTTTGGGATGGTTAGTTTTTCATGTTTCCATCAAGTGATGGGAACAAAGCTTTGAAATGTTATTTTTTAAAAAATTGTCATAATAGTAACTCCTAAAATAATTATTTTACCCTTGTACTGTATATATTCTGGATGAATCCATTTTATTGCTGCTGATCACCAGAAAATGGGTTGGCAATATTTCCCATATAATATTATGTCACATTTATATGGTAGTGCTAGTAGTTTTATTGTAAATATTCACTGTAATTGTTGAATTTGTTTTTCAATAGTGAAACCTGATTGGAAAGTTCATGATAAACGTTATAGCTTTTACGTTGGTGATCCATTGAAATTTGACTGCAGTCTAACTCAGCCGTGGATTAATGTTTCATTATGGCATAAGGTTAACGACAACAGTCCGTACAAAGTATTAATTCCTGGTGGCAACCTTCGACAGAGTAATCAGACATTTAAAATTGATTCAGTTACCATCCACGATAATGGTGATTATCAATGCCGAGCTGCGAACATAAACCCACGTACTATATTTGTTCATGTATTGACAGGTAAGTGACCAACTGTATGCAATACTGGTGTATGAATACTGGTTAACATTTTAAATTTCATATCGTGTTGAAATACGGTAGCACTTCTATTATTTTAAGTTTCTACTGCCATTGGAAGTGTCAGAACCGTTGTACTGTTGTTAGGATAGCCAACGCTTTTACAATGCATGTAGGGAAGATACCAAATTAGCTAAGCCCTTGCCAGAAATTTTATGATAGAAGTTTTTATTGTTTAGATTACAAATGGGATATACATAACAAGCAACAAAAATAAGAATTTAGTCACATAAGTAAGAAAGATGGTCAGTCATTCATGCAGAGATTTAACCCTTAAACGGTCAGTTTCCGATATATAGGACACTTAAGGACCAAAGAATTAGTGAGAAAATAAAGGAAAAACCAAGAGAGAACAAATGACAAAAGAAAAATATATTAAGCATTAATCCTTTAAACACCCAGCGCACTCAAATTTTCCAGATTGTCAGAAATTGTTTTGTGGCCCTGCCTTCTTCAGCAACCTTCAATTCCTGGCTACGCCCCTGCATTGAGCCGATACAGACGTCTCGTCGAGACTGCATTCCTACTGCTACCGAACAGTCAGACCAGTTAACCTGGTGGTTATTGTCTGAAGATTTTAGTCATGTCAAAAGTCGGCCATATTATTTTTTATGTTGTGGTTTATTAAGACAAGTACTGTATGTTTGTGTTATTAATTGTATATACTACAACTTAAAGGTCTATACTAGAACTTACCCATTCATCGAAGCTGTCCCATTACTGCAATAAAACCGATCAACAATTACGAGAACCGGGAAGAATTAAATATTTATAATGCACTTGGCATTACAAAACGAAATATTGAGTATGTGGAGATTCTAGATTAAGTTTACGAAAACATCCAAAAATTTTAATTTGAATTTGAATTCTTTCTAGATGGGGTCGGGTTCCATCCCCTGTCTGGCTTGGATAAAAGTATTTTTACACAGCAACTGTTTCTGCACGGGTTTATTATGAAAAGTGTTTCACTAATTTCTTTTCAATTAATATAGATTTTTTGCTTGTACTTTTTTAATGTTTTATTCTTATTTCTTTCGATTTGAAAGCAGCTAACGAGGTCTTTTACTTATAGATGGAATTCCTAAACCAACACCGAAGATACGTAGGACTGACTCGAAAAAAATTGACTTTGGCGATTATGTGAAATTGCAGTGTACAGCAATTGGTCAAGTTGCTCTAAAGTGGTTTAAAATGCATGTCAATGGCACACAGACGAGACTAGATTCCAAACAGCGCTATAGAACTATTCGAAGTGGGTATAAAGAAACAATAAGTGATTTAAGCATTGCGAATTTTGGTAAAACTGATGAAGGTCAATATACGTGTCGCTTGACTAGACCATATGTGGATTGGACTGCTGATGCCAAAACTTATCTTCAGATGGAAAGTAGGTATCAGTTCTAGTAACTAGATCTTACCTATTAACTGAACATATTGAAGTTTTTGTTGTGCTGAACATCTGTTATGTTAAACTATTTGTTATTGTTCAATAAGCTCTCTCAGCCCATTGCTTCAATTATTATTCATTTAGATCCCGAAAAGTTATTCAAAATGAGCTGATTTTTGAATGATTATTGAAGTGGTGCTTTTGTTATCTCTGTTTGCGTAAAATAATGTTGAACAATGGCATTTCTCTAAAAATTCTGTGCATCTTTTGGCGGGCACCATGACATTACGAAAGTATCACCACTTCCATTAGTGGATCACCACTTCAATAAGACGTTTAGTTTCAACGGGAGCAAATCGCCCTTGCATCGTCATTCAGTCGTAGTTTCAAACCAGTTGGAGTTAGTAGATGAAAATTTCTGACTTTAACAAAACTGGAGAATATTTTAATATGGGTTTTGTTACTCAGTGATAAATCGTATCAACATGGCAACTCATTTTATGAAATTTACTGTTATGCTATGGAATTTTAAATGTTTTCAGTATTTTACCTTTGATTTGGTTCGGGAAAGTTATTGTTTCAGTTTAAGGACCCGAATTTAAAGTACCACTACGATGAAAAGATTGTCTTTCCGACTTTGATTTTTCTCAAACGCCTTTGAGACAAGGAAAAATGGCATTCTTTGTTTGTCTACATATCATCTCTCTCCAGAAATTTTAGAGTTTTTGAAACATGCAAAAAAGGCACTTTGTAACGTCAATTACTGTACGCCAAAAATTACGATTCACTAAGTGAGGGAAATCTCTGAAACTAAGGAGTAGAAAGCGTTGAAAATTGGCATTTTCAAAGTAATAAAAAAAACTGCATTTGTATGAGAACGTTAGGTTGTTTTCGTTGCCATTATTTCTTTTCAGACGGCTTTTAACTTAAAATATAAAAACCCCGGTTTCTGTTTCTTCATTTTAAATTGAAATAATGAAAACCTTTGAAATACCATATCTGTATATGTCTGAATCTTCCTAAACAGGCACCACAGTAAACTAAAAAATTTGAGTCTGTCATTTTGAAGACTCCTGAGAACAAGTGGATTCCTTCAGAAGAGCACAAGTTGCTTATAGAAATGCATTTTACTGATTATCGTACGGATGCAAAGTTTCGGTGATTTCTACTGTTTATTTTTACAGCTGATTTTGATTTTTCGGGTTTTATTTGGTATGTGTAGAGGGAATGACGTCATTGGTATTCAATTTGCGTTTTTCAAAAAATTTAGTATCTTTGGATAGAGATGAGGTATTGACAAACAAAAATGCCATCCTTCCTGGCTTCAAATGTATTTTAAACAAGATCCAATATAGGGAAAGCGATTTTTTCTTCGCAGTTTAAGGGTATGACATTGCTCTAACCCTAGCTTTGAATCTGCCAAAAAGTGTAAAGTATAATGCAATGTAGGAAGATTCTCGTGAAAATTTTAAAATGCTTTCACTCCTTAAGTTTATTACGAAAATTTGAGGGGTTTTTTTTGGTATTTGTATAACAAAGTGGTGGATTCTTGTAGTTTTCGGACTGTACTAATTTTTGTAGTTTCAGATCGAAGGGGTAAGCGAGAAATGGTAGTTTTCTTTCGTTTTCATGGCAATCGATGCAAGCAATCTATAATGTTGCTATAATACTATTACATTTAATTGTACTATTGTTTCTGGTTGCCTTACAGTTTAATGTTTCCTCCAGTTTTTGAAACCATCACTCAGAACGTCGACGATTTATTACCTATATTATTACGATGAAGTAATATACAACACTGATACCAAAATAAATCAGAGCTTATAGTTAACATGAGCCGAATCACCCTCTCTCCGTATTCTCAAGACTGTGAACCTTCAAAAAAGCGCAGGCTAGGCAGCGATAAGAAAGCATGTTTCTGGGTAACTTCATAATTGTGACACTTGGATGCTATTGGCCACCAAAAGTTTAAAATAGAGTGAAAATGTAAATCGGCGCATTGGAGAGGTGTCCAGCTTAATTAGCGCGAATACTGCACCCTTTCAGAAATTGCTCGAATTTAATTTGACGTGCATTCAGGCTAGGTATGGTGTCTCCTCGGTTTCTTTACCCTAATACGTGAATTAAATCAAAACCTACCTCACCAAACCAAATTTTGTCCGAAATTTATTCAACCATCTTATTTTGAACATTTCTTCAACTCCGGAATTTTCAGCTTTTTTAACAAATTCGGGCAGTGCCCCGCACCCCCACACTCCCATGAACTACACCCCTGAATGTAAAGTTAGCTTTGAAACTAAGCTCTGCCCTTGTACCGTCCGAGAACTTACTTTACATTCCTACGTTGTTTTAAAGTTTTGCCTATGGCACATCCAGGTTTCCAGTTTTAGAACCATGGTTCCGGTTGTGTACCGGTGATAGTCGCAGACCTCGTGTACTTCGAAAGATTACTCAATATAGAGTACGTTTCCGTGTGACTCTATCATTTGTATGCGAGCGATGTTTCCTCAAGTTTAACTTCGCTGATCTGTCGGTAGTAAACGTCGGCGACGTTCAAGAACCGGGACTTACCGGTACTATTAGGGGACGTCAAACAATGCAGCACTTGGACCAAAGAACGTGAAAAAACCTCATTGTGTCACATTTATTTTAAATTATTTAAGTCATTCATTTGCCTCGCAGTCACACCCTTGTACTAAACGTGAGGATTTCTACTCCCGTCAGCCATAAACGCTGCTGAATTTATGTGAGATTTAGTAAATTCAATTTTTTTAAGTAGGTGAGAGGATATTAAGTAATTTATTTTTCCAGTTTCCGAGATATAACGAAGCCGAGTTTTACTGATAAACTACACGACAAACTGGGCCCTACCGGTAATGTTAAAACACGTCAAATAATACATCAAGGCGAAGGAATTTTCAAAATCCTCACCTTGTCACATATATTTGAAATTGTGTCAGCCATCAACTTGTCCCGCGGTCTAATCCTTGCACTAAGGGAGAGGATTTTTCTCTCTTGTAAGCCATTACCTCTGCTGAATTTGTGTGAACTGTAGTAAATTCAATTTTATTCAGTAGGTGAGAGGATATTAAGTAATTTTTTTTCCAATTTTGCAGATATCACGAAGCCGAGTTTCATTAACTTCCCTGTAGATGAAACTGTGGAAGTTGGATCTGATCCTGAATTTAGTTACAGTGTCAAAGGCTCTCCCTTCCCGACGATTAAATGGTACAAAGTCAATGATGATAACCAAGAGGAGTTTCTAACATTCTGTGACAAAGGGAACGATGGCTGTGTCAATGAAAACTACTATGTTGTATATGATATTAACCGTTTATCATTCCAATTATACTCTGCGTCTTATCCAAGGGATAATGCAGTTTTTAAATGTGTCATCAAGAATATTGAAGGAAATTTAAGCAAATCATTTCGTCTCACAGTTACAGGTACAGTAATTTCAAAATGAACTGCTAACTTCAAGTTTATTCGGCAAAAATACTATGCCATTTATCTGTAGTATACAATCGGCTGGGCGTTTCATTAGAGGATTTAATTCCATGTGGTCCAAGTCCTATATGTCGATCTTTTAAGGACGTTTTCATCTTTTGCTGTGTTCGCCAACTTTCTTTGAAATTTTTGTCTCAAAATATTTTCTTTTTTATTTTGTTTTTATTTATTTATTATTTTTTTTAATGGACGCGTTGTTGTTCTAAACTTTCGTCTTTTTTTCCAATTTATCTGGACCTTACAGAGTTAAGGGTGTGATACCTCAAAGTATTTGTCGAATTGATTCCAAAAGATTGGTCCTATAATGTGCAAATTTGTTGAGTAGGTTCCAAAAGACTGGTCCCAAACTAGGCATTTTTCCGGTTAAAATGTAGTCATTCGTGTGTATATTGCAGCACGGAGACACTCAAGCAATTTTTTTTACTCATTGGTTACAAATATCTTTCTGTTGACAAAACTTGGTATTTCTCCTTTGGAGAAGCTTATTGCGAGAGAATTGTTCAAGGAAGTACCTAAGAAAATGTTTTCCAGATTCCAGACGTTGGAAATTTTCCTTTGTACCAAACTGGTCCCCTAAAAATCGGTCCCAAAGAGAGAAACGGTTTCCTTCAAATTTCATTGATGTCCTAATCCTCTCTTTCAAAGTGTCACGTGACCAAACGTCATCAATGTCCTAGTTACCTAAGTCGATGAGCAACTTTAATGTTTGACGTTTCTTACTATAATGGAAAGTAGATGTGATCTTCTAATTCACTTAAGCTGTGAAACTCATGTCTTTGCGTGAAACCTTACGGACGTCTACAAAGTATTGTTTGAATTTACCGTTGTAACTTCTTCCACATCGTTTAACAGTATTTGCGTTGGCGAAAATTGTATCGTCAACCTTTTTTGTTTTTTTCCTTACCTAACTTCTCTAGCATTGCTTTCATGCAGGGCCGCCGAGGGGGGGGGGGGGGGGGCAAATTGCCCCGGCCTCCAACTCAAAGGGGCCCCCAAAATTGGAAGGATTCAGCATGGGGTGGTTTTGACCAATCAGCGATAATCTACCAGACATAAAACAATTAACCATTACGGTGTTAACAAATTAAAATTTATACAGAACGTCTTACAGAAGCGGAAAGGTTTTTGGGTTTTGCATATTCCTGTAACAATTTAAATTACAGCTTTAGTAAAGTGCATCTTACACGACGGGGTAATGTATACACCTGCTTTCAAAACTTCATGTAATCTGGGGCCTGTTTATGACGTCATAGGCTATGACGTCATGAATAGGGCCCCAGAAAAAGTTTTGCCCCGGGCCCCGCTAATTCTCTCGGCGGCCCTGCTTTCATGGACGTGTAATTGTTAGTGGCAGTACCTTAACTAATTTTCTTGTGATTTAATTTATTTGAACACCCAAAACGTGCATTTTTTTCTTTACGAAATGTGATTAACTAACAAGGTTTATCGTCTTTAGGGAACAGCCCCCACCATGAAGACCTGATATTAGTTATTATCTTATTGTTGAACAGAAGTAACTGATTCCAGAGCTCCGAGGAGCCGACCTTTGGAGGTGTCCGATTACTTAAGAATTCTCGACCTTGCATTGTTGTCGAGAGGTGATTTTTTTAATCCTTTACAAGCGACACAATATATATACGCTTCGACGTAATTGGCATCGTCCGGTTTTGATATGTGCAGATACCTTATCTGGAAAAGCAACTCCACGAAAACATTGACCGCGTAATTGGGAACTTGTATTACTTAATTGATCATACTAATCGCAACAGATTAGGCCAATATCACTCAGAACACAGTCACACCTAGGTTCACTGTGAACTTCAACAGCAAATAGCTGAATGAAACCAAATGTGCAACAGTTTCTAGCTTGAATTGGCAATAGACAAATTGCGTAAACATATTCTAGGATTAAAAAGCGGGCTTGGTCGCCTTTCACTTCTCGCTAGCGTCGCCCACAGTCATGATACATGGAGTTAGTTTAAAAAGGGTTAACGAACTCTCCGGTGCCCGGTTGATCGAAGGACAATTAGCACTAACCCAGGAATACAAGTCGGTGTGTCACTTTAGTTACGTACCTGTATATTTTGGTTGTCCAATTGAAAGGTCACAGCATAAAGCAATATTGAATTGATCTCAGAGCTGACGAATAAAATTTCAACTTTCCACACCAATGTACCCTTTTCATTCGCACAAAGTTTTTGCTAATCCAAGATTAAGGTATACTCGCCTTTCAAATACCGATCCTTCGCGCTGACGAAAACAGTGATAAAATTGTGATGTACTTGTTCGTTATTTGCGTTCATCAGAATAACAAGTCATGCTGATTGATCGTAGGGTGTAAACCTACCTTTGCATGATGCAGTAATCTCCCCTATTTATCATACTTATGTTTATGCAGTTGACTCGTGAGAGTATTAAGTTTATGATTACACGAAGCTGGTACGAATTCAGACCGCTACCAAAGTGAAAATTTTCTGAAGTGTTTACATGAGACAGGGATGAAACAAAGACCATGCGTTTGCAAATATTTCTGACCGCATACCGAGTTTTTGTTAATTTCCAGCAACAATGCTTTTCTTCCTCATATCAATGGTTAATCTGAGGAGATTTGGCGTTTTCATTAAGAAAATTTCGTACTGGTCCGTGTTCAAACCGGTCTGAACTAATTCGTGTCGGTCCAACACACGAAATGAGTGCGGTGATCTGAGCCTATTTTTAAACCGATTTCATGTAAACTAAAACAAAAATTTGTATGAATTGCGATCTCAAGTCGTGTCGGTCTGACTTCGTGCCGATCTGACGTAATCAACTCCTAAGGAACATTTACCAGTAAACGCTGCAAATCTAATGTGTCCGTTGTACTCTCAGGGTTGAACCATATGTATTAAGGAGATAAGTCGGCCCGATAAATATCAATATGTTAACGTACTTTAAGATCTCCCTAGAGTTTTACTCCCGGAGGGAAATTGGTTGATAATACGGCAGGAAAAGACAGAAACTTTAAAAAATTTCATGGAAGACTCGCTAAAACGCGCATCGTCAGGCCAAAAATGAAGCAAACATATGAACACAAGAACAAATAAGTAAAATAACGGACCTTTAAAGAACCATGGTGGAAAAAAATAGCCGGATCTGCTCTGTCATTTGAAGACATGAGAAAACTCTACATCCAATATGGAAGAAACCGCCGTCTTTGGCCTCGTCTTCATTACCAAGAGTAACTTGTACTGGTCGAATTTTTTGCAATCACAAGATACAATTAAATCTTAGGAGCTAAACTATGTTTACAAACATACGTCCGTTGAAGCCAACTGATTCAATTTGATTTCCAGCAAATCACATTTCCTTCTATAGTGTTTTGGGTATCTTAATAGTGACTACACGCGCGTGTGGGCACACACCGTTACATGCACTCGCAATGCGCGAGTTCTCGCGGGTAACATACTTTGTGAAAATTTTATGACATATACTCGGGTAGAAAAGCTCAAAAGTCACAGCTAAGATCTCGACTTCCTTTCGTTGAAATTTTTCAAATGTTTGTATCACATTTTTTAAAAAAATTTCATCGAAGAATAATTTTTTAACATTATAAAGTAATATATATGGTGATACTGAAAAAAGTGGTTGAACAACCATTCATTTATTCTTCAAATCGTAAAAATGAAAGTCTGTGCAATGCTATTTCCAGCGTTTTGGAGTGGGAATTTACATAATTCTGAAACTTGAAAAACGTCATATAAAATACTTATTCTGAGAGTGGGACGTTTTGGGCCATTTGCCTTACATTCCAAAGAAACCTTGTGCGTTGATATCATATAACACTTCGATATCTGGATCGACCATAGTTACTAGTCCGGTGAATGCAATGTATGACTTCCTTGCCCAACATTTTCCCGTTAACGTCTTTGCGCTTCTTTCTTTCTGTTTTTTATTCCCCGTGCCTTTCCTCGGTCTTCTCCTTTTTGTCCCGATCCTTCTTTTCGTCCCGACTTTTTCCCTTTCCGTCATTCCGGGGGACAAACTGCTACATCTGCACCCCCTACTGGCTATGCCTCCGCAAGAGCAGCTCGTTTCACTCTCTGAGAAGGGCCATAGCTTGAAAGGTTGGAAATCTTCATCGTAAATTTGGCAGTCTACCGACCTTTTAACTTTTTGTGCAAGAACTAGATACTCTTGATGACACAAATGGTCCACAATATCAAACCCTATGGAGCCACCTTAATTATGACGTTTTTCTTATCCACGTTCTTTGTACGTTCTTTAGGTAACTTTATATAATCCTTCTTAAGTCAGTGGTTTATCTTTCTTTAGCCAAACCAGAAATTAAAAATGGAGGATCCAAAGTCAGTAATGTTGAGATTATTCATGGTGGTACCGAAAAAACCGAATTAGTGTGTGCGGTAAAGAAAGCCATCCCTCGAAACCTAACCTACAGATGGGAAATACAGCCGTATTCAAACTGCAGCTCAGACTGCCTGAAAAGCAGTTCAAGTTGGAAAACCTTGGATCCGTCTGGTAATTTTCAAATCATATCCAACAACCACAACAGCACACTTACAATTCAACGATATAAACAGGCGGCATTTATCCGGTGTACGGCGGATAATGGTTACGGGAGGGACAATCGTATGTGGAAACTGATCATGGTAAAAAGTAAGTAATCCTTCGCTTTATTCTATAAGGAAGAGAGGAACTGAATGGTAATTTACCTTTTGGTTGGTTACTACAATTTTTCACGCTTAGTGCGCTTTCTTGCTGGCCCCTGTCGAGCGCTAAGAGAGTGCAGTAAGCGTGAAAATCAGCTTTCCCGCCCACGCGTTAAGAATATTTTTCACGGTTCGTCCCTTCCCTTGATCCTCCTTAAACCTGGCCAGAGGCGAACTTGGAACAAGTCTAAACTACATATTTAATACTGCATGAGGTGGTATAGAGTGCTTATGTTATGTCATGTTCCTTTGAGTGTATGAGTGGATGTAAATCTTGATAACGCATGAAAAAAGACAGCTTTAAGCGTTCTAATATTCCGGATGAGTGCCAGCTGTGAATTTATTCAATATGAGAAAAGTTTGGTTTGAAAATGAAACCGTGAGAATCTTTTTGGCATGCAACCTTTTAAACATTCATCCGTTTAGCTTAAAAATGACATTACAATGAAATTTTTACGTATACAGCCTGGTAGTATGTCTAACTGCGCTTTGATTTCCATATTGAATTTTGGGTAATACCATGGCATGAGTGAAAGTAATGTTTAAGTGATATATAAAATACTAGCAGTATTGCTTCAATCGCGTGTAAACACGGCCACACGGTTATGATTTTTCGGTGTATTTTTCTTTGAATTATTGACAAGTTTTTGAATTATCTTCGAGAGCCGAACAAGGGTGAATGGAAATCCCGAGGGCCCGAAGTCGCACTATTAATGCTGTACCACTAGACAGGGCAGACACGAAGAGCAATAATTCAGTCAAGCTTTAACAGTGGGAGCATGTGGTTCCTTCTGAAAAAAGCGAAAATTACGGAAGTCAAAGTTTCTCACATCGACACACACTGGAAAATGTTTTAACGAGATTTGTTTGCTCGTGAGGGAGTTTTGAAGCTAAATACACCACCCCTCTTCATTCTTAAAACACAAATCGAAGTAATCGTGGAATTATGGCGTTAAAGCACATGTAAACGTTTCCGTGAAATAACGTGGTCTCACGTGGTACGCAACCAGTTAGAGCTCACAAAATACTTCAATGTTCAAAAATTAAATGTTAATTATTGTTAGGGTAAAGCTTTTACAGGCCTGTAGAAACGGGCCAAAACGTTTCTCTTTTGTTGCGACAGATTTAACAGGAAAATTAAATTCATGAGCACTTCCACTTTTACCTCAGCTAATCTCGACTGATTTCATGTGTATTGACATATGCATTCTGCTGTCAGAAGCGGGGGGAAATTATGGAAGGCGATTGTTTTTTTTTTTATCTAACCTTCATGTTTTCATGAGCAGAACTAAACGAATGATCAAACATTTAGTGCGAAAATTATGTTTCAATCTTGACCCCCCAGATCACCTCACTTGAGTTTGGTTGATCTGAATTATGTTCGACGTTTGACCCAAGATAAGAAGTTAAATGGTTGTACAAAATGTCGTGATTTGTGAATTGCAAAGAGGTCTGTGTTTGTAACCCTGAATATTTTATTTTTCCTCATCCAGAAACCAAACAATTGCGTGCTTTAAATACGACTGTAAAGACGGACGAAAAAACAAATGTTAGCTTGTCGTGCAAGGCTGATCTCTATGTCTTTGAGCAAGTCGTTTGGATGAAAAACGATGTCGATGTTTCTCGACACCCTCGTTTTACAGTAAGTGATAGCTCCAGCAGTGATGGCATGGTTTATACGCTGCGCATAAGAAGAGCTAACGTTACAGATGGAGGGACTTACAAATGTGTTGGTACCAGGAATGATAAAAAAGAGGTTACTGTAGAGATATCTTTAACAGTCCAAGGTAATGAAGATAATAACATTTACCAAGTACCAATCGTGTTTAGTCCATTCGTGCATGAATTTTTATTTTTTTTCTTTGTTCTCAGGTTTTTGTTTTAGCTTTGCTCATTCATTGTTTGTATTGTTGTAATTTGTTGTACGACAACAGTTCGCATGAAAGGGTTAAAAGTGTTCAGTAATATTTAGGTGCACAGACATTCACCCGTTGTACAGGAAGGCTAGAATGAACATGGATACTTATAGCGCTTTTGAGACTTAAAGTGCATGTTTCGTCTAATTTTTTATTCGATTAATCGATTTGCCTTATCGAGGGGATTTAAACAAGCTATAACAAAGCTTTCTCAGATCAATCTTTGCAGAGATATCGTACCTTAAATAATGCACTTTGAAAGTGTTGGCCGGGAGGAAATGGTCTGGGTCTGAATTCAGCTTGTGACGTCAAATTGGTCACGGAAGTTGAAAGTCGAATGAAGAAGTTACTGTAAATTTGGGTATATGCTCATCTAAAAACGAGTTGTTTTTACTCGCGTGCCTGGTTGCCAGCGGAGTTAGCCAGTAAATATTAGAGATCATACACATAACGATTCAGAGACGTCCTTGGAGCCAGCGTCAGCGGGTGTTTTAATTTGCTTTGCAATCTGGATGGGGAAAATATACCGCGTGAAGCAATGCAAATCACGAACGAAAAATAGTGGCCGCTCATGTGAACAAACGTCACTTGACATTGTAAAGGCATCACGATTTCATACTTTGTGGCTGACAACTCTGGAAGCTTTTTCAAAGAGTTCTTCCTCGTGGTCCTCTTTCTTAAATACTGACGGGAACGGAATTATTCCTAAATCATCAGTTTTAAGCTATGGAATATAAGGTTTTTCTTGGCCAGGTAATGTGGTAAATTTGCGAAGGAAATCTTCTGGTTTAAAGTGCTCTGAACACACGCAAGACGAGCTAGGTTCCCATTTCGCACGCTTTTGCTTCACAAAACCGACCCATTTTTTGTGTTTCCTTTGGGCCTCTGGTCGTTCATCGTTAGCATAAGAAATTTTATGAAAAACAATCCCTTTGGTTGCATCAAAAGTGTTCGAACAGCCTTTTACAACGCATCTAAACGGCATACTTGTAGTCACAATTTCGCTATTCCAAGCCAGAACTGAACGACTTCCGTTCCCGATTTGACGTCACAGTACATTTTGGTACTTAAACACTTTTTACCCGGTCATGATTTTTCAACATGGCGAAAAAAGACGTTCTCGGCATGTGTAAGTTACGATATCTCGGGAAATATTAATCTAATAAAACTATGTTATAGTTTGTTTAAACACTCTCGACACGACCGATCTATTAGTTGGCAAAGAAATTTGGCAAGCTATGCACATTAAGTATCAGCACGGACAACGTGTACGCGGTATAAAGCTTAACTATTAGATCATGCTTTGTTGAGATGTCATCTTGATATTAGCGAAAAATGAAAAGTCGTATTTTCGTGTATTTTTAATTTACAATATTTTAAGTATGATCGCAATGTGCGCTGTCTTCCTCCAAAAATAGTACGCAGGAATTTTAAGAATGTTTAAATGAAGCTTGAGATATCAACTTTAAACTAAGTCCAAATATCACTGACAAAATATAAAACGAAGTCAGAATATCACTTATTTACTCCATAGTATTGATTTAACTCGAATCCTAGTTTTCAAGATGATATTTTTGGATTCTGTTTTGTTTTAAACATCGACTTTTTATGCTACAAATGTCTCAGAAAGAAGCTAAAACTATCGTAACGTCGTTAAAATTTGGTAAATGGTACTCTGATCGATATTACCTCAGTGGATTTTCATTTCAGAAGTGTGCTCGGCTTAATGTGAAGGAAGTGAAAAAAATCTAACTCTTTTTTTGAGAAGGTCCGCGCATCCTCGGGAATTTTACAAAATATGCACCCACGGGAAGATAAAATTTACACATACACGTAAATTGGACTTTTTGCATGTTGTACTTAAATCACTGTGCTAAAAGTGACAAAATGCATAGAAAAGTCCATGTATTCACTTCTTCAGAATAAGAAATAAGGTGTTATACTCTGTCAGAGATGTTGACCTTACACCGCAGTAATATGTTGGTCAAGTTGCTTTTCTGGGGTGTTAAAATATTTTTGACACTTTTAGTGGATAGTCACACGTAACGCCAAACACTTCAGGTTCAGCCGTTTTGTGACATCTCAAAACCTTCCGCATCAGCATGTCCCTGTCGATAAATAAATGCAGCATAAAGAATCTCTGAAGCAGCCCTTACGATGTGTCCAAACTTGTGTAATGTATTATAACTATCGCGCCATGTTATACTAAATATGCACGTAAATCAGCCGTGAAAAGTGAGCACATGTTATTATGGTATTTTATTTATAGAGTTTAATATCCCCTAGTGATCTATGTAGTGCTTATGTATTACCCGACGTCTTCCATTTCGTCTGTCATGTGGCTGTTTTTAAGCGACCAAAGAAAAACCTTTATTTTTCGGCAAATTTTGTTTTTCGTAGGTTCTATTTGCACAATCATTTGATGTCTGACTGTTGTTTTGTGACAATTCTACAAACATGGAATACATTGATAATGAATTAGGTCATGGCCTCGTTGCTACCAGACCAATGTTTGTTTAATTCTTCAGCTGGTGACGCATGGTGACCATTGCCGACGAAATACAAACGAGCTATAGATGAACTACTGAAAGATTTGGGCTGTGGTCACTAGAAACAACATTAACTAATGGTCTTATACTTAAAATAAGCAAATTTCACTACAGCAGTCAGTCTGTCTTTGTGTAATTGAGCGATAGTTACCACTAGCATTTTTAAATATTTTAAAAGTCTTTCTAAATCTGCCATGTTTCACCCCGGTATTCCATTGTTTCAGGTTTTTTTTTAAATTTATTTTAAATTTATTTTTAATGATTTACCTCTTTTTCGTTGTGGCGGTTTATTATAATTACAATGTCTTGTCATTTTAAGAGCTGAAAGTTCCTTTTGTCCATCTCAAAAGTGTTGTGAAACAGCAGCAGTCATCATTCATATTACCATGCAACGTAACCGGGCATCCAAGGCCAACAATTACTTGGATAAAAGATGGTCAACAGCTTTCCAGGTTACCTACGTTGGAAAGCAAAAAGCAATGTAATATTTCAGAAAGTGGCATCTATAGAAAAGAAGACAATCAAGGTCTTGGCACGACTTTAATTATCTGTAAGGCAAAGTACATAGAACACTCTGGGTGGTTTGTGTGCCAGGCAAGCAACAGACTAGGCAATTCCTCCGGTAAAGCTTTTGTTAACGTAACAGGTAAGTGCGTTAATTCAGAATGTTTTTTTTTTCTTTTTGAGTCAGGTTTTTAAAACTAGGGGTAAAAAGACCTGAACAATCAGTGAAGAAATCTTCTCTAAGCCAACTGTGCATAATTTAGTTAATGCATGTATATTTCTTGAAAATCAAGGTAATGGGACTTTTCCAGGTGTTTCTTTTACCTCATTAATTTTAAATTTTTACCGTAAACAATTTCCTCTTCGAAGAATTCTACACAATTAGAGATGTTGTTGGCTGACTTGTTTGTTTTGAGAATACGTAAAGCCATGAAGTTACCTGACTGAACGTGCCCGTAAAAATTCCTTGCGAAAAATGTCGGGGTTTACGTAAGGCCCTGGGCAAACAAGGAAACATTGTTGCGGGATCATTTTAGATTTTCTGAAATGTGTTTGCATAGAAACATTATTGCGGAAGCAAAATTTGCTTTCCAGTTGGTAAAAATGTTTCTCAAGTAATTCAGAAACTAATTTTGCATCCTGGTGTGGATTTGTGTTTAAGAGACAGTACTTCTTCGTACGCCTAACCGAGAAACAGTGCTACCTTGTGCCCAAGGCTTCGCTGTATACACTGCGCAGGCGCATGCTAGTCAACATTTCAAAATCCAAAATAGCAGAGGCCTTTTTGAATGGCAGATAATTATTTCTAGCAAAATGTTTCCGCCATATTCGGAAAACATAGCAGGGAAACAATGTTTCCACAACAATGTTTCGCTATTCGACCAAGGGCTAACGCTCCTTACTTCTCTGACCGGTTATTCGGAACATTAATTTAGTCGGGCAGTTTATGTAATAGCTAATAGAAAATGGCTAATATATGCCACATCTAAAACAAAGGTTCTGATGTTGGGGTAGTATAAGTATTTTCTCGATTTTAATTAACCGCGGCCAACCATAGTCGAGAACAACATCACAGTGGATTGTTTATATAAACTTTTGTGACTGACATTAGTCTCGGCTTAATTCATCTCGTATTAATTGCTTTCATGTTTTGATTTAATAGTGCCACCGGTTTATGGACGAAATACAGTAGATATATGCATAAGCTCTATATCTTAGAGAGTAAATGGAATGAATGTTAAATTCACTCCACTTCGCTCATTTTATGTTCAGATTTGTTTGATTGAGAAATGAGATAATCTGAGTCATCAATCAGTTAAAGAGACCGCGTTATTACTTACAGAAAAAATCACGTCCGTCTGTCACATTACTCACTGAAACTGATTGAAAATTTGGATTTGAAGGCACCTCATCGCATTAACCATGATTACATTTATACGTTTTCCATAAAAACGTTTTAATTCCCAAAATAGTCACAACATCTATTTCCGTCAAAATTGATACGCTAAGACAGTCGTGATTTGCCCATCAGTCACAATACTTTCTCAGTAACTTGGAGTCCTGGCAGACTTGAGTGGAACTGAGATCAAGAACAACTATAAAAACCTGTCATCACTTTAGGAGCGGTTTCAAAAGAAACAAACTAATTTATTTTTTTTCTGTCTTAATACACATTAAGACATCCATAATACACATTAAAATATGTCGTGGTCTTTTACTGAGTATATTTCAAAGAAAACAGTTCTGCTAAACAGGGGTGTCGGGAGGATTTGGACATTCGGAGCTGACCCAAAGAATATGTTAGTTATGTAGCTTATGGTCGTCACAGACGTAAACCCAATGTTGGATAACTAGTGGCAGTAAAATATGCCTTAATTGTTTTCCGTCATTCCTTTTAATTTTTTAGCCCAACCGACAATCTCATCTCCAGAGAAAAATGAGTTTAAAGTAGTCATAGGAGAACCCTTTTCATTGTTTTGCCGAAGTAATGGTAATCCTGCACCGCGTGTGTGGTGGGAGAAACACGAAGAAGGACAAAAATTTACACAGATGAAAAACGACCCGGCTAACCATCTTAATTTTAGCGCAGTTCAAACCGAAAATCTCGGGGCTTATCGGTGTGTGGCTGAAAATCCATTTCAACGAGTAACAAAAGAAATTAAAATAGGTTTGTACACTTATTCTTGCCTTTTACCAACGTAACTTAATGTATTTTATCTTTATTTTATTTATGTAACTTATAACAATTTAGTGATAAAAACTGTTTACTTCTGATTGGCTGAAAGCAGTTCCATTTCCCGTCAATTCATTGAAATTTTATAATTACACTGTGGTTAAATAAGATTCGATGCAGTTTTTGGGCTGTTATATGACGATGAATTTGGGCTATTGTTGCGACGATTATTGCGTCAGCTCTCAAGGCCATTGCATCATGGCTAATTTGGATCTTAAACGTTATTAAAAGGCGATGTCTGTTTTCAATTATGCTTGTTTATTATTATGAATGAGAAAAATTTTATCGTGCTATTCAAACAGGCGAGTAGTCAAAGACCTCGTACTCTTTGGAAACTCGCTCTGGTTTAAAGTAATCCCGAATTGTACTCGAAACCAAGTTATTACTGATACTTTTTGCTATGGAGACGTCGTGAAATTTACTCTTCATTTTGTCCTAAGAAAGAGTTAAACTTGCGAAATATCTAACTTATTTCACAAAATATTGTTATATTTCGCCTTTTTGAGCTGAACATGTTAATGTTCTGCACGTTTTTTCTTTGTTCTCAGCATTGATATGAACGTGCGAGCTGTCCATTTTTACTGATTAGAGTAAAATGATGGGGTAGCCCAAATGATAAAATCACAATTTATCGCCAGTTAATCCCATTCATTCGATTTGATGTATACGTTTTCAAAGTTTTTTGAAAATGAAATTGAGTTAACATCTTTAAAGTGGCTCCCCACGCCAGGCCTGTAGCTGGTATTGCAGTGAGCAGAGTAAGTCGGAAAAAGCTTCTGACTTCTAAGGCTTCGTATCTGACATTAACCCTTAGTATCTAGCGTCTGAGTTGCAATGACTTCTGAGGAGCGAAAGAGCGTCTAGCTAAAGCGTCAGTGGTAAGATGGCACTTCTGACTGACTTGGTTGACTCAATCTAAGTTACTGGCTGACGACAGTTGAATCCGTCAAATCTGTTTAAAGTGATATACATTCATCTTTTCGGACCCCAAAATTAGATTCTGTAAATCAGATTGTATGAAATGCATACTATCAGTTTTGCAAAACCTAACACGATCTGGGATTCGTGGACGCGACGTTACAAGGTGGTACACGTTTTCACTTGCTCAGCTGTGGGGCTCTTAATACTCGGAATAACTCGTCAGATACGCGTTGAGAGGATTTTTATTACCTGTGCGGGACTTGTTCTTATGAAGCAATGCAAAGGCTTTAAAGCATTTCTTCCACCTTTTAGAAGAATCAAATCCCACGCTAGCATCAAGAGCTCCAGCTCCAGACAACTCTAAGAAGTATGTCGTTGTCATTGGTTGTGTGAGCTTTGCAGTCCTTGTGATTGTTATCATAGTGGCTATGGTTCTTTACAAAAGAAAGAAGGCTTATGGTGGTTTCTATATCTTGACCTTACCACCACTGACTGACTATATAAAGAAGCTTGATCCGGGTAAACCATTGACGGAACAGACAAACAAACTGCCTTATGATGCAGAATGGGAATTTCCTCGAAACAGATTAAAGTTCTGTAAGTAGATATGACAGTAGTTTTTATTTCCCTGTCTCAATATAGGAATATCCCGCTCTTTTTCCTGCAACTTTTTGTGTTCTATCTGCAAATCCAACTTTTCTTTCTTTGTATTCCCGGTCTTATATTCCAGACACTGTGGCTTTTTTGTTTCAAACCATTAGAGATAATTTTTGAGGCCATGGTGTGACAGATGGTATCTATATATCGGTCCGTTTAAACAATTTACAAGTTAGATCTTCGAAGTAAAACATCGTTTAAAAAGCAAAAGCAGCAATCGTAAGATTACTGCTGCTTGGTTTTATGAGAAAGGCTACAGTCTTACACCTGGTAATGGATGAGCTTGTACTTGGTGATATTCTAACATGGCTTTGTGAGAGAAAACTACAGTTCTGTTACCTGAACCAATTTGGTTTACTTAGCAAAATTTTACAGCTTTCACACGAGCGAAGGGGGAGACTAACGAAGGAAAAATATATGTAATGTACAAATACGCATACGACAACTATAATACAAAAGCAGAAACATTTTTGGGGAATTTTCGCATGATATATTGATTTTAAAGTCTCACTTTAGCTACAACTGATGTTTTGCAGATAGAGAACTGGGCTCTGGTGCTTTTGGTAAAGTTTTCTTGGCAGAAGGTTTGGGTATTGTTGCGTTCGACCCACGCGGAAGTATAAAGCGAAGATCCTCAAAAAGACGTTTTGGGGGGTCGGCGAAACGAAACCATTACGTTAATAATAATAAAGTGACAAAGGTGGCTATAAAAACTCTAAAAGGTAAAACTCACGTTGTCTTTGGTTAGTGGACAGACCACCTTAGCATGGACGGTAAATGTCTTGAAATGTTTCAGCCATATCCGGCAAAGCTAACGTAGTGGCTCATTATTTTTAGAGGATAGTGGCGAGGCGGAATATAAAGATCTTTTGTCAGAATTAAAAATACTTATTCATGTTGGAGAACACAAAAATATTGTCAATTTACTTGGAGCATGTACTAAAGGTACGACTCATGTAATTATATCTTTTATGCTTTCTAGCTTAGGTATTTGTTGCTATTATTCCATGGCAGATCGACACATAACGACTAAATGCACCTAGACTGAAGGGCGCCGAGGGCTGTAATCCTGGAGGTAGAATGACGAATGGGCAGATAGAGCGAGGAGTGGATGGGTACTGCGACGAGTAGATAGTTGGGAAGAAAGTTTCCCTTATTAATGAAGTGTTATATGAGAAATTGTATTTTTAATCTAGGTCGTGAAAGTGACCTGTGGGTGATCATCGAGTTTTGCTCCAATGGAAACCTGCTTCAATTCCTGCGAAACAGAAGGGATATTTATGAACCTGAATGGAGAGGTGTTTCTAAGGACCCTAACAGTCAGTTGACTATGACAGATCTTGTAGTTGCAGCATACCAGGTCGCTCGGGGAATGGAGTTTCTGGCATCCAGGATGGTACGCAAAACATTTTTACGGATAAGAATGATTTTTATTTTTCTTATCATTTAGGAAGCCTTACGACGTTGATGCATCCATGTATCTTACGCACAAAATTACGATTTCTTCCTATCTCCTGTAGTGCATTCACCGGGATTTGGCCACAAGAAATATTTTGCTTACAGAAAATTACGTGATCAAAATCGCTGACTTCGGGTTGGCCCGCGATGTAGGGAAGGACAGTCAATATGTGAAGACGTCAACGGTAGGTGATGGTAATATGCATTGCATGAAGTTGTCGGTCAATATACATATATTAGTGTCAACATCGTCATAGTTACATTAACCGTTTAGCTAATGCTGCTCCCAATTAATCGATTATTTTTTGGCAATTGATTATTCTTAAAAATAATCGGGTCATCGACAACAACCATGGACAGCATGATATTCACCCGAGATTTCTTTTTGGAATTAAAATAAAAGAGATAGTATTCTCGCGCTCTCATTGCAGTCAATTGTAGTCTCGAAGAAGCGTACAGCACTTAAGCTATCTGTTGTTGATGCACTGTTATTTTTAAACAAAAACAATATGTAGACATTCAAAGTGCATATTTCTTTATTTAGCATATTTCTCTGTGTTTATATAATTATATTATATACGTTTTTTTCTTGAGTTTTTCTACTGGAAAATTTCGAAACTTTAAAAACATTAAAGCACACTCCTTTCTTTGAAGGGACAAACCACTGTAGACGTGTCATTATTTAATTTATTCAATGCGATTAATAGATATTAATCGATTGTTGACAGCTATTAATCGATTACGGATATGAACCGATGGGAGCAGCACTATGAGACATGACCGACCACGTTTATTAATTGGAACAATTAATTCTCGTTGGAACAACACTTAAAAAAGCTCATGGATGTCCACGAATACCCGAGATCACTTATTTCACTCTGTTAGACGATTCGAAGTCAGTGCACGAGTCCGTTCATTTTTGTCTAGTTGCAGTTCAAGATTTTCGTTCCCACGTAGCTCGCAGACAGGGTTTAATCCCTTGACTGGCTTGAAGAATCCTTTCATCAAGAATTTAAAGAACTTCTTAAGATTGGTTGAGGTTATGTTGTATCGATCTACAGACGTCTGCGCATTTCGTAGACAAAGTGGTCGGCGTACAATTGATAAAAAGCTGCTGGATGTCCGTTTACAATAAATCGCCTCCAATTTTTTGTGTATACATATTAGTCTGTTGCAAATCTGTAAATCTTCTCGTAGATATAGTAATCTTGGGGTATGTATATGAATATTGATATACGCATAATAATACCATCATCGCCTCGGATTCCTTTCTTTTCCAAGAGAGGTTAAACGTCGAACCTCCTTCAATGCTCATACAAGAAGAAAATTTCCCATATGTCCACTGAATTTCCCTCATTAACATTAGCAGTGTATTATAAACAGTTATAGCATTAACGGTATTCTTAAGACTGAAATTTTTACAGCGCTCGAAATTTACGACAGTGAATCTATCTTCATAACGTCCCCAGATATTTGGAGAAAAATTCATCGAGGATAACATGATAACAGTAGAAAATTACATAATTTGAGCAATAGATCATGTTTACGATATTTCATCTACAGCTGGATACACTCTTCACCAAACATATACTATATTTAAAAATAAAAATGCTCATAAATGAAGACCGTATGAATTGCAACCGATAACAATAACTGTAGAGAAGTAACAGCTGAAGTGTCGTTGCAAGCCAATAACTCGTTATGGGAAATTTGGCCATTGAGCTCGGGCGACTATATAGGATGGGGCTCTATTTGTATACTTTAATCGATTATATGGGTTTTTATTGATTAGAATTCATTGCAAATTGTTCATTTGAAAGTAAATCGGACTAAATAATGCACGCCCTTTCACCTTCTTTGCAACTGACAAGAATGATTTACATGTATTTTGTTACATTGCCGTTAGGTTTACGGTTGTGTACCATCACAAGTAATCAGTTTACCTTGTGTCTTTTTCTTCAGGGATTACTTCCGATTAAATGGATGGCCATAGAAGCGATTATCGAGCGGCTATTTACAGAGAAAAGCGACGTGTAAGTCCTCAAAAAAGGGTAAAAAAAATGGGGGAAGACAAGGAAAACAACGATAGTGATGACTACAACAATAATAATGGCAACAACAACAGCAATATCAAAAAGAACAAAACAACACAGTTGCAAATAATAATAACAACAAGAAGAAAAACATCAACAACAACTGTAACTCTGATAGTTGTAATATTTACAATAATGTCGATGATAATGATGATAATGGTGATAATGATAGCAATACGAATATCAATAATATAGACTGGCGGTTTTTGCAGTTTGGTTTGGTGTTTTTAGAAAAGAAAAGTTCAGTTGTACAGTCCCTTATATGAAATAAGTAATTGCTACCCATTGTATCCAGGAGATTACACTTCGCTACATTAATGTCTCGTTCCATAGCTGTCCTGAATTCCTTTTGCCTTCGGGCTTACGTATTTACTGTAAATGTTGTATAATTTATAGTTTACTGTCGAAAGCTTTGGTAACTCTGAGTACTTACTATGACTATGCTGTATTTACCGACATGTATGTTAACACCTGAAGAGTTAATGGAATATTAACTGCGAAATTGTCACCTCATATTAATCCTGAACACAAAGTTGAGTGTATTAGCTCGTAACATTCATTAGATTTTGGAAACCTAAACAAACATTTTGTTTAATTTTTTTGTAGTTGGTCGTTTGGTATCGTCCTTTGGGAGCTGTTTACTCTTGGTAAGTCGTTTCTTTTACAAACCTGTTTACATGTAAGAGTCTTTTGGACTTTGTTTAAACATCTGTAGGTCACAATTATTATAGTAAATAATTTATTTATATGCTTACATAATGCGAAAACGCTTGCACTAAACATGCTATATAAGCTTTTACAAAGGAATAGTTCATACGACTGCGTTTTTCGTTTGTTGCTATGGCAGCTTAATAATTAACAATTAGATTAAGTTTCCACTGGGCATTTTTCTCGTTAAAATGACTTCATTCCTGTTTCTATCACCGAATGAGGACACTCAAGCAATTTTCTATTTGTGAAAAAGATATATACATTTATAACTAACTAACTAACTAACTAAATGACTAACTAACTAACTAAATAAATACTTAGATATATGAATATAGATTAATATTGATATAGATTTACATGGATGTGGAACAAGGAACGCTGTTATCGTACGTCGCTGATAGAATAGCATTAGATTATTTTTATTGCTGTAGGTGGTACTCCATATCCTTCAATTCAACCGAATGAAGTCTCGGAATTCTTGGTACGTGGTAACAGAATGGATCCGCCTCATTCATGCCCAGAAGAAATGTAAGACATTGTATTCCGTTGTGCCGTTCAAGGACGTTTTTTTATTTTTCAAAAAACAAATTCCTCCTTTGTTTCACTTTTATGTTTAAATCACGCGTGTAGGTATTAATAATATATGTATTATTAATGCATATTAAATCACAGGTATATAGTGACCATAGCGTGTCACACTTTCTTTAAAAGAAATTGCGTTCTTTTGATGTGGTGGTCAATAAAAGCTGTGACTAGCTTTTTCAAGTGGATGCTTGAACATTTACATTCAACTGTCTTCTGTTGAACTAAAACTCGTTCGAAATATCGCTTCATGTTCATTTTGTCCTTATTAGAGGCTCGATGATGACTACATGTTGGCACGAGGAACGGAATGAACGACCATCTTTTAAGGAGTTGGTCCAAATGTTGGACAAAATTATTGAAGTACACACTTCGTCTGAGGTAGTTGCAACCAACTGATAGCCAAAAGAGTAACCTTTAAGTGTAGACATTTACGTGTTTGTGTTACTGCGGTCACAAAACTGCGTCCACCAAAGTTCGGGTACACGATCTACCTTTTTCAAAAATGCAAGAGGTTTATTGATATATAATGTGCGTCATAATTGTAACCTCGTGCATGACCTTGTTATTGTATATGAAATTAAAATAATATTAATTTATAAAAACTATAAACCTTTTCGTACAAACGTTGAATAATTAAAACCTAATTTGTTTTATCGCTGTTGTGCGCCTGCACGTGCTTGCACATGTGCGTGCATGAATATGTTAATGATCTAAGGTGTTTTCTATGACTGCATCATTGTTTGTAACACACGTGCATAATTGTCATCCTGATATGTTTTCACTGATTCTTAGGATGGATGCGGTTACCTAGAAGTTCAAGGAGATGAAGTAATGAATGACTATTTGAGACCTTCAGAAGTGAAATCGCCACAACTGGATCCCTTCGAATGTAATTCACCACTTCCACCAATTCCATCACCGGGAGATAACGATACCGATTCTCTTCTGTTGAAAGACCAAAGTGGTCGGGGCCAGAGGTTTAATTTTAATAAATCGCCTAAGAAAAAAGCAGCAAGGCAGGATAGTGAGCTTGAAAAAGTGCGAAAAGATGGACAGCCGGAGATCGAGAAAGATCCTGATTCTATAAGGTACTATTGACATAGTCAGGAGAGTGTTGTAAATAAGTGATTGCCAAAATGTTGAAGGTGCGGTCAACCGAGATCTTTTTGAGGAGCAGGATTTACTACCCTGCGTTCTAAATTACTGGGAAAACCAGTTTTTCGTAGCTACATTCAACATTACCTTTTTACTAATAAAGAGTTACTCGGAAAGTAAATATATTTACGAATTAAAAGAGCTCTGACTGCAAAAAAGTAGTCGGAAACAAAATACGTATATCTACGAATTAAAAGAGCAGAATTGTTGAGGTACCTACTAATGGAGCAAATCATTTTATACACGTGGAGTTTGGTTAATATGACCAAGCAGATAATGAAAAAAAAAAAATGGGACTATGAGTCAGCAGCAGTTGACTGAAATTTAGTGAGTAACTAGCAAATCGTCTTTCATCAAGTGTCAATTTGAGGCGGCTGGAGTTATGCGTTCTACATGGTGCACTTCGTCTGATTCCTTGGTTGGATAGTCACCGTCCATGTAGCGTTAGAAGTTTAGATATTGATCACTCGGTCGTCTGACGTTGAAATGTTTATATCTTTTACTCACAAAATCAATATTAGTGCTTATAAACGCCCTTTGTCCGGTACATCGAACACCTACAACAAAAGAACCGAGAGAACAAAAAATGAAGTCAGGCATTAAAGTATAACAATGGTTAAACCAAAGGAAAAGAGTGAGCAATAAGTCGACCTGTTTTAACTGTAAAGTTTTTTCTACGTAATTGGACAGTGTCAATTTCAATTCTTGAGACGATAGGTGAACGATCGTCAAGCTCTATTCTCAGAAAAACGATTTCTGAGCCCCAGACGGGGATCGAACCCCCAACCATCTGATGACCGGTGAGACGCTCAGATGGTTGCGGGTTCGATCCCGGTCTGGAGCTCAGAAATCGTTTTTCTAAAGATCGAGCTGGACGATCGTTCATCTATCATGTCAAGGTATCTCCAAGCTCTCGCACTTCTAAAACATAAATTTCATCGATTTCAATTCTAACGCAAAAAAGGAAGGTGCGTAGCGACATAGAGTTGTCACGACCACTTCACTGTTCCTTCCCATTCGACGTAACTTTTAAGTATATTCGAAGTTAACACCCACCCCGCACATTGTGCGGCTAACGTGAAACGTATGTCTAGCTGACTGGGTACCGTTAGAACATAGACAGTGTTTACCCGATACCAAAACGAAATTGTACCAGTGCAAATTAGCATTATTTAATTTTCAACGTTGATTTTCAAAACTAGTTTTCAAGTGAATGTACAGAAAAGTTCGTGCTTTATAGGGTGTTTATTTACTGTAATTAAGCATTACTGTGACAACCGTTTCAAATTGAACTGCGCAGTATTGCGTAAAAATAAGTGGATGCACGAATTGTGCATCCACTTATTTTTACGCAATACCACGCAATGCGAATTTTTGTTAAAGAGCAATGCCAAATATAAGCACGACAAAAACTAAGAGGGTGATGTATCAACTTTATTGAAAAGCCTTTGTCAGACATGTTCAGTACGTCTCATGTCGCACAAATGTTACAACTTTTTCGCGTGTCTTTGAAGAACTTTAGGTTTCTCACGTTTTAAAAGCAGGTTGATGGAAAACAGTATGCTCTTCATCCTGGTGGCCTTCATACGATAATCATTTTTAAGTTGAAGCATAATGGTTCTCAGGCATACGATGCCAGCGGTTTTTCGTTAAATGTATCATTGTAGCGGCTCTGCGCTTTCTTCATTTTAGTGATGTTTTTCCACCTAACAAATTTTATGTGGACTTGAAATTTCCTGCAGTTCCATAGGAAATCCAGATCTAACTCTGCTGTCCGTAGTCGTGTAAGGGATCGTTAATACATAACCGAGCCAGTTTGTGAAAAGCAGTGTGGCGGTCGTTCGGAGATTAAACCAAAAATCATTGACAGCCGTCAATTTGATGAAATAAAGTGGGAAACAGACCCCGAAAAAAAAAATCTTGTTGACTCAAGATTTGAGTGAAACACCAGATGAAAACAATGACGACTTTATTACAAAGGCTTTGCAAGCTAGTCGAATTAACACTGTTATTGTTATGGTGTTGTGTTTTGATCTAATCTTCAGTTAACAAGTAGCTTATTATCGGGGTTTCTTGTCTACTTTGTTAAATTTTCAACATATGTTGATACAGTGGAACCCCGCCATACGGCCACCTCGTTAATACGGCCACCTCGTCATTACGGGCACTTTTTTTTTTGTTCCGGCGAAACGCCCATAGATTTTCTTATAAGAAAACCCCGTTAATGCGGCCGACGGCCACATTGCGAAATCCCAACATATATATTCCTGTATTAAATTTACCTCGTTAATACAGCCACTCAAACCAAATGTACGTTCCAAAGGCCAGATTTGTGACAAACGAAAATAAACCTTGAGAAACAACGATTTTCTTTTTTAATTGAAAATGTCTGTTTTATATTGTGTCGTTATATCATTTCCGTTACAAAGTCTGCAATATAATAATAATAATAATAATAATAATAATAATAATAAATTCTTTATTTATACTATTAAAAAATCCCATCAGCATAAAAGCTGGTATTAATGGGAGAACAGTACTAATAAAACATAACATAACTATGTAACAAAATTGAGAAAATTGAAAAAATAATCTAAATTAATCTATAAACTACAAATATGGGAATATGATACGACCCTTATTAAATTAAAATTATTAAATGACAAAGCAAAATAAAACTTGATAAACAATAATATCTGTTATATTGCGAAATGATTAAGTCATTGTACTTGAACAGAACTAGTCAATCGAAAGTCACAGATTGTTTTTTCAAAATCCTGTGTCGGAGACTGACTCCGTTTCCGGTCCATCATTTCCGGTTGATGAGGTATCGGTGGCGTGATCAAAATTCAGGTGTGGTTGTGACTAGAAACGCTTCGCAGTGAGTTTGTGTATTTTGGTTTACGTAGTGAACAAAGGTATTTTTCTGATACCTGTTGAAATTTAATTGATTAGTGAAAGTGGCATGTGAAATTGGAGAGTTTGGGGCATTTGTTGTGAAAAGGACAATATGTTCAGCAGATTGCTCCTGTTTATGAAATTCAGTTATGTCTATCTTACTGTGTAGTTCCGTTTCAATTAAATTATATCTGCATTCTGGATGCTTAAGGACATTTGTTTAGAAGTGCAGTTGTGATATAACTGTCATAATGTCACTTGAAAGAGACCAGCCATGAAATTTAACCCTACTCCGTTAATTCGGTCTGATATTTATGGCCCGTTGGTAGCCGTATTAATGGGGTTGCACTGTATATAAGTTTAGCTTGTAAAAAGACGCCAACTTCAAGGCTTTATTTTACGTTTTTTCGACTAGTCCAATTGTCGCAAGAAACGAGTAAAAATATCCGGCGATATTTGAGCAGTATGTTATTGGTATTGAAAAATACCTGTTCGACCTTTTTTTTTTCGTAATGAATAAGTTTAGTCACGTAATCCGCAGTTTTTATTAACTTCTGGGCGTTTATTTAGTAGAAATTTCAATAAAAGGTAGTAAAGTTTGATGTTGTTGCATAATAAATAACTTATTAGACAGTTTATTGTTCACTAGAGACATTTTACGAATCAAGTATCTAGTCGTACTGTACACTAAATTGTCCAGTAAGGTATGTTTGTTAAGCTTACAAACTTCTTGTTAACCGTCTTGATACTTCTATTTATGTGCGATTGCTTTACTTTGTCCCTATGCCCAATCTAGTTACGTTCAACATCCTGGGTCGATCCCTAACGTAGACCTAGGAACCATTTCTGAAGCTTATCGAATGGTTCAGGATCCTGTAAAAACACTAAGCGCGCTCACCTATCACATCTTCCATGTTCTAATTTTATTTTATGTTCAATAGCAGGGACAGTGATGTTGACGGGTATATTGATACAAGCTTAACTGGAAAGGAAAAAGAGAGGATAGAACGTGAATTGGAGAAAGACCAAGATTCATCCGAGGATCCTCATCTTCTTGACAACTATGCTTACTGGAAGAAGTCAGTTGTTTAGAAAGATCCCTGTTTTATTGGCAATGTGACGCATGCTGGTGATTATGTACGAACAGCTGGATAAAATGAACTTTCCAGAAGATGTATGGTTGTATTAGTAAAACTGTTAGGTCTGGAGATAAAAGAACAGTTCCGGAGAAACAGTTTCGATGGTCCACGGAAGACGATAAAGAATGCTTTTCCCAAAATTATCACTTGGGACAACGTTTTTAATAAAAGCCCATTTTCATTTAAAGTGACATAGCCGTCGTGCGGATAGAACGTGAAATGCAACTTGTTTATGTTCCAGTGTTTTTTCGAGTTTTTGGTGGGCTTTCAGTTATTTTAAAACCGAAATAAACATTGAAGGAGATCAGAAAACTAATTAAAAGATGCAGGCATTTTTTCGTGACCATCAGGAACTCGTTATAATTACACTACTGCGAATGTTTGATCCAATCTTAAAACGCTGAAAAGTGTTTCGAAAATCAAGGAAAAGCCGGATATTTATAGTGCTCTTTGATGTATTTTGATAGAGAATCGAATACGCTCACGGGTTTTTGATGTATCTTCTCTCTGAGAAATTCATATTTTGGAGGCGAAAATCACGTTAAAATTTTAGGTTAATACCGCATTTCTGACTTCTTTCTAGATGTTGATTTGTTCATTATTTTATACCGTCATGGAGCATGTTTGGGGCCATACTGTAACGTTCGTCTCACAACACTTGTAAATTTTATTCGATTATGCCATTATTCGCCTGATATTACATTCCAAATAAATAATCTTTCTTGAAATGTTAGTCGATAAGTGTATTAATTGTGGTTGAAAATACAGCTTAGGTGACGCAGACTATAAACGGGAATTACAAGCCTGGCCGTTCTTGATTCGTCAAGAAAGTTGTGATGAAGACAAATAGGTCTTTAATCTATGGGTCTTTGAAATTAATTTCAAATTTTCTGTAATTATAATACTTGTAATACCGATGTAAAAATAAATCCGCCGATCGTTCATTGATCTTACAGAGGTTGATTACATGAGACCAGCTCGAAGTCAGACCAGCGCCACTTCAAATCGCTTTTTATACAAATCCTTGTTTTGGTTTGCATGAGACCGATTAGAAAAATCGATTCGGACCGGCCTGACACATTTCGGGTGTTGGATTGACGCGAACGAGTTCAGACCACTGACTTACATGTTAAGCCTGGTTTCCATATAGTTGTAATTGTTGTAATTCAGTCGGCGATTACCTTCGATCGAGTGTTCCAACAATTGCGACTTAATGGAAACGCAGTGGCGGCGGAACCGGGAGGCTAGTGGGGCTTCAGCCCCCCAAAAGAAGAAGTGGGGGGGCTTAGCCCCCCCAAATATTTACTGGAAAAATACAAAATTACAAAATAGGCAATATAACAGACTTTGTGATTCATTGAAGATTTGAGCAAGCAAAAAGTATATTTAAATTGATTTTTTTTTACCTATCTTTACCTTTAAATCTGAAGCATTGATCAAAAATTCATGAGTTAAGATGGTTAAGATTGTCTCACATCTCGAAATTTCCGACCGCCATCTTGCATAAATTGCATTTGTTTATTTGGTTAGTACTTCACGTAAAACTGAAACTCAGAGATCTAAGGATAGCAATAAATTTCGTTACCTATCCAAACCAAGCCATAATCCTTCTAAACAAATCCGCGTGATGCGAGAAAAAAGTCAAAAAACTGCATGAATATTAAAATATTTTTAATAAGAGTAAATAGTGATCAATGGAGCAGTCAAAACTGTTTAAGTTCTTTTCACCTCTTCCACGGAAGCGGCAAAGGGGTGAAGAAAACCAAAATTCTGAATACAGGCAAAACGAAGTATGAGCTGTAGAAAGTGAAAGTGGTACTTGTTCAATTGTCTAGTAAGAACCACCCTCTTCTGGCAACACTTCAAGTTCAAGTCGTCCTGAAATCGTTCACAGTGAGGTTGAAAATGACGAGATGATCCAAGGTAAATATGTTATGTTTTGAGACTTTGAGAATTTGGCAAAGCAAAAAGCCGGTGTCTTTACTGTCTTTCACCTAACTTGTTTAATTTTTTTTGTGAAATAAATTCAATTGAAACTGGATCAAACTGAATTTTGCTAGGGGTTCAAATTATTCAATGGAAACGACTGATGCTGCTACGAGCCAGGCAACTAACTGTGACAATGAATGCTGCTTTCCTGAACAAACTCAACTGCAGAAAGAACTTTCTCTGCACTTCGACTTTTGAAGAACTTCTTACGATCAAGAATGACACATAAAAAGGCTAAATACATCATGTTGCTGTTTATATACAAAGAAAAAGTTGAAAAGCTTGACCTAAAGGCAATTGCAAAGGATTTCATCGCGGTGAATAGTCGACGGAAAGCTTTCTTTGGTCAGTTTTAAAGACAAAAATGCCTGAACTTTCAGGCTATCAAGCATAACCATTAAAGCATGTTCAAAATCAAACTAGTGATAGTATATGAATTCTTAAATTCTAACCTTGGCTTCATCCTTCGTGGCTTGCTAACCTTTAGAAATAACCCCGCTTTCTTACATTTGAAAAAATGTTTTCATTTGGCTTATGCTAATATATCTTGTTAATGATCGTCTGAATGCAAAGAAAAATCCATTTAGACTTTATGTATACGAAACAACCGGGCACTATTTTTATGTTAGGATGTGGATTAAGAAATGTTTCATAGCTAATACCCTAAACTCAAAATTTTTCTTTGGCTTAGCTGAAAATTAGCCCCTCCAAAATAAATGTTGTCCCGCTGCCCCTGTTCCGCCCAATCGTAAATGTTGTAATTCTATCGGCGATCAATCGACGACTGTTGTAGAAGTTGAATCAGGTTCAACTTCAACAACAATTACGACAAAATGCCGACAAATCAACTTTTAATAGAAACGTTAATTGCCGACTGTCTGCGACAGGAAAGTGCCCCGTGATGTTAACCAATGAACGTCAAAAGTTGTTGTTCACTTCACGTGTTTACTGGACCCCAGCCACAGTAAATATTATATAACATAAAGATGGGTCGAACGCAGAGTTTAACTAACGAGCGGTTCCTGGATGTTGCTCTGGTGCACCCAGTCATCTTCCAAAGATCGTCGGTTGTATTTTGTGACAAAAAAAGCAACCATTTTCTTTTTCTTTTTGATTTTTTGCGAATCCCTGCTAAGGCAAGTTGTAATACCTTGTTGTATTATCCTACCTTGTATTATCCTAGCTGTGAGAAATATTTTATGACAACGTGTACTGTTCGAAGCAAAATTGAGGATCTCACCCAAGTCTAATTTTTTTCTGAACCACCCGCTAGCGCCGCTTCGACATAAATCGGTGATCACTAAACCGAGACGTCCTGAGTACTAGGGAGAAATCGGCGGCTAAATTACAACCATTACAACTATATGGAGACAATTGTTGTAATGGAATCAGCGTTAATCGCGGACTGAACTACAACAATTACAACTATATGGAAACCAGGCTTAACTGGACTAAGGGGTCCCGTTACGTTTTAGTTGCGAGAAACGTCTCTGAAAGGATGGATTCAACATTGAAATTTATGGGTTCTGCAAATGGCAGCGACTGTTGACCTGAGTTTTTAGCAGAATTGTAGAAGTCTAACTAGAAAGACGTGCACACAACAAACCCTCGCCTACCCTTCCAAAATATCACTCGAGAATCCAAGTAACATTGATAATTTTCCAACTTGTCCGAAAAATCGCCCTCACTATAACTGGAAGACGGAATGAAATAATAATTAAAACACGATTAAGTCGGTTTTCTTTGTTCTTTCCAGGTTTTTATCTGCCTAATAAACTTGCCAGGAACAATAGAGTATTTTAAAAGCAAGCGGTGTCTTTTGAATTGTCCTGGGGGAAATAGGGGTTAATGTACTGATTAGCTGTTTTACATAGGTATCTGGGATTATACAGTGTGTCCCAAAAAAACCGAAAACTATTGAAATCACTTGTTAAAATTTGAATGCCCTACGAAAAGGCTGAACGTAATGATGCGTAAAATATTGACAAGGTGCATGTATTAAAATTTAGGTAAGAAAATCGCCTTGTAAAGTGCGCGATTTTTTGCCCGTAGAAATTTAAAGCAAATTATAAAATTCTAAGAGAGAAAAATTTGTGAAAACAATAAAATTCAAATTATGTATAAAATTACTTATATCAATCATTTATGCACTCGTGGGGACCAAGAGAGTGCTAAGGCATTCAAATTCTAACAATTAAATTGTTATTGGTGATTTCAATAGTTTTCGGTTTTTTTGGGACACCCTGTATATACAGTCCCCGGGACTGTATATATAATCCCTGAAACGTCGACTAAAAAATACAAACAACAAAAATAAATACTTAATACAAACAACAAAATCACAAAGCAATAGTTCTTAAATTTATTACTCGCTATAGATATTTACTACTCAACAGAATTAACCCACACTATTAAACCCGTACCATTTATGAAATCATATGAAGTACTTAAACGTTAAAATTGTTGATGTTCATAGTACAGTTTTGAAAAGTAATAACGTTCCCATTGTGACTTGCCATAGGAACTTCTTTTCCCTCTTTTTCTTCCTTGTGTGGAGCACATGACCGTTTCAAACTTGGCATATCTTCACTCCCCATTTCACTCAACCACTTACCATCATCAAGAGCATGCGATACCATTGCCTTTTGTTCTTCAGATGGTCGCTGATAGCGGAGCAACGAATCAACTGAACGATGCCCTGTTCTTTCCATTAACATCTTCTCCGAAATACCCATATCCAGACCTCGCGTTGCTGTTATAGCTCGAAGAGAGTGATAAGTTTTGTTTCCCGTCATGTCAGCATCTCTACACAATCTTTTCACGGTATTTCCCAGCCTATTATGTCCGACAGGCACATTTAAATACCATGCGGCGCCAGCCTCCTCACTATACTTCGCTTTATGGCGCAGATAGAATGTCATTTAGACTCTCCATAGGACTATTATAAGAAAAAAAATTCAGAATATTACTCAGTCACTAAATACTTTCGGCACATTTAAAAATATATTAACATAACATGGTCTCCATTAGCTTTGAAATTGTTTACCCATTTCAGATCACGTAATGATAATCAGGGGAATTCTTTCTCTTATATTGAATAATCTTCAGATACGCATCCTAGCATAGTGATTAGAATGATAAACCGTGCATCACGTCGTCCGAAATGGACAATTTACATACGAAGCTAAAGAGGCCAATTTATACAGATATCGAAAACAACCTTACCATCTGGCCAGATATTGTTTGTAAAATTGTACAACACATCTGGACGGAAGCCACAATATATTAATAATGATTGATGCGATTTAATGGCTTCTGAGTATCGTGCTTGAAGATCGTTCATCTACCTTAATATATCCAAGCTCTCATGTTTCTCAATCATTAAATCGCATCAATCATTATTAATATATAGTGGCTTCCGCTTAGGTCGCACATATATATCGAACTTGTACCCTAGCTCACCATCTGAGTCTTGGTGGCTCAATGGTTAGAGCGTTTCACCGGTCATCAGAAGGTTGCGGGTTCGATCCCCATCTGGGGCTCAGAAATCATTTTCTGAGTATCGAGCTTGAAGATCGTTCATCTGCCTTAATATATCCAAGCTGTCATGTTTCTCAAACATTAAATCGCAATGATAATAATAATAATAATAATAATAATAATAATAATAATAATAATAATAATAATAATAACCCCCCAGAAAAAAACAAAACAAAAAAAAAACACACACAATTCGGCCTCAAACTAACAACCTACATAACTTATATTTAAACTGCTTGTCGTCATATTTATAATTAAAATTTCGATTAAGTTTTATTAAAGCAAAACGTTTAGTGAGAATAACCTTAAATGGTTTAATGAATGGTAAGAGATCCGTTCTGGCGATTCTACTGCTAAACAATGGATGTTCGTATCAAGGCCCTGTATTAGTTGCGATCTTGAGTTATTTCGAGTCGTTTTCCGGTCAAACTTTTCACTCATGTTGCTTTAAAGAAAGACTTCATTAGATGGCCAGATTTACCGGCTACCAGCATTACGGACAGCTCATGATTGAAAAATTTTTTTATATTTTTTGTCTTAAAAAACTGGTAAATTCTACGTTATCTCAAAATTGGTTGCAAATGTTTATTAGAAGTGCTATGATGAAGATTTATGCTAAGCATTCATTCGGAGGTACGAGACTTTGGTGACGAAGATGAAACGAATTACAAAACCGACGAAATAAACAAAGAAAACATGAGCGAGTTCTGAATTTTTATTGCTGACCAAAAATCAGAAAAATACATAATATACAACAAAATACGACAAACAAACCTTGTGCAAGTTTTGGTCGAATGAAGAACGAGTAGAGAAGAGTAAAATACATACATTTTTCCTCTGCAAAACTTTCGTAAAAAAGAAAAATGGCGTAGCGTACAAACCTGCGATTCTTACGTATATTCAACTAAGCATTCAGCGGCACCTTAACCCAAAGGATTCAAAGGTGAATTTACAAAAAAAAAAGTGCTTTAAACTTTTAAACTTTCTTGAGAGGTTTTTTAAATCTTGATGAAAGCACTACTGGTCGAATACGGTAAAGGTCATATCTACAAGGCCCCCGAGAAGTGAGAAAGGCTGAAGTGGACAACTGTTTCGCCGAAAGATAGTTTGGTGACCAAAAACAAGTAGCTTTGCAGCAAGTTACTGGGTGGCTGTTTACCTTGTATTTTTTGTTTCGAGCCAGAAATGCATCCCAACGTCTTCAGTGGGGCGACATTTTCTACGTAGAACAATCCTGAATGAGGTAATGAAATTGTTGTGTGGAAAGCGGAGAGAGCATCCAAAGTCTTTTACGGCCTGGACAAGTCTTCTGGACGATGAGTGTTTTATCCCACTTCTCAAACAATTGACCATGAACGCTGTCCGGTTAAATACTACAAAATATTGAAAAGCCGTCATCGTGCAGAGATGAATGAACCAGAATCTTCATATCACTTCACCATTAAACACCAGCAAAATCCAGACAATAATATTTGGTACAAAATGTCTCTCTTGGGGAAGAATGAAGTCGGGAAGCCAGTTTTGAAAGCTGCTCAAAACAATTCCGTTCACAGAACTTGCATTTCAAAGCTACTCGATTCAGACTTACCTGTGATTATGTAGCTCAGCTAAGTGGTTGCCAGAACGTGGAAAGTCTTGAAATTTATACAAATCAGCATCTATTCAACTTCAGCGAAAAATGTCGTTTACACTTAGTCGCTCCCCAAATGTCCTGACAGCAAGCGAGTTCCCTTACGTCTTTCGTTCATGTTTATCAGGAAGAACCAAGTCAAAGCGTTGCTTCAACAAATGAACAGTTGGCCAATGCATATTCCAAGGAGTTAAATTTGAGAACTGCTCTTTCAAGTCATAAATTGTCTAGTTACTAAGATTTCCTTCAAAAGCGAAACCAGCCGCAAGCGCCGAGAAAGCGATTTCGTTTGCCGGTCTTAAATCATTTGCTGGCTTCAGTGTTCAAAACTTCAAATGATGTAAACAACGTCTGAGAGATCCATAAAACGGAAAAAACAACGGGATCAAACCGATTTGCTTCAATACGGAACTAAGTAACCAAAGGTTTGGTCAACAACATACCAGTCTCGAGCTTGCACACGGCATTCTTGAGTGTGCGGAATCCATGGATATATACCTATATATACTAGTAATGCGTGTGCGCAACAAACCCTCGCCCACCCTTAAAATATATCTCTCGAGAATACAAGTAATAATGATGATTTTTCAAAGTTTTCAAAAAGACAAATCGTCCTTACTATAACTGAAAGAGGTAATGCAATAAAAAAACACAATATTTAGCCAATAATATTAACAACCCAAACTGGAAATTATTTTACATTCAAACTGCTTGTCGCCATATTTACTTTTAAAATTTCTATTCTGTTTTATTAAAACAAATCGTTTGGTGAGAATAACCTTTAACGGTTTAATAAATGATAAGAGATTCATGCTTACAATTCTACTACTTATCAATGGATGTTCATAGCAAGACCTTGCATTGATTGCGATCTTGAGAAATTTCGGGTCGTTTTCCAATCAAACTTTTCACTCATTTTACTTTAAAGAAAGATTTTTTATTAGATAGCCAGGCTTTCCGTCTTAAAATTGGATCATTCTCAAAGGTTACCGGTCGGATATCAGCATCACGGACAGCTCATGAGTGAAAATCTTTTTGATATTTTTTGTCTTAAAAAATCTGATGAATTCTATATTATCTCAAAGTTGGTTGCAAATGTCTATTAGAAGTGCTATGAAGAAAATTTATGCTAAGTATTCATCCGACGGTACAACACTTTGTTGACGAAGATGAAACGAGTTACAAAACAGACGAAATAAACAAAGAAAACATGAACGAGTTCTGCATTTTTATCGTGGACCAAAAATCGGGAAATACAAAACATAAAATACAAAAAGCAAACCTTGTCCGAATTTTTTCGAAAGGAGAACGAGAAAAGGGAAGTAAAAGACGTACTTTTTCCACGGTAAAACATCAATAAAAAATAAAAATGGCGTACAAACCTGCAACTCTTGCGTATTTTCAACTAAGCATTCAGTGGCACCTCAATACAAACGGTTCGACCGTAAATTTACACAAAGACGACTTTAAACTTTCTTGAGAGGTTTTAAAATCCCGATGAAAGCATTACTGGTCGAATACGGTAAAAGTCATCATGCACAAATCACTCTCGAAGTGAGAAAGACTGAAGCAGACAACTCAGTGTTTTGCCGAAGGATAATTTGGTGACCAAAAACAAGTAGCTTTGCAGCGAGTTACCTGGTGGCTGTTAACCTTGTATTTTTGTTTCGAGCCAAAAGCACATCCTAACGTATTTAGTAGGGCGACATTTCATAGGGAAAAAATCCGGATTGAGGCGATGAAATCTTTGTGCGAAAAACGGAGAAAGCATCCAAAGATTGTTATGGCCTGGACAACTCTGCTAAACGATGAGTGTGCTATCCCACTTCTCAAACAATTGACCATGAACGCTGTCCGGTTAAATACTGCAAAATATTCAAAAGTAATCGTCCTACAGAGATGAATGAACCAGAATCTTCACTCTACTTCACCAATAAACACCAGGAAAATCCAGGCCATCCAAGAAGACTCCCTTAGGGAAGAATAAAGTCGGGAAGCTACTTTTGAAAGCTGCTGAAAACAATTCAGTTCGCTGAACTTGTATTTCAAAGCTACTCGATTCAGACGTACCTGTGATTGTGTAGCTCAGGTAAGTGGTTACCAGAAGGTGAGAAGTCCCAAGATTTATGCAAATCGGCATCTATTCAACTACAGCAAAGGATGTCGTTTTAATACACTTAGTTGCTTAGCAGATGTTCTGATAGCAAGCGAGTTCCCTTACGTCTTTTGTTCATATAAGTCAGAAAGAACCAAGACAAAGCGTTGCTGCAAAAAGTAAATAGTTCGCAAATAAGTATTCCAAGGAGCTAACTTTGAGAACTGCTCTTTCAAGTCATAAATTGTCCAGTTACTGAGGTGACCCTCAAAAGCAAAACCAGCCGCAGGTACAAAGAAAGCCATTTCACAGTGGTGTAGTCCTGGAACTTTAACAAGGGAGGCTCACCAACACAGTGTCCTGAACATCAGGGAAGAACCGAAAAAATGATAAACTTGAAAAATGCTATTTTTTTTATTTTTGCTAACAGTAATTCTGTAATTAAAATTTAACAGTGTTTCTGTGTTTGTAAAAGGTAAAATATTAGGAATACAATCATCACGATCAGTACTTGGGCGGCACATGTTATGGCCGACTAGAAATTACTGAAATCATTCTTGTTGGAAATGACTGAATATCTTTACATAAATTTCACAGAACATTCAAACATGATTAAAGTTACACAATCTGCAAAAAATATAAAGGGGGGCTCAGCACCCCCAAATTGCCATGGAATTTTAATAAGGGGGCTCAGCCCCCCTGAGCCCCCCCTCCACTACACCCCTGCCATTTCCTTTGCCGATGTCACAGCAGATTTGGACCCCCTTTGAATTTGGACCCTCTGGGCATCAAAATTAGCTAGCAGATATGGTTCCCTCTCACGGATTTGGACCCCGAACATTCCCAACAGTATTCAGAAGAATAACGATTCAAACCGAAAATTATTTAAACGATAAAACAAACTCCGAATAATAACGTCTTGCAAACTCGAGATTTGAGTTAAAAGAAACAAGAAAAGTGTCAATGCTGTAAGCCATTGTATATAAATGAAACCATTCGCCATCTACACGCGCGAGTTTTTGAACACATGGGAGTTTCTGCTTTAACACACCACAAGCAGACTGGCCACTCTGTTTCTTTGACTGATTTTTCTATTCTAAGCTCCTGTTCTTCTAACTTTGAACTCGTTATGAGAAAGAGTATACTAATTTATGAGATAAATCCTTCGCTCAACGCCAAGATCAGTTCTCTTCCTTTAACCTTGTTCTAATTGATATTTTTCCTTGGTTAATTACATGTTTTTCTGACACGTGCACACCTGGATTCACTCACACATACACTTCGTCTCACATATTCTCTCTCAGCCTACTGTTAATTACTTCCTGTTATTGTAAATAGATTATCATATAATCGAGATCACCTAGTAAATTTATCACTTACTCTTACCAAAACAGCGCTTTCGGGGAATAATTTTCTTTCCATAATCACTAAATAATTGAGATGCTTCGATGAATGCTCTTGAGCAATAGGTGATGATTCATCAGATAAAAATGATCAGCTATATGCATACATACATACGTAAGTCGAGTTTGCGAAAAGTTCGAGATATCAAAAGTTTATTCCTAACAATTGCCAATGCTGATTGGTATTGTATATTGGCGATACGAAAATGTCACTACAAGATAGCAGAAACGATCTTTAAATGAATGTGATTTGAAATGGTGTACGATTCGTATCGAAAACAGCACTATACATAATGATTTCATAAGGGATCCGTATTCGCGGGAGTGGGTCCACATCCGCTAACAGATTTAGACCGGGGAGTCCATATCAGCTATCGGAAATGGACCGGGGGGTCCAAATTCAAAGGGGATCCAAATCTGCTGTGACACCAGTCTTAAATTATTTACTGGCTTCAGAGTTCAAATAATGTAAACAACTTGCGAGAGATCCCAACAAGGGAAAAAAGAACGAGACGAAATTGATTTGCTTCAATACAGTACCTTAGTATGGTTTGGTCAACAACATACCAGTCCCCGACTTCCACACGGCATTTTTGAGTGACCGGAATCCATGGATATATATATATATATATATGTATATAGTGAGATTTTGCTTAAGAGTATACGGTTGCTACTCCGGAGTAGCAACCATATACTCTTAAGCAAAATCTCACTACATTTAAGCTCTGCCCCATATGGTATCGAGCACTCTTGGATTCATCGTAAACATTATCATCTCAGTTATATATAAATATATATATATATATATATATATATATATATATATAAATATATATATATATATATATATATATATATATAGTCTATTAATTATTATTTATTATTATTCAAAAGTTTAGGGGTATTATTAGATCAACATTTGTCTTGGAATAGTAACACTGATGTCATTTGTAAAAAAGATATCAGCAGAAATTTCAGCTCTTCGGCAATTGAAAAATTTTGCAGATAAAAAAAAACACTTCTTTCAGTTTATAATTCCCTTGTGTCTCCATACTTTTAATATTGTTGTGAAGTGTGCGACGTATTTCATGAAACACATTCAAACCGACTTCAGAAACTTCAAAACAGAGCAGCAAGAATAATCACAAATTCCAGTAATGATGCTGATCAATCCATTGTATTGAGCGAGTTAGGCTGGGAACCACTTAAAACTATTAGGAAAAGAGCTAAGGCTATAATGATGTACAAACTCTTAAATGGCATGGCTCCCACTTCGCTCGCGAACCTCTTCAAATTTAGAAGTGAAGTAACAAAGTATGACCTTCGGGAAACTTCAAGTACTGTTTGCTTGCCAAAGCCGCGCACTAATAGTATGAAGAAAAGTTTTATCTGTGATGGAGGAATAATCTGAAACTCCATTCCCAAAGAAATTAGAGAGAGTAGATCTCTCACTTCATTTCAGACGAAAATCGCGACGTGCATTGACATATAAAATTACATATTTTGTATCTTTGTAATTAATTAATTGAATATTTAATAATTAGGCGAACTGATTTTGGACTTCTTTGCTACTTTTTGTAACAGTCCTGTAAATAGTTTCTATCTAATTTTATACTTGTATTTTTTAATTCTATACACGCCTCTCGTGGAAATCAACTTTCAGTTGACGAGGCAAGCGTGTCAAAATAAAGTCTATCATCATCATCATCATCATTTGGTTAATGTCTAAGCTTTGAGTAACTGCCGTTACACGGTGTGTCTTTATATATAGTTGCGGAGGAGGAATTTGTTTATGTGACGGCAATTCTACAGCAGTTCGTTTCTTTTGTTTAGGAGTGGGATGTTTTGAAAAATTATGTGGTACTTCTCAGTGAGGCAAAGATTGCATCGCTGGGACCCATTTCTGAAGGTAGGAGCTTTATTGAGGATGGACCATCGTATGTTGGTGTTGTGAAGAGTACTGTCGCGTAAGTTCCAAATATATATATATATATATATATATATATATATATGTATAAAGATAGATATAGAAAGATAGATACAGAAAGCGAAAACTTTTCTCGCAAATCACGACGCGTGTAACAGGACTCCACGCACGTTGAGATTGGTACCCTCGCACTCCGCTTTGCGCGGTGGGCGAGGGGACAATGCCCATGCGTCCAGCTTAAGACACCTGGCAAGGTCCTGGGATGAACTGCATCCTCCAGAAGACAACACTAAGAAGATGGATTCATACTTTTGACCCTACTGCATGTAATATGTACCTATGTATATGTAAATGTATATGCATTTGTATTTGTATGTGTATGTGTATGTATATGTGTATCTATATATGTATGTGTATGTGTAGGTGTAGGTGTATATACATATATATATATATATATATATATATATGTATGTGTATGTGTAGGTGTAGGTGTATATACATATATATATATATATATATATGTATGTGTATGTGTAGGTGTAGGTGTATATACATATATATATATATATATATATATATACACACACACACGCACACACATATATATATATATATATATATATATATATATATATATATATATATACATTTACACCTACACCTACACCTAGTGCCGTATGGCTGCTTTAAAGTTGGCTGTCTAAGATTTTAAGTTTTTAACCGTTATATGACTGAGTTCTTGTTCCAAAGCTACAATAACAACTATTCAACGTTACGGCAATGACATATAGTCGGTCTACACTGCTATCCATGAGATATTGGTGGAGAAATTTAAGAAACATTCAACCTATGCTGCTCAATAACTGGAACGTATGTAAAGCCGTTGGTATTTTAAAAACCATGAGAGGAAAGAGTGGTGGAGTTCGCTGCAACTAACTTAGCACATTGAGATCTAACCAAATTTCTGTGATTAGCCCTAGTCGAAGACAAGGTAATGTTATTGACCTAAAGTATGGTAAAAGGCAAACTTTCGTCAACTATGATAACTTATTAAATATTCACCCATGTCCGACACCAACAAGACATAAGCTCGAAAGCGTGACCGGTATGCACGAGAGGCCGCACTTTGTTCCCTCAATTCTTTTATCAAATACTATGTTATTGATGTCCAAGATTGATGAGATTGCTCATACTGTTGACATTACTAACCCAGATATTCCTACCTTTACCGAAACTTGGCTGAATGACCACGTACCGGACGAATTAATTAATATAAAAGGATATCAGCTCTTCAGACGGGATCGAGTAAACCGGCCTCACGGGGGTATATGTTTATATGTCAAAACTTCTATCCAGTGTACAGCTGTCTCTGATCTCTATAATGCCGACCACAAAGTCCTTTGGGTTAGTCTTAAACCAAATTGTCTGCCACGCGGCTTTTCAAATGTCGTAGTTGGAGTAGTTTATTACCCTCCCGATGCCCACGACATGTCCATAAAAGACTACCTTGGATCATCACCAGAGACAATGGAATCAAAATACCCAAATAGTGCAATAATAATGAGTGGAGACTTCAATAAGTCCCTCTTACCTATGATCCAACCAATTACAAGAACTTACCAGCTTAAACCCATGATAGATTTTCCAATTAAGGGTGTTAACATCCTCGATCAAATATTTACTAACATATCAGATTATTACTCTACACATAGCAGTTTGTCGCCGTCTGGTCTGTCGGATCACGTGACGGTATTTGTTACTGCTGGGACTCGAGACAGATCTTCTTAACCGAAATGTAAACTTATTAAAACAAGAGACAAACGACCTAGTAAAAAAGCATGTGTTGGCCGATTTCTGCTCCAAGTGCTTTGGTCTGCTATGTTCTCTAGTGATCAATCGTGTGACATGAAATTACAAAATTGCTGAAGGTTTTGTAATCGAAAAGTCTGTGAAACCTGTCGTGTTATCTCGTCTCGATCCCTGTCAGTATGGTTTTATACCTCGCTCTTCAACAACGTTTGCTCTTATTTCCATGTTACATCGTTGCTTACATGCCACTGATGGAACTGGTACAACAATGAGAACTGCACTTCTCGACTTCAAGAAAGCCTTTGACTTGGTTGACCACCATATATTGATTTCTAAACTGTTTAGCCTGGGGATTAAGCCAACTATTGTTAACTGGATTATTGATTTCTTGCGAAATAGGCAACAGCGTGTTAAGTTAAATGGGAATTGCTATTCTGACTGGCTTGATGTTCCTGGGGGAGTCGCACAGGGCACATGACTTGGCCCTTGGTTGTTCCTTGTGATGATCAACGACCTCGAACCATCAGGAGAGTCATTGTTCATGTGGAAATTTGCTGATGATGCGACGGTTTCAGAGTTTGTCGTACCGTCAAAACCAAGTTATCTACAGGAAGTCGTCGACCACATTAACAACTGGTCGCAGGAAAACCGCCTCCGATTAAAACCATCCAAGTGTAAAGAAATAATGACCTGCTGTAAGAGATTACCTCCATCCTATGCGCCAGTACATGTACATGGATTAAATTTCGAAAGAGTATCCTCGGCTACAATTCTCGGCATGACAGTAAGGAATGACTTTAAATGGAACGATCATATAGAAGTTATTACCACCAAAGCTTCCAAGTGTTTATACCTCTTAAAGCAGCTTAAAAGAGCGGGAATCAACCATAAAGATCTTATCTTATTCTATTGCAATGTAATTAGAACAACCTTAGAATACTCATGCCAGCTGTTTCACCATAGTCTTCCCAAATACCTGTCTGACGAAATTGAACGCATTCAAAAGCGCGCCATGCGAATCGTCTTCCCTGATTTGAAATATAGAGAAGCATTAGCGAAAGTAGATATTACTACATTATACTCTAGACGTGAACTGTTGTCTAAAAAACTGTTCAACGATATTGTTAATAATAAAAACCACAAGCTAGCAAAACTTCTACCACCCACGTTAAGCCATAACAAATTTTTAAGAAATACGAGACGTTTTAATACTCCGGTTTGTAAAACAGATCGGTTTAAGAAATCATTTATTACCAGCCACTGGATGTAGATGGTTGATAAACCTTTTCTATTTGAGGAATTGCTGTAGATATAAAAAAGTTACTCTGTATTTTATATAATTTTTAAACTGTGAGTTTTGCTCACACATAATTCAGTCGTAAAGACTGCAATGTGTGTTTAGCTAATAAACGATTCTTCTTCTACATTTAGGTATATATTAATCGGTTCCGATCAGTTACGAATGCCGTGTGCAAGCTAGGGGACTGATATGTTGGTGACCAAACCCTAAATTACTTAGGTCAGTATTGAAGCAAATCGATTTGGTCTGTTTCTTTTTTCCCTTGTATGGATCTCTCGCAAATTGTTTTTGCATCGTTTGAACACTGAAGCCAGTAAATGATTTAAGACCGGCAAACGAAATGGCTTTCTTGATGCTTGCGGCTGATTTCACTTTTGGAAGACATCTTAGTAACTGGAAAATCTAGGACTTGAATGAGTAGCTCTCAAAGTTACCTCCTTGGAGTATGCATTGGACAACTGTTTGCTTTTTGCAGCAATGCTTGGTTTTGGTCCCTTCTGATGAATATGAACAAAAGACGTAAGAGAACTCGCTTGCTGTCAGGACATTTGCTGAGCGACTAAGTGTAAACGCCATTCTTGGCTGAAGTTGAATAGATGCTGATTTGTATAAATCTCGAGACTTTTCAGTTCTGAGAACTAATTACCTGAGCTACACAATCACAGGCACGTCTGAATTAAGTAGCTTTGAAATACAAGTTCTGCGAACTGACTTGTTTTGAACAGCTTTCAAAACTGGTTTCCCGACTTCATTCTTCCCTAAGGGAGACTTCTTGTACTAAATATCATCGCCTGCATTTTGCTGGTGTTTAATAGTAAAGTGGAGTGAAGATTCTGGTTCATTCATGTCTGCACGATGAATGAACCGTACAGCGTTCATGGTCAATTGTTTGAGAAGTGGGATAAAACACTCATTGTCGAGAACACTTGTCCAGGCAGTAACAGACTTTGGATGTCCTTTATGCTTTTCACTTAAGAAGTTCATTGCCTCATTCAGGATCGTTTTCCGTATGAAATGTCGTCCCACTGAAAACGTCGGGATCTATTTCTAGCTCGAAACAAAAATACATGGTAAACAGCCACTTGGTAGAACGCTGCAAAGCTACTTGTTTTTGGTCACCAAACTATCCTTCGGCGAAACAGTTGTCCACTTCAGCCTTTCTCATTTCTCGGGTGGCTTGTACATATGACCTTTACCGTATTCGACCAGTAGTGCTTTCATCAGGATTTTAAAACGTCCCAAGAAAGTTTAAGAGTTTAAAGCCGTCTTCTTTTTGCAAATTCGCGTTGAATCCTTTGTGTTGAGGTGCCGCTGAATGCTTATTTGAAAATTCGTAAGAGTCGCAGGTTTGTACGCTACGCCATTTTTCTTTTTTACGAAAGTTTTACAGATGAGAAAAGCATGTATTTTACTTCTCTCTACTCGTTTTTCTTTCGATCAAAACTTGTACAAGGTTTGCTTGTCGTATTTTGTAGTATGTCATGTATTGTTTTGATTTTTGGTCAGCAATAAAAATTCAGAACTTGTTCATATTTTCTTTGTTTATTTCGTCGGTTTTGTAATTCGTTTCATCTTCGTCACCAAAGTCTCGTACCAACTTTGAGTTAATGTAACATTAACCAGTTTTTTAGGACAAAAAATATGAAAAAAAATTTTCAATTATGAGCTGTCCGTAATGCTAGTAACCGACCGGTAACCTCTGAAAATGCTCCAATTTTAAGACAGAAAGCCTGGCCATCTAATAAAAGATCTTTCTTTAAAGCAAGATGAGTGAAAAGTTTGACTGGAAAACGACTCGAAATACCTCAAGATCGCAACTAGTACAGGGTTTTGATACGAACATCCCTTGTTTAGCAGTCGAATTGTCAGAACGGATCTCTTACCATTTATTAAACCGTTAAACGTAATTTTCACCAAACGTTTTGTTTTAATAAAACAGAATAGAAATTTTAATCACAAATATGACAAGCAATTTAAATATAAGCCATATAGGTTGTTAATTTGAAGCTGAACTATGCTTTTTTTGTTTTGCTTTCTTTTTATTATTATTATTATTATTATCATTATTATTATTATTATTTCATTCCGTCTTCCTGTTATAGTAATGACGATTTTTCATACTAGTTATAAAATTATCAATCTTACTCGAATTCTCGAGTGATATTTTGGAAGGGTGGGTGAGGGTTTGTTGCGTACACATAATTATAGGTTAACAAGTTGAATTGTCAGATTGGATCTCTTATCATTTATTAAACAGTTAAAGGTTATTCTCACCAAACGTTTTAATGAAACAGAATCAAAGTCTTAAACGTAAATATGACGACAAACAGTTTAAATATAAAATAATTTCCAGTTTGGGCTGTTAATATTTGTGGCAAAATGTTGTGTTTTATTTATTGCATTCTCTCTTTCAGTTATCCCCCTTGCCCACCGCTATTCGCGCGGTGCGAGGGCCGAAGGCCCCAGCGGGTGAGGCTACTTATCTCGACGTGGGTAGACTGTAGGCCTTCATAGATTGTGCTAGTAAAAGTAGCATATTATGCTACTAGCATTGCCCGTTTTATTTCCAAATTATGCTCAAATTATGCTCGTTTTTGCCAATTATGCTACTTTTTCTTGAAATGTGCTTTACAAAAAAAGAAATACAAAACAAGTCCAAATTATGTAGTTAATAAAGCATGATATCTTCTTTATCTTGAGTTGCACACTTGCTCTAATAAAACACAACTAAGTACTGCACTTCATTCCAGACTAGAATAGGTTACTTAATGATATATCACACTTAATATGTTCGTATGAGGCGTTGCGTTATGTTCCATGCGTCATCGACGAAGCGAACGATCACTGCAATTGCCTCGCCTTGTCTGGTGCTTCCATCAAAAATTAACGATACATCCCTTGTCATCTCTCCCTCTCCTGGCACAGATAGCTCTTTCTTTATCCTAGCAACTTCCTGTTTGAAAATAAGGGCTATGTACTGCCCGAGATTGGCGCTACTGGTAAGTCGATAGCCATTTTTTCCAACAGAAGACGAAGCCTGTCTATTTTTCTGATGGCAATCCCGGCCTTTAAAAACTCCTCCACTACTTCCTGTCGGTATGCTTGCTCATCTAAAGGTAACGTGCTATCTTGGCGACCCTTCTCTGGACTTAGTGTTTCAGTAATGACTTGTTCTCTCAATTTCGACTTCTTGATCTCCTCTTTCCCACTGGTGTGTTTTTTGGAAGTGCAATGGGACGACAATATGCTTTTCTTTGATAAAATAACTTCTTTGCAAGCATTGCAAAATATCGTGTTGCCTCTAACACTTAGATGCTGACCTAGAAATTGATTAATACGATCATGTAATGAAACTTTTTTCACGTCAGATGCCTCTCTGGTCTTGTATTGGCTTTTGGTTTGTTGCAGGCTCTGATCTCTGGAGATTTGAGCCCGTTCTGGCCTGTTGGGTGGTTGTTCTTCACACAACTGTAAGTTCGACGCAATTTTGTTGCCAGTGAAGGCGGGAACTGCGACCAACACAATCTTTACTTCCGGTGTGCCTAGTCCTCTAGGCTCTAGAGTCTAGACGACGGACGACACTCTTTTTGTGGTAACCTTCTTCCCCCAAGACATTGCAAAATTGTAAAGCGAGTAAACCATGGACCGAACTTGAAAACAATCAATCTTAGAGACCAAGCAAGTCATGACTCTGGTAATATTCCTTAAAAAAAAACAAAACAAAAACCCCTAAAAATATGCTGATTATGCTAGCAGTGCTACTTTTATAAAAAGTGCAAAAATTATGCTCGTTTTTCCAAATTATGCCAAAAAATTATGCTAGCACAATCTATAAAGGCCTAGCGTGGAGTAATTTTACACGCGTGGTGAGTAGGAAGAAAAATTTTCGCAGTGTGTATCTCAGTGAAGAAGGGCAGATAATGTAATAAGCCAATCAGCGCGTTTGTTTACATTGATGGGGAGGACCAATCAGACTGCTCGATTTTACCAACATGTCTGAATTTACTGGGACGTCACTGCGAAAAACTATAACTCAGCAAAAGTTTTCCGTACACGCGAATTTTGCACTTTCAAAGAGAAAACGAACAGATTCGGATAGTATATGAGTTTTTCTACAAATCTGTCTTGAGGATATGTAATGCGTTTCGTAACAAGAAAAATATCGGCTTTCGAATTGGGAGTTCACGACCGAGTTCATGTTTAACGTTGTCTGTGTGAAAAAGCCAACATAAATTTATTATTCCGTACGGGTTTCGATACCCTAGAGTTTTCAAGGCTCTCCCTATCTCATAAATATATCACAAAGAACCTTATAAAGTAACTAAGGTGGTACTTTTCGTCATTATTGACGTCTAGTTTTCGTTCCATTCATCCCCGGTCACGAACGACGGGGAAATGTTAAAATAGTTCAGTTTTTTCCAAATGAAAATCATTGAAGTTTGGTGTAACGCTTAAATTCTTAACAAAAGTTGTTATAACCATCGACTTTGCGACCAGCAGTCAAAGGTTTGTGGTCAAACGCAACTGGCGAACCATCAAAAAGGTTCATAGTTTGACTGAGATATCCAAAGCATTGGCTAGTTTCATAAAAGATAATTAGTAGCAACATCACAGAGTGATTCACTGGCATCTTTGCAGTGCCTGTTTCATACAATGTATAAAACAGTACAGTTTTGCTGAATATTTGACAGCATGTTTTAGTCAAGGAAGCCAAGCAAAAGCAGAGGCAAGGCATAAATTATCACAGCGCTCTGAAGTTTACTATAAAAGAAAGGGCTTTATTTTTCATTATGTAATTTGGGTATTGTTACAAAAGCAAGAAATTCAAATAACATTCATATTTTGTCCTTTTTTTAAATTTTGATTTAACGTGAAGTATTACTTTTCCCTAATATTCTCACAAAAAGATCAGATAGCTTGGTACGTGTCCTCTTATTTAGAAACGAATTGTGTTCATATGTTCAGAAGAGACCATCCCTAGCCTCATTTGAACACGTCAATTGCAACCACACAATAGTCAAAAGGAACTGATGACACAGAATGAAGGCAATTTATTGGTATATCAAAATTACAACCCAGCAATGATTCTGCCATAATACATTAAATTCTCCAGAAACTATAGGTTGATAACCATTGATTCACAAGAGACTGTAGTCAGCCATTAAGAAACATACGAAGAAAAGGAATGTCATACAAATGATTGTATATTTGTTTTCGAAAAAGACAATAACCCTTATTTAATTCAGAACCTTCATGTATTGATGTTAATTTATTAGCAGGCTCATCCTCTTGACCGGTGAAATTGTCAGGCATTAGCCAGAGTAAAATAAAGAGTGTGCCCTTGTCACTTAATGGGTTAAGGAGATGGCTGTTAACTCATTAAGGTGCCAGGTTCATCCCCTTCATGAGTGAAATCCTCTGGTGTTAGCCAGATTAAGATGACAGAGAGTGTGCCATTGTCACTTAATGGGTAAACGTTGACCTTAACAATATTTAATCAATACTTTTCTTACTCTAAATGTTTGCAAAGCTCAGAGATGGACCCACATGAACTTGTAAAAAATTGTTTTAAAGCTGGGGAAAAGATAATAAACAAAAACTAGGATCATAGTTGTGCAAGACATCATGATATACTCATATACACAAAGACCAAACTGGTCTCATGTAGCATTATCCAGGACACTGTAATCCTGGCATCCTTAAGAAATTTGGGAATTGCAGCATATCCCCACATTATTAAAGCTGCATCAGTATCAGTAGGAGCCATAAAGTCATAACTCCATCTTTGTCTGTTTTCAGTCACTGTCCAAATGCAATAATTACAATCTGTTTTGCAAATATTTGTTACATTGCCGGTTAATGTTATGGTGCACCACAGGCATCATTATCACATGGCCATTCTGGTTGTACTTTTACTTCAATTCATCAGTTCAAAAATAGTAATCTAACATCCCAACCTATGCTACATTCTAGGGTAGTCTTAGATGAATATCTTGTGGAAAATTTCCACCACTTTTCGCTAGGAAGTGCAAAGGAAACTGATAGAGCTGGTTGGATAACTGAGAAAGCCAAGGAGGTAGATGCCTGCTAGCATGAACTGCACTAATTTTAATGCACATTTGTGCCACTGAAAAATTTGAATTCATAGCAGGAAAAGAATTAAAAATTTGAAATTTAAGGCTGCTAAGTTTCTTCAGATTTTCTGACAATTTTAAAAAGGGCCTGTTGAATTGTTCGGGATTGCTGAACACCTCTAGGACACAGAATAAAGAATTAACCAGAAGTCCCACTCAGTGTCGGCACCTCTGATGTACATGTCTTCGTAGATGTTGCCTCGCGCACACAGGAAGTTAAACGGCCGCCATGTTCTTGGAGGGCAGCGCTCTCAGATTTAAGGAAATTTCCTTAAACTGAGGAAATTTTGAATTTTTTAAGGAGGTTTTCATGGAAATAGGATTTTTAAGGAATTTTTAAGGAGAATTTGGATAGTAACAAAAATACGATAGGCACATTGATAAGTTCAATACTCTTGTTTGGTTCCTTATTATAAATATTCATTTATTCTAACAAAAGTTTTCTTTTAATTCCTTTATACACCATTCACATCATTACCATTTAATCATTGGTTGAAAGTTCCTTTGTAATAAGTTCATGAGCCTGATTGTCGGTAGCTTCACTCTTAACAGCTTTTACCATACGAGTAAAATCTGTGTTCAGCTCTGTTTGGTGTGCATGGATATCATGTGCCTTCATGCCCTCATGGGCATGTATTAGCCCTACAAGGATCTCCCTTTTCAATGCATTTCTCGAGTCGGTTTTTATCCGCTTGAGAAGACTGAAAACGCTCTCGACGGAGGCATTCGAAAATGGCAAAGACATCATGCAAGCGACAACTTTTTGAAGATTCTGGTACTTGAAGGATCCGTTGATGGTCTTTGCGTTCAGCCTTTTCTGCCAGAAAACAATTGATGATTCATTGGGCGTCAGCTTTGTGGACTCTTCCAAAGACTGCCTTCTCCATTCCAGATCAGCGCTAACTACGTCTGCCACGTCGGCCAAATAGGGCAACGTCGAGAAAAGTTCGTGCAGTGAGAGAGGCAAACATTTGACGGCATTGCTTGGAATGAGGAACTCTACCAATCTAAATATTGGATTCTTCATGTCGAAACGTAATCTTATTTGCTTCACCAGCTCTATCAGGAACTCAAAACAAGCCTTCTTAACTTTCAGCACGGAATCTAGGTCATCTTTCAACTTGGACAGTGTGTTCGTAGCCAATATTCCCATATACACCTTTTCTAAAGGCACTCTGATCTCCAAACAATGTACGTCGATGGTGAAGAGATCCTCTTTCCTGATCACATCCATATTAATGAAATCGCTCAGAATTTCTCGTAGTAGCTTCGTAACTTCTTCTCTGAGATGATGTGCAGCATGGGTTTTGTTGTTTGAAACATGGTGTTAAACTCGTTGAGTCGACGCAGCTGTGCACTCAAGAACTCCAACTGAGCGAGAACGTATTTGTTGCTCAAACCTTTCAAAATGCTCTCTGTTGTGTAAGAAGGATCTTTCCCTTCTGCCACAAATGCGGTGAAATACAGACGAAGAGCTTCCCATTGCTCTAGAATTCTAGTGACGCAGCTCCCCAACGATAGCCATCTTGTTTGGGATAGTTTCAACAACTTGTGAGGTTGCACTTCCACAAACTCTTGAAATTGTATAAAATCCTTCTGCCTTAGCGTTGACCGGCTGAAGTGGGAGATGTTTCTACACAAATCTTCGGGTGTTGTAGACAACTTTAAGCAAGAATTAGATGCACAGAGATGAATCATATGGCTGCTGCATTTGATGGCAGCAACATGTGGCAAATCTTTCTTCAGAAGGGTGGAAACACTTAAGTTTTCACCAAACATAACATTGCAGGTATATGAAGAGTAACCAATGATGTTGGAGAGAGGTATTGATTTCTCTCTGTCTTTCAGAAGCCCCTTAGCTCCAGTGTCGCCGACTTCAACTATATCCAAAAACCTAGTTACTGGTATTAAGTCGTCGTCAACTTACATAACACAGATTCCCAACTGCTTCTCGGTTGACACATCTGTAGTCTCATCTGGCATGATGCTAAATCGTTTGTGGCGTAAGATCTCGACCAACTCTTTTACATAATACAGTCTGACGCCTTGACGAATCATACTCGTAATTTTGGTGGCTCCTATCTTCATTTTTGAAGACATTTTGCTTCCTGATTATTCTTCGGTGCTCTTGATTTCAGGAAGTCGAGAAGAAACGGACTGAGACTAAGAGGTAGATTGTTTTCGGCGGTAAAAGCAGCTAATTGAACTGTAGTGATCTCCTTGTAGGTGCTGGTATTTTCTTGCTTTTGAAGGCTAACGTAAACGCTAGTCTGGTTCGATGAACTTGAACAAGCTTGCTTGAGTTGAGCTGACTCTTTGTGTCTTTGAAGAGCAGTTTTTGAGCAGGAGATTTTCTTCAAGCACACTTTGCACGATCGTTCGTCGTTAGCGTTTGTAGATGCAATAAGCCACTGTTTAAAAGCAGGATCTTTCATTCAATCTGCGCGAAACTTCTGTTTGTATTTTTTTCTTGTCATTTTTTGTTGTTTTGGGAGGGCTTCCCTCATCTTCGGAGTACGATTCTGAGTCAGCCATGATAAATAGTCCTAAAAACCAATAATTTTCCCGCCTTTTCGATCGTCACGGGAGGTTTGGAGCGTTCCTGGGGGACTGACCCGAGTTTGAGGAAATTTTGATCGATCTAAGGAATTTTTACCGTCGAATCTAAGGAAATGTTAGCGATAAGATCTGAAAGCCCTGGCCCACAGCCAAAGGGCAGAGTCTGCTCAGACATTTTTTTCTCAGGGCACAAAATTTATATATATTCCGCGATGATGCACTCAGACTGTGATTTTAGGTAAAGTTTAAGAGAATGACAGCTGTGTTTTGTGATCGTTAAAATGAAAATAGATTACGTTCGTGAAAAACCAGACGAAAAGCGTCGAAGCTAATTGCAATTGCCATATTGCCTGCTGACTGTCGACAGACGCATTGTTATTGAATCGTACACAAATTGTTATACAAATAACAACAAAGGCGTGATATTTCATAAAAATGAAACAAAAGCAGCCAACATTGCCATGTCAAAGTGATTGACAATTGAACGATGTGGGGCCAGAGTATTGCACAAATTGACATTAAAATCTGAAGAGATGACTTCTTGTCCCAAAAGTAACTTTTGGAATATGGTATGGTCCACGTAGATATTATTTTACCAGTCTATTTTATGTGCCTTCATTATAAAAAGTTGAATGAATAAGATAAAAGTTGAAATCAATGGATGGTAGGGTTTACTCAAATGTTATTCTGCAATGTCAGTATGTTTCGCTCCTACTGAGCAGGGCAAGCGGGTGGCTGTCCCTACGTCTTTTTTGCAGGTCAACTTCTAAAAAGTTGGTTTATTTGTAAGTTACAAGATTGTGTATGTTCAAAAATTGAACAAATTCCAATACATTTGTTATATGGTATGATTTCCATGCAGTCATTGAATTGGCTTGATACCACCCAACAGGTGTATATGATACAGTATATATAGAGATATGGCTTTCTTTTATTAGTAGTTGTTTGATGTATTGCTTTTTTTGGTGTGTTGCACTGTACTTTCCTGCAGTAGTGATGCAAATTAAATTGTGACTATTCGTAGCTTGCAACCATACATGATTTGAAAGCTGCTCTTATTTTATTCTGGTTACTTGATTTAAATTTGTTCCACCCATTGAACCTCAGAGTTAGTACTGAATTTTGTTCCACAAAATTCTAAGGGCCCCCTTGGGAGCTAGCCATTCACAGCTCTCCCCCCACTATTTTGGACCTTGTTACAACCCTGTTGAGGTTTGGAAGTGATGACGAGGAAAACCCTGGCCCTACCATACATAATATTGTTGGTCTATCAAAGACAGTGAGTGGTGATTTTAATGAAGGCAATGGTAGAAAGCATTAAGCTAAATACTGGTACTAAACAGTGTGCAAAAGGTCATTATATGAATATATGTGATGGTGAACAATTAAGTAAAAAATATATACACATGGGAATCATTTGAATTCTTTAGCTAGCTGGTATAACTGCATAAGAAACTGTCAAAAAAGACTCACTGTACCAAAAATAGTTTTAGTTTCAGACTGCATGTAATTATGATTTTCGATAATTACAATGAGTTATTTGCAGGTGATTTGAACTAAGTGATCAGTATTGAACCTTTATTATTCTTTGAAAAATGCCCTGACTTGTCTGTTTTCAGGTGAACAATTATTATGGCCAATGGCTATTCACTATAAATTCTGCCCTAACTGTAAATTAAAATTTTTTAGACAAATGGAGCTATTTTCAAAATTCTTTCATTTTTACATAAGGGATTAGTGGGTTTATGCACAAATGGGAAATGTGACTTGATTTGCAAAGGTATGAACAGCCTAGCAATTCCCAAAGACTTTAAAGTTTTACATCAGGCATATGGTAAGAATGTAAAACTACAATAACCAAGTTGAGTATTAAATACTTTTCAGATTCTGTAAGTGTTTGTTCATTTACATTAATTTAGTTGCAAGGTTTCAGGAATTTTGAATCTCCACAATTATTTGCCTAGCTTTATCATCAGGTGATGAAACAAACTTTGTTATCAACTGACATCAGGTGAGCAAACAAAACCAGAGTTTAGGGAAAATCGGTAGTATTAATTGTGAAATAACATGATGTGAAAGGTCCTAGAATTGCACAGTGGGTAAGCCATAGTTTTCACTCTTCTTCATCTTCTGTAGGTTAAGACCTCATGATTCTAAAAGAAATTAAAGTAATAAGAAAACCAAGAACTTCAATCCTCCACTCCTTTCTGATAGTTTAACAAATAAGCCAATTGAACTGCAGGTACATTGGTATTTGCCAACACATTTTTTCAAATACTAAATAAATACTAAAATAGACTAACGTCTAGATGCAATTAAGATAATTATTAATAACCTTTATGGTACTATGACTGTGCTAATAATAAATCATCACTGGCTGAAAAAGTTTTAAAATTAATAATAAAAAATGGTTAAAATATTTTGAGAAGCATAACTTGCATAAAGTATACGGGTTTACATGTACATGAAAATATGAAATTGTCAAGCTGAAGCCTGCTTCACACAAATTTGCCAGCACCAGCTCGAGAACAAGCACAAGAATTTTGTCTACTACTTGACTGTATTCACACATGCAAGGGTAGTGGAAGCAGGGTGGTGGTGGGACATTTGCCCCCTCAAAACCTAAACAATGGTGGCATAGCCCCCATGAATGGTGACAATGTCCCTAATCATTATGCCATGAAGCAAGGCCTTTATTGTTCTCACTGTAAGCCATGTAAAGCATTCCAATGCAATTTGAGCTATTTTGACCAGTGGTAAAGGTGCCAAAAGCCTGGAATACATTCAACCAATAAAATAAAAGTGAAATGCTGTAAATTTTTACAGTTGTTTCACACCAGACTCTAATCACGGCGTAGACAAAAAAACTAACATTGTGTTTGTTAAAAAGGAATGAAAAATTAATAAATTTAGCAATATGAAAATTCAATAAGAAGGATTATAGCAACAGCATGCTTTAGAATTTGGTGCTTTATAGGCTATAATCGCAGAGTCCCCTATCAATTCTTGAGTATTTGGACCTCGTTCCCCACAAAACTCAAACTGTTCCACCACCGTTGCACACATCAATTCCTTGGAAGCAAGGGCGACAATCGCTTCCTAAAAGTGGGGGGGACGGAACCGGCCAAGTGATGTGGAGGCATTCCCTCTGAAAGTTTTTTTTTTAAATCTAATGTTTATGAAATGCCTTTTCCGGGCATTTTGAGGTTGTTTCTTTGGAACAACATTTATACCTTGTTTTTCAATGAAAACGAAAACAGCAACTTCTCGCAAATAGGACTGCAAGTTTAATATACTACATTGCTAATATACTCTGGTAATAAAGAGTGTTTTATCGAAATGGTCGTATATTGGAATGATTCCTGTACTTCTAGCATTTTGAATTGCTTCTGTTGCACTTGCGGCTTTCCATCAGTTCAGGATGATCTCCTTTCTTTATTTTGGAAATAATGGTCTTTTTAATCAACGATACTGAAAAAATGGATGCTTTTAGTTAAAGATGACCTAAATTAAGGCGCACACACACCGAATGAGAAGCGAATTATTTCTCAATTCGCGCGGTCAAGCGCTGCATGTATTTCGTGCAGACCAAGCGCGATTTCTTGTGCGAACAACATGGCTGACGAGGAGGAGGAAATGTTGCTACTTTTGCTGGCTAATCGACGGCGTAAACGGCGAAAAAACTGGGTTCATGACATAATAAGAAAGAGGCGGCATTATGGTGAATTTCATCGCCTGGTGCCAGAGCTCAGACTCGACGAGCAAAGGTTCGTCCAGTCAGGGCCGCATTAAGTTTTACCAGGCCCCTGGGCACTTGGTGAGGTTGCGGCTCCATATATTCAATTAACCATATTATTGTCATCTTTGTTGATTTGAATTATGGTTTCGATTTTGCCTGGCAGCTCCACAGATGTATGCGGCTTCAGTCTGTTGAAATACTGGAACAAGCAAGTGACAACGTCCATAACTTTTCAATGTGGCAATGATTTGAAACATTGCCCGCGAGGCTTGATATTGATGGATTTCCAACTAACTTCAAAAAGTATACAAAATATTGTACTGTACCGATTTGATTTACATAAAGTAGATGTTATAGTTTTGTGACTGCTAATCAGATCTAAGTTAGAGTACGTTATTGTTACATACGTGTATTTCACTTTGGTACTGGTTTTCTTCGACACTTCAGAACAGAAAATTTCTTGCTTACTTCGTTTAGATCTAATTTTCGTAAAACATCGACATTAGCGGCCATTAAGCACGAAGAAACGGTTCTCTCCCAAGACATGGCGTGCTGACCATCTTGTAACCGATAATTTCTTGACGACTAATACTTTCTTGGCCAATTCGGCTTTCATAATATCCCAGCGATAAGGTAATACAACGAAAAACTTGTAAATCTCCGCAACAATAGAGAAAAATGATCCTGTTGCTGAGCAACTCTCAGCAACAGAGGTTCCTACCAAGTTAAGTGAATGGCCAGCACATGGTACGTACGGTGCACATTTGTTGATCTCACTAATCCTTGCCTGAACACCAGAGTATTTACCGGACATATTTGATGCATTGTCGTAGGACTGGCCTCTGCACATATTGATATGTAATCCAAGGGATGCAATGATTGAAAGAATCCTCTCTGTCAGTGACTCACTTTTATGTAATTTGAAAGGGGGTAAAGCCTACAAATCTTTCTACTGGCTTCGAAGTCTCAATATATCTTATGACTAGTGTGAGTTGATCGATGTGGAAAATGTCAGGTGTAGAGTCCACAATGATGGAATGGTACTTCGCATCAAGAATAGAGGACAAAATATTTGCTTTCACTTCAGAAGCAAGAATGCTTATGACTTCTTCCATTATTGTGTGAGACAGATAGGATGGGTTACCATGTCCTTGGTTTCCAAAGCGTGCAATATGATCAGCCAAAAACGTATCAAACTTAGCAAGAAGTTCCATAGCTCCAAGAAAATTTCCATTACGTGGATTACCGATTTGATGAGAATCTCCTCTGAACGCTTGCCCTCTTTCAGCTAAATACCGCACACACTCAATAACTCGTACAATAACTCCCTTCCAGTAATATTCCTCCTGTTGAAGGAGCCGCAGTTGCTGAGAATCCACTAATCCATTTTTCATCTCCCATAGTTTGCATGCCTTAATGCTTTCAAAATGAGCAGAACACTTTTCATGCTGATGGACAATTTCTGGATGTTTCCAGTCATCGAATCCCTTCCCTGTAAACAGAGACCCGACATTATTTGCATTTGAAAGTCCAAATAAAGTGCAGTAAAAACAAAATATTTTTCCAGTTGAAGGAGAATACAAAAGCCAATCCCTTGAAACAGTTTCACCATTTGGCAATATTCTTTGAAGAAGAGACTTGCTGAAATATCGAACCTTTACCTTATCTTTCTCCTTATATTGTCTGGCCGATGCTGTATTGCCACACTCCCAATTTTGACATTTTCTTGGACCATTAGTGCACCAGTAACACTTCAAATCGGCGGAAATAGGTTTCCAGAGCGCAGGATCAGTTGGATAAAGATTTGATTTTGATTCTAGGATGGTCATACTACTCTCGGGACTCGGGAGAGCGGGTTGGTATGTCGATGCTACAACCAGTTTTGACATGGTCCATGGTGGTTTCTACGTTAATATAGTCCGATTCTGCTGTTCTGTCGACAGTTGTAGGCTCAGAACTCTCGATTAAAGTATCACAAGCGTGCCGTTGCTGTCTAGTTTTTTCAGGAGTCTCGTCTGATTCAGTTGCTACATCATCTCGAAGAGGTTCAGTTCTTTCATCCTCTCGAAGAGGTGCATTGGAACAAAACCCAAAATGTGAAAGTTTTGGAATTGTTGCTAAAAGTTTCTCGTTTGCAGCTTCCTTGTCCTTCCTTATTTTCCTTTTGGCCGCACCATTCAAAGATCGTCCAAATCCAATATCACTCATTTTACGAATGCTTTGCCTTTCAGGCCCGTCGAAACGATATTCCGACGGGCCTGCCTTGGAATGCTTCAGTGCTTTCATGTTTTATTTATTTCGAAAAAATTGCTCGTGTAATTAAGGCTCGCATCAGATTATCAGGTCGGCGGATTGGTTTGTTAATGAAAATTGTGTACTTGATGTACAGTCACCTAAACAAATTGTTCGCGATTGAAGGTATTTTGAAACTTAAAGCGACCTGTCTTCGTATCGGAAAATTATATTTTTAATTCAATCTCTTTCTGGAACCCTCAAAATTTTGGGCCCCTGGGCACTGGCCCAGTGAGCCCAGTGGTTAATGCGGTACTGCGTCCAGTATTTCAGAATGACTCCCGGAATGTTCGATTATTTGCTGCAAGTTGTTGGACCTATCATCCGTAAAATGACCACCAACTACAGGAAAGAAATAAATCCCCAGCAGCGATTGGCAATCTGTTTGAGGTAAGATAAAATATTAGTGTATTATTTAGTCAATTTTATTGTTATTAATTAGAGTTTTTCACCATATTTTGTTTGTAATTTCAAAGTAGAAAACTCATCTAGCTCTAGATTTCATCATTTTCCTTCAAGTGCATTTAAGTTGACTACATTGGACTAGGCTATTTATATTTTAATAACTGTTTCCGTTTTTGGATTATAAATCTTAATGTAGCTAATGCAATATCTTATGGCTTAAGTTACTGTTTACCTGTAGAACTGTACCTCTTCATGGATAGAAATTCTACCTGTTATATGGCGCTTGTAGCCCCTTGAATTGTCTGCAGGTGTGAAATACGAATTGTTCGATATATTATTTTATTTTTTTCAGGTTTCTGGCAACTGGAGATTCATCCAAAACTATAGCATTTAGCTATGGAGTAGGTGCATCCACTGTTGGTGGTATTGTTGAGGAGACATGTGAAGCACTTTGGACAAGCCTCTCCAGTTCATATATGAAAATGCCAACACAGGATGAATGGCAAGCTATATCTAAGAGATTCTAAAACAAATGGAATTTCCCCAACTGCATCGGGGCTATAGATAGCAAACATATAGTTCTCCAGGCACCTCCCAACACAGGCTCACTTTATTTCAATTATAAAGGGACATTTTCTCTTGTTTTATTGGCATTGGTTGATGCTGATTATTGTTTCACAGCTGTGGACATTGGCAGTTATGGATCAAATAGTGATGGTGGAATTTTTGCCATGTCATTGCTTGGTAAAGGACTGGCAACAGGAAAACTGAGTATACCATCTCCTATTGCCCTACCTGGAGGTTCTGCACTTGGTCCCATGCCCTATGTCATTGTTGGTGATGAGGCCTTTCCACTTAAGACATACCTTTCATGCCCTTATCCAGGAAAAAATATACCAATTGATCAGCGTATTTTTAATTATCGCTTGTCACGAGCATGAAGGATCTCAGAAAATGCATTTGGAATTTTAGCAGGGGTGGCGGATCTTTCAGAGGCGGATTAATTTATATGCACAGCAAGTTGAAAAAGTTGTAAAGGCATGTTATGCTCTACATTACTACATACAAAAGTCAAAATGTGAGATTGCTTCACAGAGTTTTAATGTTGAGGAAATAGAAAGTAATGTGCATGAAAGTAATTCACTGCAAAATATTATGAATATGGGTTGTAGAGCATCAGCTGATGCATATGCTGTAAGGGACAAATTTAAGGTGTACTTTTGTCTTGGAGATGGTGAAGTGCTTTGGCAATATGACACAGTACAAAGGAGTTCCTTCCATTGCTCTGTTTAGCTGAAGAATGCAATGTAATATTGAAATAGTACCAGATTGCCATCAAGTTGATATTGAGCTCTTAAAAGATAATTAATAATTTAGAAAGGATTGCTTGCTCTTGCATAATATATTTATGCATCAAATAACAACATAACATGTATATATTCTGTCTTGGGTGCTACACAGGAACTGAACAAAAAGAATATGAAAGTAAAATAGAAAACAACTAACATTTCAGTCACTGTTACTCATTGCTAAACTCAATCTCATATAGAAGCTGCTGAATACGTATTTTAACCAGTGCCTTTAGCTTGTCTGTCATTCTCTTCAGAGTAGGAACAATACTAAGGGCAAAATACTGTTCATCAGTTTTTACTTGTGGATGTTCAAAGGGAGACTTCTTGCAATTCAAATAATTAATGATTTGTTCAGATACTGGGTCACGTGGCTTCCGTCGTATTCCAGTGCAGTGGGTTGTAATATTTGGTGTTATGGGCCTTGAAGTATTTGCAATATCACTTTGGGATGAGTTTGAGATACTTTCATTTGTATATGATTTTTCCGATGTCAAAGCATAATCTTCATCATCTGAATGGTAATCATTCTCTGTATTTATGTTTTCAGTTTCCTCAGCATCCTCAGGCAACATTTGGTTGAATGTGGCATTTATATTTGAAGATGTGCTGCAAAAATCAGATAAAACACCTGATTATACACAAAAAATTGAGTTGCACATTATTTTACTTTTCTAATCTCTAAAATAGGTTTTTTGCAAAAGTAAATCAATAATAAGATACAAAACCTTTTTCTCAGATAAGATAAATGATAGGAAAAACTTGTAAGGGTTGAAAGCTGTTTTGTGGATGACTTTATATAACTATGTTCCAGCCTGGTGTGTGACATAAATAGTACTGTTCTTGTCAACTGTTACTCAAACTTTCAGCAGGAGCTTGCTTAAACATTTGGAGTCACACTTGATGCTCATTAACTCATTAACGCCCAAGGCGCTGGAAGCAGGCCACCCCCTCAACGAGCAAGCAAAATGGTTGATTTCAGCTAGTGCAGCAGTGCATCTACAAAAATTACTAAAACTCTTCAATAAGCCAATTGAAAGCCCTGAATTTTTAGCACAGGGTAGAGTGATAAATAAGTATTCATCTTTTGTGAATTTTAATCCATTCGGATTCATATGTTTTAAAAATTAGGGGCTAGAAATCCAAGCATATGACAATTTTGCAGCACTATACTGGTTTTGTCTGGTTTTGTCTGGTTTTGTGGCTAAACCGTTTATTTCATTCCATTAAAAAAAAAAATAATAATACAAAGATTTTTGATCTTGAAGAGAACGAAGACCAAAATGTTAACGAAGTTAAACATTTTCTGATGGGTGTATCTGACAAGTTTTTGACAACTAACTGCAACGCTGGCAGTTGAAGTGTGGCACAAAGCCAAATTGTTCATTTCACGGTAATTCGATACCGGGACATAATTATGCAAAACGTTTCAAATGACATCAGTGTTATGTTTTTATTGAATTTCCAAATATCACTGTGAAAAAATAGCCTTGTTTTCTATACAGATTTACTGGACTTTGTCCGCACTTGTAAACAGGTTAAAAGTTCGCCAGACAGGCCGCTCTCATCCAACTTTTGAATTTAACAAAAGTTCTTTTCGCTCCGGAAGCCTTAATCAAAGTTCTGGTCCTTGATACTCGTACCTATATCGATATTATTATGACCAATCGAAGCACTAAATGTTCTTTATAGCCGCTGTAGTTTAAAACTAGTTGTTTAGTAAGCACAAGACGAAGGTCTGATTGTCAGAAGTCGCAGCGCCTCACTGTCTGCATCTTCTGCATTTCTAAACCATTGACAACAGAAATAAATTCGTTAAATTTGACAAGTTCTTCGTCGATTGAAATGTTTTTGCCTGGAATTGATGGGGATTGAGAAGCATTATGATGTTTGGAAAAAAGAGCCGTAATTTTTTTCAACTTCTCAGTTGCTTCCTCGTGGTCCGCAAACGAAATGTGGAAATACCAACTTAAAAGCTTGAAACCTTTTAAAAGAGTTGTTTTTTTAAACCCTGGATTGCCCCGAAAGGGATTAGAGTCCAGGCACAACCTTATAGTAAACAGTTCATTGATTCCCATCTAAATGTTTAAGCCAAAAACGGTCGAAATTTCTGATCAAGTGGTATCATGATAGAAGTGGTATCATGCATAAGGCGAACATGGGAAGAATTACCCTTATGTTGTGATTTTGAATACCTCGGGTTACTAATGTATGGGTCCAAAAAGTCCATAATTTTCTCATACTTCCATTCTTTTGTCTTTTTGGAAGGATCCCCACTTCTTCCCTTGTTTTCCTTCTTTTTCTTTATGTAGGTATCTCGAAGGTTTTTCCACTTCTTCTTGGTCATGTTAACTGTTAAATTAAACCATCAAAAATAAAATATACCAATAAATTTGCAAAGGGGGAATTGTATAACCATTAGACTTTAAATCTTGCTAATACAAATCTGAAGGATAAATTAGAGTCACACACCACATCTTCGTCATTTCTCTTCCATGATGTTTTACGGAACTTTAAGAATTCATTTAGGCAACATTTAACTCACCATCCATGTTTAATTGTTCGCTTATACTTCTCCAGACATTGTCTTTTAATTCTGCGTCCTTGTAATTTTGATTAGTTTTATCGTAAATCACGCTGTGGTTTTCAACAAGCAAAATAAGTTTTTCCTCCACTCCTTTCTCCAATGTTGCCGCCATTTTGTTTGAGTATAGTACTCAGCCAAAAGGAAGTCGTTTTGATTCCTTCGTTCCGATTGGTCCAAACTTTGCGATTTCCTTGGCGGAGCGAATAAAATTGCTCTTGAAGCGAACTTTTTAAGATCGCGCGACACTACCGCAACGCGTTTCAGTCGCACCGCGTCAGGTATGTACTCTACATAGTCAGAAACACGGTAGCGAACTTTTATCGCTTTTATTCGCCGCCGCGCCGCGTTCGGTGTGTGTGGGCCTTTAGGACAGATTAAAATAACGCGAATTTTTAAAATTTGCATTAATAAAATGTGTCGTTAATTTTCTATAATGAAGTAGTGTAAATCTAGCAAGTGCAAGACATGTTCGCCAGGTTGAAGGAAGCACATGAGCATGCAATACAAAAAGCGAGTAAAGCAGAGTACATGTTAGGAAACAACCAGAAGATCGACTGCAAACAACATGGAAGTATTTGACAATCAAGATGTGACCACGTCGAAGCACTTGAACTTGCCTGCGTTTCTCAAACTTAAGCTACACTAATGGTTTCATTTGAACGATTAGAATGACAAATTTATTAAAGAGATCATATATCGATCAACTTAGTCGAACTCGAAAACAAATTTTAGACGTTAGATTTTATTCGAATGTCAAATACAGTAGAACCTCGCTAACCAAAGGCAATGAGAAATAGTTCAAGTTAGCGGGGGTTCGAATTCTCTGAGTGCGCGTTGAATTTCAAGTATCCTGTTAACAATTTATAAGGTATCGTGGTTGTATGATTCATTCACTGTTACGAGTCATTTTGCCTCAGTCAGTTAAGAATATTTTAATTTTTCTTCATGGATTCAGCTGATTGTGTTGTCCTGAACACTGACATTACAGGGACCCCGACACGAATTTTAAAGTGGAGGGGGCCAAACTTTGGCGCACCTTTTGAAAAACTTTTCAGATACGTTTCCGATGTAAATACCTTAATTTCTTCATTTAGTTTAATACTCGCAGAAATTATTTTTCAAAAAACGAGTTTAATCCAAAGAAACTTGCTCTTAATCAGAGGAAACAATATACAGATAAAACATAAGATACATATGAAGTAAATAAATAGCTCTGATTCATCAGGCAAAATCTTCTGGAATAAACTTCCCAAACAGTCTATATCTATCGTCCGATTTACCGATAAATTCATTTCCCTCAGAAATCAAGTTCATCTGGTCTGTTTCTTCCTTGCAGAAGTTCAGAATAGCTAAGGAACTAAAACGTTTCTGCGACATAGTAGAGCGCTGCCAAGTTTTAAGTCTTCGCGCTAAAGAAAAGGTCCTTTCCGGTGTGGCACTTGTTGCTGGGTTGACAAGGAGTAGACTGAAGATTGACATGATGTTTGGTACTAACTGCCTCTCTACAGTCAATGTTTGCATGTGTTTTAGCATGTCTACAAAACACATAACACTCTGGTTTTCCGTGAAAAGTTGTTTAAAAACTACCATTTCAGTTTCCAGGTTCGAAAGGTTTACATCATCGGCGTAAGTCTCTCGTAGGACTTTCATGCCATCATCAGTGCCGCTACACAGGCCCACCCCTGGAATTTCAAGATATTCCGACGAAACTTCATTTTACGGTCGGTGTTTCCAGTGATAAAATCTTGTTTCCAGTGATAAAATCTTTTCACGAATCACTTTATATATAATCGCTTGATAAATATCTTGTTGAAAAAGTAGACAAGTAGAGCTTATTTTTATTCTATTTTCAACCAGAAAGCAATACAACGTCTTCAATGTTTATTTGTTACATGAACATCACATTGTGAATTGACATGACTCACTCAAATGAAAACTTGAAATAAAAAATCATTAGTTTAAAATAAAAAATCATTACTTGGAAAAAAAATGGTTGGGCCATGGCCCCCCCGGCCTCCCCCTTGTCGGGGGGCTGCATTACCATACTGCAATGTCTGCCGCTATGGAGTTGAATAACTGTTTATAATGAAATTACTATTCCAGAATACATATACTAGTTCAGTGAATGTCTGGCTCTTTTTACATACGGCTGTACATATTTGTAAACGCCCCACGAAGTAAACCGGGTAAACTAGAACAGTTGTGATGAGCTACTCACGACTAATTTGTGGGACATTTTAAGGATCGTTGCACGATATTCACCCTAGATAATGCCCTGGACAGAAGGTCTTTCCTGGGCTTGACTTACGTTTCCATACGTTGTCACGTCATCAATATAGATTCAAAATTCCGACAAGTCAAAAAGCCAAACCCTGACAAGTCCAGGTTTACCGATCAATGTATTCAAAATATACTTCGAATTAAAAGACTAAATTTGAGCCAAGGAAGTATAAAGTTAGGTTCGGGTTAGCGGGGAGTTCGAATTAGCCGAGTTCGAGTTATATGATAGTAAATGAGGGAAAATGGGGTCAAATCAAGGGCAATTGAATTTGGTTCGAGTTAGCGGGGAGTTCGAGTTAACCAAGTTCGAGTTAACCAAGTTCGAGTTAGCGAGGTTCAACTGTAACTTGAGTGGCATGCCTTAGGGCAAAGGGTGCTTAATTTTGGCGGGAGCACCCCTGATTAAGCTCTAGCCAATCCGGTATCTGGTTGACGGGTGCTCAGATTTGGCGGGAGCATTCCTGATTGGGCAGGAGCACCCCTGATTAGGCACGGCCAATTGTAAGTCTCGTTCACAGGTGCTCCCGCGAAAGTGAGTACCCGTAATTAAGTGGAGCCAATGAAATTTGTCTTCTCATTCTGTCACCAATTCAAATTTGAAAACAAAACATTGTGTTGGCTCTTAAGCAAACTAGAACAATCTCCCTTGGGTCCCGTCATGGTCAAACTGAAAAAGGTGAAAGTAAATCTTAAGCGTATGAAAATTATTTGGTTTAACGAAGTTTCTGTCGCTCTGGAAGAAGTCGTGCGTAATCCGTCTGGCCAAATGTTAAATTCATAATGAGTTTCACCCCCACGTGACCTGAAGTTAATCTTCACTGTGATTGGTAGAATAGTGTTTGGGGGCAAAACAAACCACAACACTATCACGAATAAGCTGTGTAAATTGACTAAGAGTTATGGTCAATAGTTGCGTTGTTCCTTTTTGCACCAATCGCTGTAAGCCTGGTCCGGGTATTAGTTTTTATTGTTTACCGCTTAGTAAGCCGCGTTTGTTGAAGAAATAGCTTGATCGAGTTCGTTGCGAAAGCATCCCGGTCGACAAGTACACCCGTGTGTGTAGCGCGCATTTCAGTGGGAACCCGAAAAGGATAGATCCTAAAGATATCCCAAGCGTCTTTGCGTGGTCTATACCGACAACTCCAAGACCTATAAAAGGAAGATCAACATTTTCACGAGGTAATGACGACGATACTGCCGAGACAGTTGCGACCGGCCCAAGTGCCAAACTTGTTTTTGATTTTTTTCGTTTTAGAGTAGGTAATTGGAACCATACTGCTGTTACAGTTGTGTAGTTGTGATTGTCTAACGATTGGGAGTGAAACTGTTAGTGATGGAACGCGCTTTTAGCCGTGGGCTATAGTGAGCGTGAGATGGCTACGCTAATGGTATGCCATGTAGAGTTGAGTGAATGAGTATGAGATTTTAGTTTCAGAGTAAATCGTGGAGTATACATTTGTGTTGTGAAGGTGTATTAGTAATTAACACGAGTGCGATACGGGAATTCAAAACCGACCACCCGGCCTTGGGGTTTTACCGACAGTTAGACGGCTACGCAGTTGGCCATGCAGTGTAGAGTTTAATAAAGAAGTATGTATGAATACAGAGAGAAAGAGTAAAAGACGTGTAACATTGTCTCGTACATAAATATCTTGGGACACAACCCTGGACATACGTTTCGGCCTTCTGTGGTGGCCTCTTCAGCAGGGATTTGGGGTTGGCAGTCGATGTTATACAGTCGGAAGAGAAGCGATAATCAGTATAAAATAAAATATAAGTAGATGGAGATAAAATGTGTGCTTACCAGTCTTGTTGTGTGTCTTGAGAAGACCAATTCTGCGTGCCATCGTAATCTTAAGGGGAGTTTACCGCATGTTGAGAGAAGGTGGGCATCCGTGTTGGCATTGGACAGAATGGGAGCGTGAACGAGTTGTGATGTGAAGTTTAAGCAAGTAGTGTTGTTCGTTCCCAGTAAATAAAAGGTGCGCGGGTCAAATATGTACTTTGAGGATAACTGTGACGTGTTGGATCATAAGAGGGTAGTGTTGCGAGCTGGGTTCATGTGTTATTGACACCATGTTGAATATCAAAAAGGTTTTCGTTGTTACTAGTAAAAATGTTTCAGTTATAATCTCTTCTGTGTTATTGTCAGGTCCAGCGTCTTCTTTTAACATACCTATACGACGAAAACCTTTTTGATATTCAACATGGTGTCAATAACACATGAACCCAGCTCGCAACACTACCCTCTTATGATCCAACACGTCACAGTTATCCTCAAAGTACATATTTGACCCGCGCACCTTTTATTTACTGGGAACGAACAACACTACTTGCTTAAACTTCACATCACAACTCGTTCACGCTCCCATTCTGTCCAATGCCAACACGGATGCCCACCTTCTCTCAACATGCGGTAAACTCCCCTTAAGATTACGATGGTACGCAGAATTGGTCTTCTCAAGACACACAACAAGACTGGTAAGCACACATTTTATCTCCATCTACTTATATTTTATTTTATACTGATTATCGCTTCTCTTCCGACTGTATAACATCGACTGCCAACCCCAAATCCCTGCTGAAGAGGCCACCACAGAAGGCCGAAACGTATGTCCAGGGTTGTGTCCCAAGATATTTATGTACGAGACAATGTTACACGTCTTTTACTCTTTCTCTCTGTATTCATACATACTTCTTTATTAAACTCTACACTGCATGGCCAACTGCGTAGCCGTCTAACTGTCGGTAAAACCCCAAGGCCGGGTGGTCGGTTTTGAATTCCCGTATCGCACTCGTGTTAATTACTAATACATCTTCACAACACAAATGTATACTCCACGATTTACTCTGAAACTAAAATCTCATACTCATTCACTCAACTCTACATGGCATACCATTAGCGTAGCCATCTCACGCTCACTATAGCCCACGGCTGAAAGCGCGTTCCATCACTAACAGTTTCACTCCCAATCGTTAGACAATCACAACTACACAACTGTAACAGCAGTATGGTTCCAATTACCTACTCTAAAACCAAAAATATCATTTGCATTTGCTTGCCGACACAGCCCTCGACGAATCTGCATCAGGAACTCAATGACATGGTGAACATGCGCTTGCAGTGATTACAGCGTCGACTCAAATAAGTCTGGCCTTGAGCTTCTGACCAAAGCTTGTTTTCTACATGGTGTTTCACTGCTTTCACAGAACAGGGAGGAAACAATACGTCAACAAAGCAACAACAATTATATTGAATTTCTTGAATAGGAGTTGAATGATCTTAAGGCCAAGGAACTAAACTCCAATAATGTAAAATTGGATAAAAAGAAAGTAAAGTTCCACACTGGTTTTATAAGTCCAGAATTATTTGACATTGGTTTCGGTTACGTTTCGGAAGGGAAAATAAATGGGGAAAGTGAATACACACTTCCTCTGTCTGAGCAGCTCTTGTTGGTGCTAATCAGATTGCTGCAGGGTCTGACTGAGCAACATCTGGCCTGCTTATTTTCTGTGAGCAAACCAACTGTGTCATGAATTTTTGGATTCCTCTAATGTACCGTCGTTTTAAAATCTTAAATATATGGCCTTCAAGAGAGCAGATCTTCAATGCAATGCCAAAGTCTATTCTATTCAAACACCCCTCACTTAGAGTAATAATTGACTGCATTGTCAACCAAAGGGTCCTGACAATCAGCAGATTACAATTTCAAATTATAAAAATTGTAACACTGCAAAGGCATTGATAGGTGTGGCACACACAGGAGCAGTGTCATTTATTTCAGATTTATATGGAAGAAACATTTCTGTCAAAGAAATCACCAAACGATGTGGCATTCTAGACATTTTGGAAAGTGGAGATGAAATAATGGCTGAAAGAGGTTTCCTCATAGAAGATTTGGTTAATCCTCGTGGTATCAGGCTTAACATCCTAGCTTACAGCCGTGGTAGAAGTCATCTAGAACCCCATGAAGTGGTACAGAGTCTAAAAATTGCTAGTACACGGATTCACGTGGAGAGAGCTATTGGTCGAATGAAAGAATTCAAATTTCTAACACATGTGCAATCAACTTATATATTACCATATATCAATGAAATATTTTTTGTATGTGCAATGGTAAACTTTCAAGAACAACTTATCAAGTAGGCATAACCAACCTTGGTAGAATAAATGAGTCTTAAAAACATTCCAGATCATGTAGATTACAAAAAACCCAGTCATTATCTAAACTTGTTCTCACAATAAAGAGATCATTTTCAGTGGCAACCACGAAGTCACACCGGTCACATGGCTGCTGTTGTGACTGTTAACTTTCTTGTATCTGCTTGAATTATTGACGCAGGATATACAGTATATTTTCAATTCTCTTTATTATTTTTGCCACATACTGAACCAGTTATCTTCCCTTTCCTTACTTCAAATCATAAACTACATTGAGATTGTAACTGAGTTTCATTAAAAATCGTCGTCCTTTCCTCACTCGTTTTGTTTAAGCTTTGCCTAAACTTTACTCTTTGTTCCATGACTGTGGATAATAAAGTCAAGCTCTTTAATATGATATTAAACAGCTTGACTGCGACACGGACGTGTCGCCAATCACTGCATCACCACTTCTAGTAGCAGTCTCAGTCTAGTAACGTTACATTGCGGTAGAAGAATTTAGAACTGTCAGAATGGCGAATTTCTTTGTAGGGTTTTCTTCCCGAAATCTTCCTAATCGTGATTTCAAACTTTCCACTGCTTCTCTGTCCGATTGGATAATTTCTCCAACAATTTGATTTGGTTCCCTACCTTGTAGACTCCTTCCATTTTGAATTTGGCACCTTTGTTGAGATTCTCTAGTGAAAAATCAACTTCACAAATTTTCTTTGGGGAAAGGCGCCTCTTTCTGGGCTGATTCCATTTTTGCAGAAGATCTGTGCAAGAAATTTCGTCGTTCTCAGCTAGGAATAACCCACTGAAGTCTTCGAGCGCGTAACAAACCGCAGCAAAGTGTTTACAAGACGTTTTAGGGCCTTTTCCCGCAACGCAACCACATTTCCCAAACTGGATGTCACAAGTTGTATTGTGTACACGCATTAGAATGTTATAAATACGATCATTTCGCATTTCGGGCAGACAGTCACATTTCACAATAACAGTCTCATAGCCATTTTTAGTTTCATCTTCTGCACGTGGTCTTTTTTAAACATTTGGAAGGAAGACTCCCTGAAGCCAATAGTTGTAACTGTTGTAATTCCGTCGGCGACAATCGCCGATGAAGCCTTTCAACAATTACAACTATATAGAAACGCGTGTTGTAATTGTTGTAATTCAATCGCCGACAAATCGGAAACTGTAGTAGAAGTTGAATGAATGAACCATGCAAACCCAATTTATTGCTGGATGTTGCTGATCATTTTGTTTGCACTAGTGCATGTGGTAGACTTGAGTCCACAGCAGTTTGTTGCGATTTAATATGAAATTTCTTAATAGGTTTTCCAAGTTTTTGATTTAGATTCTAGTTACAGCTAGATTAGTATTGTTGTACTTGTACAGTAATCAAATCATTATTCATGTGAATCCATGTGAATTATGTTGCTTGAAGCTGCCTTGTGAGTTGGAGATGAGGGACAACTTTTGTCTCCAAGTTAAAAGAAAATTAGTTAGATTTTTTCTTTAAAGTGTTCACAGAGCTCAATCTGCTGTATGGCAGATTATCCCGTTGATTAAAGTCATATTTTTACTCTTATTAAGTGCATAGCAAAGTACTACAGTAAAGTTCGTTATTGTTGTCTTGAAAAGAGAACAAAAGCCAGCCTTTATCATACAAAATCAGAAAAAGTTAAATGAGTTTGTCTTCTTCCAACAACAGTAAGAGCCCAAATCTAATCTACAGTAATATTGGATAACCTACTTAGTCACTGCATGCATTTGTGTAAGTGTTTACCAATCCCTGGAAAACCAGTAGAGTCAATTGTGGTGAAAAACTAAATATATACCCAGAAAAACAGACATGCAAACATATCCTGTGTAAAAACTGGAAAGCTTATGACTTCTTTATTCAAATGAACCCTATCATCATGGTTACTAGTGGGAATCTCTAACCACTAAGCAACAGCAGCTAAGATGGTCAACCAAAGGTTACATGTGTCAACCCATCTATCACCTGAGAAATAGTGAGATGTTCAAACTACTGAGATACAAAGGCAAAGGTTGTTAAGGAAAGGTGTTTATCAATGTGTCGCTGACCTGGCATTAGCAGTAAAATCTAGGATCCAAATCAACATATTAACTTTAAGACAATGAAGGCAAGTCATATACAAGAATATCTCACTGAAATGCAACTACAAAAACCTTACTATGAGTTTCCATGTTAGAACTCTTCGAATAAACGGCCAAGTTTGATTTCCACACATTTCGATTCAAGTGTTCAAACACATGTACAGCATTAGCTGGAAATTTGCAGTTCAATACATCCTGGGGTTTTATTAGCTATAACTGAATCAGGGAGTTAGGCAAAACACAACACAGAAAGTCGGCTAATAATAAGGGTTACTTAAAAAGCAATGACAGAAACAAATACACAAGAGCCTCTTACAGACTCGATAGTCATTTATCGAATTCTGAAGCAAGTATACAAACGGGTGCATTTTGCAAAATAAAGCATTTGCAAACCAAAAACAAATTCAGAACACTTGTTTATTACTTTTAAGAACCTTAATTTGGCTGTCAAGTCATCTCAACCTCCCTGAAATTGGCGAAAAATACCGGTTAACCGCTACACCTCCTATTTACGCCTTATTGTTTGGGACCTGGTTGGGTCCTTCCAATATGGCCACCGCTCCTTCACTTCCGGCTTCACTTTTTGAGCGCAGTTGCTCTACTGATCTAGTCCTATTTAGAGATCAGTAGTTGGAACGATTCTGCCATATCACTTCTAGAATAATTAAGATCAAGGGAAAGTTTGTGGAATACCAAGGCAGATTCCTATAGAGACCGAAACAAAAAAACCCAAAAAAAACAAACTGAATACGAAGAGATTCTTCAGCTAATGAGAGATGAAGTTCCTGGTTTCGATCTTGCCTTGCTAAAAGGTAAAGTATGTCTTAAGTAAACTTGAAATCATTAAAAATCTACTTCATTTATGATTGAAGGAATATAGATACTTTAAGTTCAGAAACAAAAATATTGTGATGTTAATATGTGCCAACATATATATATATATATTCGTGAAAACTTTTAACAAGTTGCTTTGTTTCAACATCCAGTAGATCTCTGGTTGGCACACGAATAACAAAAGCTGACGACAAGTGAAGTATCGTTGTTTTTTGTAATTTTAAGTATATTGTCAATGACGTGTGCTAAATATTTAATCTTTATTTTGCTTTTAGGTAAAATCTAGAGTCTGCGAACCTGGTATAGAGAAGAAGTTAGTAAAGTCTGAAGGCACTGGAGGTGGTGCAAGTGATATCCATGTCCCAAAATGGAGGCATTTTGATGAATGTTCTTTCCTAGAGGATGTCATTGTGTCAAATCATCCAACCCTTTCCAATGCCATGTCATATGAATCTCCTAATAGACCGAGTGGCAGTTCTACTGGTGATCGTGATAAAACAGAAAGTGAGACGAGCACACACACTATATCAAGTAGTCAGCAACCAAACAGGAAGAAAAAAAATGGACAGTGGATGGAAACTGCGGCATCAGCTTTAAGCGAGCTAGCCAAAGGAGCAGCTAGATCTACCAAGGGAGATGATGAATGGGCGATCTTTGTAAGAGATGTTGCCAATTCTATACGTGGAATGAAAAATGGGGGCTTACAACGTCGTGTGAAATTTGTTGTCCAAGCAGCTATATTTCAAACAGCAGAGCAAGCAATACAACAGCAAGCCTCCCAATCTGCAGCAGCTTCAAATCCTTATACCTGCTTTAATACATACCAAGACAATGGCACTAATTACTGTAGCTTTTAGTTTGCAGGGTTTTTTATCTTCAAAAGGTTCCCTGTGAACCTAAATACACTTTGCTGCATGTACAAAGTAACTGACAGTCTGTGTGATTAATAAACCAGTGTTATTGTACTAAGTTTTTTGATATTTTACTATGGTATGTTGAGTTAATATTTTATGTTTGTTCATTTTGCCTTTTGCTTTTAACACAGTTAAACAGAAGTGCAATTGCATGTTATAGAAGTATGAGAAACAAAAGTCATACTTACTATGAATTTTCTACTGTATGGTTAATTTTGAGCTCTAAATAAAATACAACTTGCATGGGATAAGAGTCACTCCGTCTTAGCCCAATGAAAGTCTACAGCACCATCAGAAAACAAGTATTCTTTTTAAATTTCGAGTACTTCTCTGGCTTGTAGGGTTGATGGCCTCCCACCTGGAGCTGGTCTTATCTTTGTAACAGCACTAGAATTATCTATCAGGTTTCGCCAGCTACCTGGTGTAACATTGCCCAGTTCATCCTCACTATCCAGGAATCCTGGGGGGCTATAGATCCCAACTTTTTTTGTCATGAAGGAATTGTACAGAACAAGACATGCTCTGACAACCTGCATTGCATTTGTAATGTATAATTCCATTGTTAGCGGCAATACTCTGAACCTAGCACAAAGTAAGCCAAATGTATTTTCTACTATTTACCTGGCCCTAGAAAGCCGATAGTTGAAAACTTTTTTAATGCCCATGGCACTTCGATGTGGACATGGCTTCATAAAATTTTCATCCAGTGCAAATGCTTCATCACCTAAAATGAAATAGGGAATGTCAGAAACTCCATTCTGCCCTACTTTGCCTGGTGAAGGGAGATATTCAGATTTACACATTGCCCCAAGACCACCATGTTTAAAAATTCCTCCATCGGACCGACTGCCCGCTGGACCCAAATCAAAAGCAATAAACTGTGCATTTGGATCTGCAATTGCTAACAAGACAAAACTAAATTGTGTTTTGGTAATTGAAGTACTCAGGACCAGTTTTGGGTGGAGCTTTAACATTGATATGTTTTCCATCAACAGCTCCAACTGCATGAGGGAACTGCCACTTGGATTCGAATTCGTTAGCCAGCTGTAACCATTGTGATCGTGAGGATGTCACCCTCATGTACTCTTGTTTTAGAACATCATACAAAGCTTGACACACCTCTGGAACAAACTCAGCAATTGAAGGCACAGATATACGAAACAGGGGTGGATCCAGACCGGTTCACTGGGTTTCCGGAAACCCATCAAATTTTCCTAAAAAATGAGCATGCACAATGTATTTGCTTTTATTGTGTTTATTATAGCTTCTCTCGCTGGCACCAGCGGCCCGCCAAATTTGGCGGAATTACCCGCAAAATCGAACCGAATGAGCGTGGAGGATTCGCGTATGCCGTGAGCCATGGCGTGGAAACTCGGAAACCAGTGCTTCTTGCGCGAAGCCTACGGAAACCCATCGAAACTTCATATTATTGGCTAAAACCTCACAGGCAATTAAAGTGAACCCATCGAAACTATATTTTAATATTGGTCAAGCACCTTGAATTAATTAAAGTGAACCCATCGCAAACCCATCATCGATTAGTGCTACAATGTGGCAGCGTGTGGACAACCTGTGTGTCGCAAAGAAGATTGTTCTCCTTTTGATATTGGGCTCGTTTACGTGACGATTGGCCGATTCTCTCGGCAGAAAAATTGCGCTTTATTCAGGATATCTGGAAACCTGACCAGCTCTTTCTATTTCCGCCAGCTTCTGAGAATGGTGGAAAACATCGACGGTTCAGGTATCAATGGCTAGTGCGCTTCCCATGGCTATCAAATGATTTCAAACTATTTAGCCTTCCTATCTGCCATTCTGCTGTTGTATGAAAATTATTTTGAACTATTTAGCTTTCTTACCTACCATTCTGCTGTTGTATGCAGATAATTTAGAAACTATTTAGCCTTCCTTCCTGCCATTCTGCTGTTGTATGAATATAATTTGGAAACAATTTAGCCATTCTTCCTGCCATTTTGCTGTTGTATGAATATAATTTTGAACATTTAGCCTTCTTACCTACCATTCTGCTGTTGTATGAAGATAATTTTGAACTATTTAGCCTTCCTACCTGCCATTCTGCAGTGATATCAAGATGATTTTGAGCTACTTAGCCTTCCTTCCTGCCATTCTGTTGTTTATGAAGATAATTTTGTACTATTCAACCTTCCTACCTGCCATTCTGCTGTTGTATCAAGCAACTGAAGTCAATTTTGAATTAATTCAAGATTCTGAAGTATTGGTATGTGCCTCTTGCTAAGCTTGGGTACAAGATCCACCTGAACCTAGCTGTATGGTACAACTATTTGTGATGAAACTTCCAGGGAGGTGCTCCATAAATCAGTTTTGCAGCCCTTGTGCTACAAAAATGATTTGTAAAATACTATCCTTGGAAAATTGTGGCCTCCTAGGTTTATAGAGTATATCTGTTGGAAGACATAAGAGATGCTAAAATGGTACAATTTGAGGAATGAAGGTACCTGCATGTTTTCATGAAGCGTCTTCTAAAAATGCAGGAACTTGCATTTCCGAGCATCTAGAATTTCAAAATTTTCCGGGGGAGCATGCCCCCGGCCTCCCTAGAATTCTCGCGCCTGCGGCGCTAAGAAACCTCTCACTAAATTTGCTGGATCCATCTCTGCGAAAAGACATATCTTAGTTGTGCATATTATTTACTAGAGGCCAGAAAACGTAGAGTGACACAATTTATCGTGTGCAGATATGGAATCTCGTATAGTAGTGTTTTGCTTTGTAATGTAGGGTTTAACCTTTTCAAGAACTTCATCAAACAAACTGACATCCATGTTGCAACGGAAATTGAAAAACGTTTGATAAACACCAACTATACAAGCCATACATCATACATCTGTTGTCAAATATGTTTACAAAACAGTATTGTACTAACCGAAAAAAGTTGTGAAAACTTCATTTGTTTCTCTTAACTCTTGCACTAAATTACTCGAAAAACCTTGAGACTGACGACATCTTTGCGTTGCCCAAGGGCGAACCCACCACCTCCGTTTCATGTATCTCTTCGAGTGCTCATATTGCATAAGCATAGCAAAACCCAGACCAAAAGCAAGCAACTTTTTTCTCTCGTCAAATAACCATAAGCCATGATCAAAAATAAGAAAATGGTGCTCTGTGTTTTCGTCGTCCGTTGTACAATTGTATTGCTGGCTACAACAGAAAACTTGTCGATGAAAACTTGTTTATTCATTCACACAGGCATATAAAACTTGTCAAAGAAAACCTGTTCATACACACAAGCTTTTTAACTTTTCAAGGACACTTGTCATAGAAAACTTGCTAGTCTGTAACGCCCTTAATTTGAGCGGAGCCAGGCCAGGTCCAGGTAAAACCCTTTCACACTAGCAAAATTAAGGCCTAGGCCAGGCCCAGGTCATGTCTAGGCTAGGTAAAACCCGTTCACACTATCAAAAATCTTGGCCCACATGTAATTAATTGTCTTTTCACAAACGGGTGTATATATATATATATATATACAGGTATATATCGCTTACCTCAAAAAGTCACTACAGCCTGTTTCATCTTATGCTTAGAGGAAAAGCAAAATGCCGCTTATGCTTAGAGGAAAAGCTATTAATCTTGAAAGGACGTAAAAAGAACATCTTAAATAAACGATCAGAGCTTTTCAGCACATGCCGACATGTAACACAACACCATCTGTGAACTTGCAAATATTATAAATGTGTGAATAATTAAATAATCTGTCAGTTGCCTGATGATCGCCTGAGCGCGTGAAACTCAGAGTAGCGACAGCAAAATTTTGTCTATTTTACTTCTTTATTCGCTCTACTGGTATGGTATTGAACGCTCTTCATTTTCAAACCAACACTACAACCTTTCTGGTCCTCACCTTTGGTTTATATATATATATATATATATATATATATATATATATATATACAGTCAATTAATGTAGCATTTGAACTTACCAAAGAAAGGTATGTTTACCTTGGATAACTGTGGAGTTAAGCGAATATTTTAATTCAGTATGAATGAATAGATATTTATACAAGTAGAGTCATAATGTATCTCCCCCTGAATAAAATCATGTGGCGTAATAAGCTGCCGACGACAGTATGCATTTTACGTAATTTGAATTTTTAATGACATCTGTGAATATCTAACTTTCTTTGGACAACCTTTTTTGCAAACAGGTATATACATATATGTATATTATTATGTATATGTATATGTATGATTTATTATGGTAAATTTTATTTTCAGATATTTAGCACCCAGGTTTGTGTAGTCTTGATATGACTAATGTCGTCGGAAATTAATTTATTTGGCACGAGAAATAGTAAGTGTCTGGGCCAATGTAACGGTCTGACGTTTCAGTATCCTACTCACATACCATCTTAACATATCTAAAGGTTTCCACAATATATTTATAAATATATCGTTATAGTTGCTTTCAGGCTTTAATTATACTTTTAATTAGAAATTTCAGGTTCTTGTCTGACGCACTTCAGTCTTGGTACTGCAATATTTTTTATCCATTTTTTTTTTTTGTTTTCGACATGATAACACACTTATGTCTGAGTCTATCCGGACAGGAAAATCCCAGAGAACTACACGCACTTAACAATACATTATTTTACATAACACAAGTTATGGTTGATTTGTGTTAAAAATGTTTCAAATTTCAAAATTAAAAAAGTACAAACAAACTTTGTGTAATCTATGGAAATTACATCTTGTTGATAGCTTTTTCAAATAAAGCACCTCCACATTATTGAAAATTCAGGACTTTGGACCACGTGTGTTTACGTTATCTCCTCTATCGTCACGAAGAACGCACAAACGGGCGTACATATACGCTGTTGCGTCTTTGATGAATTGAGTGCATAATGTTCTAGCATAATTCAGTAATTTAAATGCAGAATCGTCGTATAGCAACCCAGATGTGGTTGCCTACGAAGCTATTTATTTGATGAACAATATGTTAAAATTTTCTCATACAAGCAACTATTTAATGTTTACAAGTTTTGTGTAAATCTAAAAGCCTAAAGGGCAGGATTCAATTATAGATGCCACTCTGTTCAGTTTTGTATTTTGAAAAACATGTGGGTTGCAAAAGTCTGCGCAATTGAACAATGACGGAAATCTATCGCATCAGTACTTGAAAAACTTCGCGGATGTCGAGAAGAAGGAATGCAAAACAAATAATATAATCCATAAACATGTTGGTACGCCCACGTGCTGATTTCTATCTTAAAATAATAGATAAATAACAGATGAATCGATTCCATCTTCAGATGACCTTCCCCGAACATCCAAGCTAAAATAGTGGTAAGTTCTTGATTTCTTTGATCTTTCAATTTCTTCGCCAAAAAAAGTTTTATCATGCAAGAATCCTACATTTAAATAATTAATTTTTTATAACCTAAAAATTTTCATACGACATTAGAACAATGTGAAGCTAAATAGATGTATTGAGGACGAAAATATGCTTTGAAAGAGAAAATCTACAAAAGAGAAAAGTGTAAGATAAAAGTTAAAGTTAATAGGTAAAGCACTTCCATGATGGTACCATTTTTGATGTCAGGTAATCAGAAATGTTTTAGACCTCTGATTTCTCTATTTGTTTATTGCTATAGTCTGCTTTTGATTTCGACTGAAGGGGGCAGTCAATATATTTAGGGATCTTTTGCTTCTTTCCTTCCATAATTCTTCAAATTGAGCTTGCTGGTGGCCCAAGACATTCATGGAGTTTTCCTACCTGCCATGTTTTCCACCACAATAAAGCAAATTGGTGCGCTTTTTAGGTATTTTAAGCGGTTTTTGTAGACCATACCGTCAAATTAGATAAATAAACCCAAGGCCTATACTAAATGAAAGGACGTTCTTTGGACTTGTTTACGAAGAGATCAATTATTCGTGAGAATTTTGCGTTTCAGAAAGGTTAGGGGTTATTAAAGTTGAAAATTAGAATGCTGCAGGCCTTGAAATGAAATTCAAAACTCATAGGAACTTTAATAAAACCTATGGTCAGCTTTTTAGTTGGTAATTATACGAGCGACGTTTCGGGAGAGTAATTATGTGAGACTGCATGAAACAGTTTTCTGTGCGATGTTAATTTGAAATTATTTAAAAAATTAATTTCACGTCGCTGCTTAAACCCACTGAACTTTAATGACTGTAACAAAAATTTGGTCAAAACAAATGTGTTAACGGCAGCAAATATGCTGTGTTTCTTTTGCCTTATTAGGTTTATCAGTAACAATTTGTCATGAAGGCAGCGGGATTCGGACTCGTTTTGTTCATTTCAGCGATTCTATTTGGCTTTGCACTCACAGATGTACAATCAACAGGCTGGGCTAATGGATCAGGTAAAGTGCTTATATTGCTTCGCGTATGCTTTCTGGAGCCTTGCAAGCTTAAAAACCGCTGGAGGGCACCTACGCTTTTCTATGAACTTTGTTGTTTTCTTCACATACGCTTTCCTGCTACCTCTAAGATTATGTTGATTAACTGAGATAAAACATTAGCCCGCTTGAAGCTTTTGGCCTTATTTCTTTCCACAAAGTAAACCAAATTATATAAGTTTTAGCCTGAACTGAAAGAAGACGAAGTATTACTTTACTCCCTATCTAAAACACAATACAGAAAGATATGCAGATAATGTCTTAATGTTCTCGCGATTATTCCATACATAAACCCTACGCATCTGAACGCCATTCCACATCCAAATTTTGTGTCTGGTCAATATTGATGTCCGGTACTTCCGATCATGTATATTTAAAACAAAATTGCCGAGTAATTCCATAAATCACAGTTAAACAAGAGTTCTTCTTGAACAGTAAGCTCAGAATATGGCAACGTCGCTATACTATTAGAAACTGATCCAACTATTTTACCTCAAAATGATATTGGCGATTCATTGTGACCAGGGTAAATGGAAGCACATTTGCACTGCTCACAGAGCAAATTTCAAACACCCATTGGAACCTGTATTTTCAGCAGTTACAGAAATGAAAAATGAAGGGAATTTTTAATTTTTATGATATTTTAAGGGAATCATGGCAGCCAAATATTCTATTATTAACAATTTAATTTTCTCAACAGATTTGAGATATTATTTAGCTTTACTAGCCCCGTTAAAATTCATTTAACTCTTTCTCGGCGGGATAAGACTTGGATTGTTTCAATAATTCAATACCTCAATACTTCAATACTTTATTTAACTACGTATCGATAAGAGTTTTCAATAAACTCATCAAAACGTGAAGTTGAATAAGACAATAAATACGGAGGAAAATAAGTACTTTAAGAGTATATAATATATATATATATACGCACTTTGCGCACGCTCACTAGTCTACAGTTAGAGCACTCTGGCATGGCTTAGATGTACCACATGTGTGGGACATTTGAGTTGCCTATATAATATAGGCTTCTCCATCCTGCTCGTCAGCGCTACACTGATGAGGCCTAGTAGGTCGAAACGGTTCCGCCTGTAGTTATATATATATATATATATATATGATGAAAAGTTTGTTCTCAAGCTTTATGTCAGAAAATTTCTGAGCTCCCCAACGGGAATCGAACCCGTGTCTCCCGTTGGGGAGCTCAGAAATTTTCTGACATAAAGCTTGAGAACAAACTTTTCATCATAAACATATCCAAGCTTACAAACATCTACACTCAGTAAGATGAAATTTACTCATACACACAATATCATCATACAGGTATGTTCAGCTTTCAAGTACGAAAGAGGCATATCAATATTATGAACCAGGTCTCTAATTAACATCATGTTTGCCGTCTGAGACTCTATAGTCTAGTGGTAAAACAACCATACCGGCAATCGGGAGACACGGGTTCGATTCCCGTTGGGGAGCTCAGAAATTTTCTGACATAAAGCTTGAAAACAAACTTTTCATCATAAACATGTCCAAGCTTACAAACATCTACACTCAGTAAGATGAAATTTACTCATACACACACACACACACACACACACACACATATATATATATATATATATATATATATGGGTAAAGTTCATCTTACGAAGTGTAGATGTTTGAAGCTTGGATATATGTATGATGAAAAGTTTGTTCTCAAGCTTTTATCTCAGAAAGTTTCTGAGCTCCCCAACTGGAATCGAACCCGTGTCTCCCGTAGGTAAAACAACCGTACCGGCAATCGGGAGACACGGGTTTAATTTAAAAATTATACATATATATATATATATATATATATATATATATAATTTTTAAATTAAAAACGACATTGTATAAAGTTGACGTTATACTTAAAATAAATAAATATAAAAATATAACATATATAAAAATATAAATACATAAAAAACTTAGCTGAAGGAAGACGAACTAATATATATATATATATATATATATATATATATATAAAAGAAACAAAAGGAGACTTCTTATATATTATTTATTCCAAACGTTTCGCTGTCTCTCTAATATACATGGTTTCGCAGGTTGAACATGAAATTTCGTAAACAGCATTCTTGGTTAAACAACGATTGGGTTTGATGGCTAATTTGCAAGTCTCACAATCATCAGAGCAATTAAGTTTTTCTCGAGACGGAGAAAAGGTTCTAGACGATGGTCTGACAATCATAAAATGAATCTTAATATTATCGATGCCCGACCGGCGTATCACATTGCAAGCGCGTCGTTCAAATTCTTCGTTATTGAACGGATGATTCAAATAAATATATTTCTGCTCATTATCATCTTCCTGATGTATATTGTGTAGAGCACGTGTTACAACGGCTTTAAAAAAAACTTCCTCGGATGCCCATTGCTAAAAAACAATTCTGTAATTTTACCAAGCAATTTCTTACGTGAGATAGAGTCAGTAGAACATTTAATGGCTATATCCGGACATTTTACCTCAAACGTATTCATCATACCGTATTGCGAACAAAATAATCCGCCATGTAAGTAATGTTTCGTTCCTTCGTGCGTGGAAATCCTTGAAAGTTATACGTCATAGCCTTCGAGCAGCTAACATTCTTGCTCATACTACCAATTCATGCCTAGCAGAGAACTTGACGTTGAAACACAGCAGACAGTGGCTACAACTGGCCATTGACATTCAGTATGACCATTTACGCAAGATTCGCCGCCATGTCTTCCCGCTGAGTTACCAAGAAGACCAAGAAATAACAAGTTCACATACAGTGTACCTCTGCATGTCTTGCTGTGGGCATATTCTCAGATACAGTACCGGTAGATGGGACAATGCCTTCAGTCATCCATTGCTCTAGCCTACATGTACATTGTAGACCATCTTAATCCTAGTTTGGATGGTCTGTGGCACAGGCTACCATAATGATTGCTCCTATTATTCTAGGGATGCACCAGAACTTGGTTCCGGCTGGTTAGATCTGGCTGGAACTCTGATTTTTCTAAGTTCTGGTTTCAGCTGGAACTAGTGAAAAATGTTCAGCTAGAACCAGAACGTTTAAATAGATTAATGATAAGAACAGTAGTCCATAGTAACAACAACAGTAGTCCTATTTCTAAAATAGATTTTATGGTTTATATAAACACAACAGTTAAAACTAAATTGTAGATGTGACATCATTAAATTATCTATTCCACAAGCTCTACAATGTCAAACTTATTGAGTGCAAAAAATACTCTTAACTTATAGTCTTATAACAAAGGTTAGATTACAAGTGCAAGGTACAAAACAGTATTTTTGCTCAAAAAATATTACTCAATGGCAGCAAAAAGCAACCTGGAATACACATTACACAAACCAACATCTGTACTGGCATACTTTGACAGTTTAATTTTGTGGTTATGTCATTTGTGTGACTAATACAGAAACAACAAAAGTTATAAAACATAAGACATAAAACTAGTTTTTATTTGTAATGGGAATTTGAAGGACAATTTTAATAATTTCTTATTTGGCATTATTGCTGGGCATTACTATTTGTTCTAATATTAAACAAGGAGTTATTTTCACTTTTTGACCACTGAATTCTACATTGACAATGTCCAACTGAGTAACATCATCTGCTTTGTGGTTCAATTAGAAAGATACTACTTCAATTTTCAGTTCCGGTTCCAGCTGGAACCAATTGGCTGGAACTATTTTCAGTTCCGGCCAGTTCTAGTTCCGGCCAGAACTTTTAAGTTTGGTTCCAGTGCATCCCTATACTGTTCACACATTTTGAGATTTGAATGCTCAGTTCACTGAAATGCCTAACAGTTTGGTAAGCTGACCAGAATTACTGTTATTAACATCATGTGTTTCTTCTTCAAATTTCTGATTACATCTTCATCAATGTGACCAATGGAGCTGTGAAAAATTAACATTGATGTCCAACTAAATATTGGAACTGGCCACTTTTGCCAAAGTTTCTGCCCAAACTTCCATACCATCACAATCTTTCCATTTTTCTGACAATGAACCACCACATCTTTGAACAGCTTTTGTTTGGAAATAGTTTGCTTAAGTTTTCTACTGTTTGCAAGCAAGCAAGGACAACAGTAAAACAGGTTGTTTTGTGACCAATAGTTGAGGCCTGAATGGTTTCAGTTTGGTTTCAACAAAATCATGAACAGTCATTTGTTTCGACTGGTCTTTTGCTTTTAAACAGATCGTGACAGTGGTAACAGCTCTGCTGGATTCATGCTGTGAAATAACCCAGTCCTTTAAGGCTCTCATTAGGTATTACCTGTAAAATGAAGATGAGAGCCCAGCTCAAAATTCGGATGTGATAATTATGTTTTATAGCAAAATTGACTGTTAACTTGTGTGTTAACTTGTGTTAACTGGCATTATTCCAATTTTTATATTATATTTTAACATCAATTTTTGTATGCCATTTAATGCCATTATGTATTTAATTTGACCTTACGGAGATATTTTGTATTGGTTATGAAGAGCCACTTTGAGGAACTGCTACAATAAACTTATTATTATCATAATTATTCTTATTAAAATTTGATTTATAGTTTCTTTATGATAGAAACCTTACCTGTATGTTACTGCACTCTATGTAGTCAAGGTACCAGAAAAGGAAAATGGTTTGATATATAAACATTAGTAAAACCAATTTTCAAGTATATATTCAATTTTGTTTTTCAGGTGGCTATAAATATCCCACTGCCCATATGGTTATGCCTAGCAAAATAGCTGAGGCTATGAGTGATGTCAATTTAACATGCTATAGTTTTGGTGATGCCATTAAACATATATGGTTTAAAAATGGACGTATATTACCTCAAAGTCAGGTAAAGTTACGTACCAGCAGAACAGATCGTGGCTTAACCCTCCAGGAAAGCATTTTACTTTTACATCACGTTACTCCAGCAGATGGTGGTGAATATGTTTGTAAAGTCAACTCATCATTTGCTCCAGGATACCAACACAATGCAACTGCTATTCTTCAAGTAACTGGTAGGTTTTATGCACAGTATTATGCAACTTTATTTTATAATTTTCTATTACTATATGAGCCAGAACTAACCCATTCAGGTCTGGTCCTGAGTGTCAGCCATGAACATGATCATTTTCTAAAATGTACCAGGCATATTCAACTTGACTTTACTGGGAAAATTTTAAGAAACTCAAGGCCCAAAATAATAAAAATGTGCAGAGTGATTGTACTATTTAGTTGTTTATTGATGTTGTAGGTGCTTGTGTCCGGTCTTTCATTCTCCTCTGCATTCCCAAATCGTTCATTGTACAGTGAACTCCCCCTTAACGGACACCTCTCTAAGACGGACACCTCTCTAAGACGGACACCTCTCTAAGACGGACACCTCTCTAAGACGGACACCTCTCTAAGACGGACACCTCTCTAAGACGGACACCTCTCTAAGACGGACACCTCTCTAAGACGGACACCTCTCTAAGACGGACACCTCTCTAAGACGGACACCTCTCTAAGACGGACACCTCTCTAAGACGGACACCTCTCTAAGACGGACACCTCTCTAAGACGGACACTAAATTTGGTCCCGGCCGTTTATTGATTATTTTACTATAACCAAACTCTAAGTCGGACACCTCACTAAGAGAGACAACGGACACTTCAGGCGGAAAAAGCTGATTGATAGGATTTTCGTAATGAAATTGCGATATTTCACAGTAACGGAAACGACTTGCGTTCAAAAAGTTAGCACATTCTTTGTGGTATGTTTAGCAACCAGACATACATTATTATGTTCGACAGACAATAACAGTAAACTATATTACTGCAGCTTTATCAGAACACGAAAAGGGAAATGTCCTGAGGTTAGCCCCATATGTAAAGGATTCCCGAAAAATGGTTAAGAAGGAAAGGCTCTAAGTCCTCCGCTTTTTGCATGAAGTGTCGCCACAATCACCAGATTTTGTCTTCCGCTTTCTGCCGGTCTTTGTCTCCAGGTTTCACAATAGTCGCTTCTTTTAAGATAAGTTCGCTCAGCCATCTCACGGCGAGTTTGTTCCCATTAATGGTGTATCTGCAAGGGACTTCTAAGCCGTATCCAGCTCAGCGATTTACTTTCTTTCCCGTTATTTCGCACAATACAGTACTTCCACGAGTAAGCAAATTTTGGCTAAAGTAGCGACAAAACGACCGAGGCACATGACCAGCCACTGAAAAAGAAGATTACTGAAAAGAAGATATAACTGCTGGTAGATTGCAGTGACGACGATGACGACGATTTCGATATGGATCCGCCTGTGTCTTCTATTAAGTCAGTTGCTGAAGCTCTCCACCTGGTTGACGAGTTAAAGATTTACTTGCATCCGCAGAAATTGTTGGCAAAAAACCTCGAAGATGCGAGGCTTTCACAATAAAAACAGTCTGCAATAACTGGCATTTTTTTATTCAAGACAGCTGTTACTTTTGCGGCTCAGTTTTATACATTTACATTTTGAACATCAACATTATGCATTCTTGATCTTGTTTATTTTTACAATCAGTTTGACGCATTAGAGTAGAATAAAGATTTTATTTGGGGTACTTTTTGAGTAAAATTAACAAGGAACCGTTGCGCTGTCGTGTAAATGCTTTCATACAGATGGCCGGTGTCAGATGACGTAATTTCTTTCTAAGACGGACACCTCTATAAGACGGACAGTAAGAACGGTCCCGAAGGTGTCCGTCTTAGAGGGACTTCACTGTACTGTAAATTCTCATCACTGTTTGGGATGGTTTGTTTTTCATGTTTCCATCAAGTGATGGGAACAAAGCTTTAGAATGTTATTTTTAAAAAATTGTCATAATAGTAACTCCTAAAATAATTATTTTACCCTTGTACTGTATATATTCTGGATGAATCCATTTTATTGCTGCTGATCACCAGAAAATGGGTTGGTAATATTTCCCACATAATATTATGTCACATTTGTATAGTAGTGCTAGCAGTTTTATTGTAAATATTCACTGTAATTGTTGAATTTGTTTTTCAATAGTGAAAGCTCTTGATTGGAAAGTTCATGATGAATATTATAGCTTTTACGTTCGTGATCCATTGAAATTTGACTGCAGTCTAACTCAGCCGTGGATTAATGTTTCATTATGGCGTGAGGTTAACGACAACAGTCCGTACAAAGTATTAATTCCTGGTGGCAACCTTCGACAGAGTAATCAGATATTTAAAATTGATCAAGTTACCATCCACGATAGTGGTCGTTATCAATGCCGAGCTGCGAACATAAAGTCACGTACCTTGATTGTTCATGTTTTGACAGGTAAGTGACCAACTGTATGCAATACTGGTGTATGAATACTGGTTAAGATTTTAAATTTCATATCTTGTTGAAATATGGTAGCACTTCTATTATTTTAAGTTTCTACCAACACTGAAAGTGTCAGAACCGCTGTACTGTTGTTAGAACAGTCAACGCTTTTACAATGCATGTAGGGAAGATACCAAATTAGCTAAGCCCTTGCCAGAAATTTTATGATAGAAGTTTTTATTCTTTAGATTACAAATGGGATATACATAACAAGCAACAAAAATAAGAATTTAGTCACATAAGTAAGAAAGGCGGTCAGTCATTCATGCAGAGATTTAACCCTTAAACGGTCAGTTTCCGATATATAGGATAATTAAGGACCAAAGAATTAGTGAGAACAAAGGAAAAATCAAGAAAGCACAAATGACAAAAGAAAAATATATTAAAGCGTTAATCCTTTAAACACCCAGCGCACTCAAATTTTCCAGATTGTCAGGAATTGTTTCGTGGCTCTGCCTTCTTCAGCAACCTTCAATTCCTGGCTACGCCCCTGCATTGAGCCGATACAGACGTCTCGTCGAAACTGCGTTTCTAGTGTTACTGAACAGTAAGACTGCGTCAACCAGGTGGTTATTTTCTGAAGATTTTGATCTTGTCAAAAGTCGGCCAGATTATTTTTTATGTTGTGGTTTATTAAGACAAGTACTGTATGTTTGTATTATTAATTGTATATACTACAACTTAAAGGTGTATACTAGAGCTTACCCATTCATTGAAGCCGTCCCATTACTGTAATAAAACCGACCATTTCAAGGCAAAGTATTTCACTAATTTCTTTTCAATTAATATAGATTTTTTGCTTGTACTTTTTAATGTTTTATTCTTATTTCTTTTGATTTGAAATCAGCTAACGAGGTATTTTACTTATAGATGGAATTCCTCGACCAACACCGCAGATAAGTAGGACTGACGGGAAAAAAATTGAGCTTGGTGATCTTGTGAAGTTGCAGTGTACAGCAATTGGTCAAGTTGTTCTAAAGTGGTTTAAGATGCATGTCAATGGCACACAGACGAGACTAGATTCCAAACAACGTTATAAAAATACTCAAAGTGGGTATAAAGAAACAATAAGTGATTTAAACATTAAGAATTTTGATAAAACTGATGAAGGTCAATATACATGTCGCTTGACGAGAGCAAATGTGGAATGGACTGCTGATGCCAGAACTTATCTTCGGATGAAAAGTAGGTATCAGTTCTAGTAACTAGATCTTACCTATTAACCGAACATATTGAACTTTTTGTTGAGCTGAACATCCGTTATGTTAAACTATTTATTGTTCAATAAACTCTCAGCCCATTGCTTCAATTATTATACATTAAGATCCCGAAAAGTTATTCAAAATGAGCTGATTTTTGAATGATTATTGAAGTGGTGCTTTTGTTATCTCTGTTTGCGTAAAATAATGTTGAACCATGGTATTTCTCTAAAAATTACTGTATCTTTTGGCGAGCACCATGGCATTACGAAAATATCATCACTTCCATTAGTGGATCACCACTTCAATAGGACATTTAGCTTCAGCGGGAGCAAATCGCCCTTGCATCGTCATTCAGTCGTAGCTTCAAATCAATTGGAGTTAGTTGATGAAAATTTCTGACTAAACAAACTGGGGAATATTTTAATATGGGTTTTGTTACTCAGTGATAAATCGTATCAACATGGCAACTCATTTTATGAAATTTACTGTTATGCTGTGGAATTTTAAATGTTTTTAGTATTTTACCTTTGATTTGGTACGGGAGAGTTATTGTTTCAGTTTAAGGGGCTAAATTTAAAGTACCACTACGATGAAAAGGTTGTCTTTCCAACTTTGATTTTTCTCAAACGCCTTTGAGACGAGAAAAATGGCACTCTTTAATTGTTTGTCTACAGATCATCTCTCTCCAGAAATTTCAGAGTTTTTGAAACATGCAGAAAAGGCACTTTATAACGTCAATTACTGTACATCAAAAATTACGATTCACTAAGTGAGGGAAATCTCTGAAACTAAGGAGTAGAAAGCGTTGAAAATTGGCATTTTAAAAGTAATAAAAAAACTGCATTCGTATGAGAACGTTAGGCTGTTTTCATTGCCATTGTTTCTTTCCAGACGGCTTTTAACTTAAAATATAAAAATCCCGGTTTCTGTCTCTTCATTTTAAATTGAAATAATGAAAACCTTTGAAATACCATATCTGTATATGTCTGAATCTTCCTAAACAGGCATCACAGTAAACTAGAAAATTTAAGTCTGTTATTTTGAAAACTCCTGAGAACAAGTGGATTCCTTCAGAAGAGCACAAGTTGCTCATAGAAGTGCATTTTACTGATTATCGTGCACACGCAAAGTTTCAGTGATTTCTGCTGTTTATTTTTACAGCTGATTTTGATTTTTCGGGCTTTATTTCGTATGTGTGTAGGGAATGACGTCATTGGTATTCAATTTGGGTTTTTCAAAAAATTTAGTATCCCTGGATGGAGATGAGGTATTGACAAACAAAAATGCCATTCTTCTTGGCTTCAAATGTATTTTAAACAAGATCAATATAGGGAAAGCGATTTTTCCTTCGCAGTTTAAGGGCATGACATTGCTCTAACCTTCGCTTTGAATCTGCCAAAAAATGTAAAGTATAATGTAATGTAGGAAGATTCAAAAAGCGCAGGGTAGGCAGCGATAAGAAAGCATGTATCTGGGCAACTTCATAATTGTGACACTTGGATGCTATTGGCCACCAAAAGTTTAAAATAGAGTGAAAATGTGAATCGGCGCATTGGAGAGGTGTCTAACTTAACTGGCGCAAATACTGCACCCTTTCAGAAATTGCTCGAATTTAATTTGACGCGGATTCAAGCTAGGTATGGTGTCTCCTCGGTTTCTTTACCCTAATACGTGAATTAAATCAAAACCTACCTCACCAAACCAAATTTTGCCCGAAATTTATTCAATGATCTTATTTTGAACATTTCTTCAACTCCGGAATTTTCAGCTTTTTTAAATTCGGTCGGTGCCCCGCACCCCCACACTCCCATGAACTACACCCCTGAATGTAAAGTTAGCTTTGAAACCTAAGCTCTGCCCTTGTACCGTTCGAGAACTTACTTTACATTCCTACGTTGTTTTAAAGTTTTGCCTATGGCACATCCAGGTTTCCAGTTTTAGAACCATGGTTCTGGTTGTGTACCGGTGATAGTCGCAGACCTCGTGTACTTCGAAAGATTACTAAATATGGAGTACGTTTCCGTGTGACTCTATCATTTGTATGCGAGCGAAGTTTCCTCAAGTTTAACTTCGCTGATCTTTTGGTAGTGAACGTCGGCGACGTTCAAGAACCGGGCCTTACCGGTACTATTAGGGGACGTCAAACAATGCAGCACTTGGACCAAAGAACGTGAAAAAACCTCATTGTGTCACATTTATTATAGATTATTTAAGTCATTCATTTGCCTCGCAGTCACACCCTTGTACTAAACGTGAGGATTTCTACTCCCGTCAGCCATAGACGCTGCAGAATTTATGTGAGATTTAGTAAATTAAATTTTTTTAAGTAGGTGAGAGGATATTAAGTAAAAAATTTTTCCAGTTTCGGAGATATAACGAAGCCGAGTTTTACTGATAAACTATACGACAAACTGGGCCCTACCGGTAATGTTAAAACATGTCAAATAATACATCAAGGCGAAGGAATGTTCAAAATCCTCACCTTGTCACATGTGTTTAAAATTGTGTCAGCCATCAACTTGTCCCGCGGTCTAATCCTTGCCCTAAGGGAGAAGATTTTTCTCTCTTGTCAGCCATTACCTCTGCTGAATTTGTGTGAACTGTAATAAATTCAATTTTATTAAGTAGATGAGAGGATATTAAATAATTTTTTTTCCAATTTTGCAGATATCACGAAGCCGAGTTTCATTAACTTCCCTGTAGATAAAACTGTGGAAGTTGGATCTGATCATGACTTTATTTACAGTGTCAAAGGCTCTCCCTTCCCGGCGATTAAATGGTACAAAGTCACTGATGATAATCAAGAGGAGTTTCTAACATTCTGTGACAAAGGGAACCGTGACTGTGAAGATTACTCTGTATATTATATTGACCGTTCTTCATTCCAATTATACTATGCGTCTTATCCAAGGGATAATGCAGTTTTTAAATGTGTCATCAAGAATATTGAAGGAAATTTAAGCAAATCATTTCGTCTGACAGTTACAGGTACAGTAATTTCAAAATGAACTGCTAACTTCAAGTTTATTTGGCAAAAATACTATGCCATTTATCTGTAGTATACAATCGGCTGGGCGTTTCATTAGGGGATTTAATTCCATGCGGTCCAAGTCCTATATGTCGATCTTTTAAGGACGTTTACATCTTGCTATGTTTGCCAACTTTCTTTGAAAATTTTGTCTCAAAATATTTTCTTTTTTATTTTGTTTTAATTTATTTATTATTTTTTTTAATGGACGCGTTGTTGTTCTAAACTTTCGGGTTTTTTTCCAATTTATCTGGACCTTACAGAGTTAAGGGTGTGATACCTCAAAATATTTGCCAAATTGATTCCAAAAGATTGGTCCTATAATGTGTAAATTTGTTGAGTAGGTTCCAAAAGACTGGTCCCAAACTAGGCATTTTTCCGGTTAAAATATAGTCATTCGTGTGTCTATTGCAGCACGGAGACACTCAAGCAATTTTTTTTATTCATTAGTTACAAATATCTTTCTGTTGAGAAAAGTTGGTATTTCTCCTTTGGAGAAGCTTATTGCGAGAGAATTGTTCAAGGAAGTACTTAAGAAAATGTTTTCTAGATTCCAGACGTTGGAAATTTTCCTTTGTACCAAACTGGTCCCCTAAAAATCGGTCCCAAAGAGAGAAACGGTTTCCTTCAAATTTCATTGATGTCCTAATCCTGTCTTTTAAAGTGTCACGTGACCAAACGTCATCAATGTCCTAGTTACCTAAGTCGATGAGCAACTTTAATGTTTGACGTTTCTTACTATAATGGAAAGTAGATGTGATCTTCTAATTCACTTAAGCTGTGAAACTCATGTCTTTGCGTGAAACCTTATGGACGTCTACAAAGCATTGTTTGAATTTACCGTTATGAAAATCGTGTAGACACCTGACTCTGCTATAACTCCTTCCACATTGTTTAACAGTATTTGCGTTGGCGAAAATTGTATCGTCAACCTTTTTTGTTTTTTTCCTTACCTAACTTCTCTAGCATTGCTTTCATGCAGGGCCGCCGAGAGTGGGGGGGGGGGGGGGGGGCAAATTGCCCCGGCCTCCAACTCAAAGGGGCCCCGCAAATTGGAAGGATTTAGCATGGGTTGGTTTTGACCAATCAGCGATAATCTACCAGACATAAAACAATTAACCATTACGGTGTTAACAAATTAAAATTTATACAGAACGTCTTACAGAAGCGGAAAGGTTTTTGGGTTTTTGCATATTCCTGTAACAATTTAAATTACAGTTTTAATAAAGTGCATCTTATACGACGGGGTAATGTATACACCTGCTTTCAAAACTTCATGTAATCTGGGGCCTGTTTATGACGTCATAGGCTATGACGTCATGAATAGGGCCCCAGAAAAAGTTTTGCCCCGGGCCCCGCTAATTCTCTCTGCGGCCCTGCTTTCATGGACGTGTAATTGTTAGTGGCTGTACCTTAACTAATTTTCTTGTGATTTAATTTATTTGAACACCCAAAACGTGCATTTTTTTCTTTACGAAATGTGATTAACTAACAAGGTTTATCGTCTTTAGGGAACAGCCCCCACCATGAAGACCTGATATTAGTTATTATCTTATTGTTGAACAGAAGTAACTGATTCCAGAGCTCCGAGGAGCCGACCTTTGGAGGTGTCCGATTACTTAAGAATTCTCGACCTTGCATTGTTGTCGAGAGGTGATTTTTTTAATCCTTTACAAGCGACACAATATATATACGCTTCGACGTAATTGGCATCGTCCGGTTTTGATATGTGCAGATACCTTATCTGGAAAAGCAACTCCACGAAAACATTGACCGCGTAATTGGGAGCTTGTATTACTTAATTGATCATACTAATCGCAACAGATTAGGCCAATATCACTCAGAACACAGTCACACTTAGGTTCACTGTGAACTTCAACAGCAAATAGCTGAATGAAACCAAATGTGCAACAGTTTCTAGCTTGAATTGGCAATAGCCAAATTGCGTAAACATATTCTGGGATTGAAAAGCGGGCTTGGTCGTCTTTCACTTCTCGCTAGCGTCGCCCACAGTCATGATACATGGAGTTAGTTTAAAAAGGGTTAACGAACTCTCCGGTGCCCGGTTGATCGAAGGACAATTACCACTAACCCAGGAATACAAGTCGGTGTGTCACTTTAGTTACGTACCTGTATATTTTGGTTGTCCAATTGAGTTGAAAGGCCACAGCATAAAGCAATATTGAATTGATCTCAGAGCTGACGAATAAAATTTCAACTTCCCACACCAATGTACCCTTTTCATTGGCACAAAGTTTTTGCTAATCCAAGATTAAGGTATACTCGCCTTTCAAATACCGATCCTTCGCGCTGACGAAAACAGTGATAAAATTGTGATGTACTTGTTCGTTATTTGCGTTCATCAGAATAACAAGTCATGCTGATTGATCGTAGGGTGTAAACCTACCTTTGCATGATGCAGTAATCTCCCCTATTTATCATACTTATGTTTATGCAGTTGACTCGTGAGAGTATTAAGTTTATGATTACACGAAGCTGGTACGAATTCAGATCGCTACCAAAGTGAAAATTTTCTGAAGTGTTTACATGAGACAGGGATGAAACAAAGACCATGCATTTGCAAATATTTCTGACCGCATACCGAGTTTTTGTTAATTTCCAGCAACAATGCTTTTCTTCCTCATATCAATGGTTAATCTGAGGAGATTTGGCGTTTTCATGAAGAAAATTTCGTACTGGTCCGTGTTCAAACCGGTCTGAACTACTTCGTGTCGGTCCAACACACGAAATGAGTGCGGTGGTCTGAGCCTATTTTTAAACCGATTTCATGTAAACTAAAACAAAAATTTGTATGAGTTGCGATCTCAAGTCGTGTCGGTCTGACTTCGTGCCGATCTGACGTAATCAACTCCTATGGAACATTTACCAGTAAACGCTGCAAATCTAATGTGTCCGTTGTACTCTCAGGGTTGAACCATATGTATTAAGGAGATAAGTCGGCCCGATAAATATCAATATGTTAACGTACTTTAAGATCTCCCTAGGGTTTACTCCCGGAGGGAAATTGATTGATAATACGGCAGGAAAAGACAGAAACTTTAAAAAATTTCATGGAAGACTCGCTAAAACGCGCATCGTCAGGCCAAAAATGAAGCAAACATATGAACACAAGAACAAATAAGTAAAATACCGGATCTTTAAAGAACCATGGTGGAAAAAAAATAGCCGGATCTGCTCTGTCATTTGAAGACATGAGAAAACTCTACATCCAATATGGAAGAAACCGCCGTCTTTGGCCTCGTCTTTATTACCAAGAGTAACTTGTCCTGGTCGAATTTTTTGCAATCACAAGATACAATTAAATCTTAGGAGCTAAACTATGTTTACAAACATACGTCCGTTGAAGCCAACTGATTCAATTTGATTTCCAGCAAATCACATTTCCTTCTATAGTGTTTTGGGTATCTTAATAGTGACTACACGCGCGTGTGGGCACACACCGTTACATGCACTCGCAATGCGCGAGTTCTCGCGGGTAACATACTTTGTGAAAATTTTATGACATATACTCGGGTAGAAAAGCTCAAAAGTCACAGCTAAGATCTCGACTTCCTTTCGTTGAAATTTTTCAAATGTTTGTATCACATTTTTTAAAAAAATTTCATCGAAGAATAATTTTTTAACATTATAAAGTAATATATATGGTGATACTGAAAAAAGTGGTTGAACAACCATTCATTTATTCTTCAAATCGTAAAAATGAAAGTCTGTGCAATGCTATTTCCAGCGTTTTGGAGTGGGAATTTACATAATTCTGAAACTTGAAAAACGTCATATAAAATACTTATTCTGAGAGTGGGACGTTTTGGGCCATTTGCCTTACATTCCAAAGAAACCTTGTGCGTTGATATCATATAACACTTCGATATCTGGATCGACCATAGTTACTAGTCCGGTGAATGCAATGTATGACTTCCTTGCCCAACATTTTTCCGTTAACGTCTTTGCGCTTCTTTCTTTCTGTTTTTTATTCCCCGTGCCTTTCCTCGGTCTTCTCCTTTTTGTCCCGATCCTTCTTTTCGTCCCGATCCTTCTTTTCGTCCCGACTTTTTCCCTTTCCGTCATTCCGGGGGACAAACTGCTACATCTGCACCCCCTACTGGCTATGCCTCCGCAAGAGCAGCTCGTTTCACTCTCTGAGAAGGGCCATAGCTTGAAAGGTTGGAAATTTGGCAGTCTACCGACCTTTTAACTTTTTGTGCAAGAACTAGATACTCTTGATGACACAAATGGTCCACAATATCAAACCCTATGGAGCCACCTTAATTATGACGTTTTTCTTATCCACGTTCTTTGTACGTTCTTTAGGTAACTTTATATAACCCATCTTACGTCAGTGGTTTATCTTTCTTTAGCCAAACCAGAAATTAAAAATGGAGGATCCAAAGTCAGTAATGTTGAGATTATTCATGGTGGTACCGAAAAAACTGAATTAGTGTGTGCGGTAAAGAAAGCCATCCCTCGAAACCTAACCTACAGATGGGAAATACAGCCGTATTCAAACTGCAGCTCAGACTGCCTGAAAAGCAGTTCAAGTTGGAAAACCTTGGATCCGTCTGGTAATTTTCAAATCATATCCAACAACCACAACAGCACACTTACAATTCAACGATATAAACAGACGGCATTTATCCGGTGTACGGCGGATAATGGTTACGGGAGGGACAATCGTATGTGGAAACTGATCATGGTAAAAAGTAAGTAATCCTTCGCTTTATTCTATAAGGAAGAGAGGAACTGAATGGTAATTTACCTTTTGGTTGGTTACTACAATTTTTCACGCTTAGTGCGCTTTCTTGCTGGCCCCTGTCGAGCGCTAAGCGAGTGCAGTAAGCGTGAAAATCAGCTTTCCCGCCCACGCGTTAAGAATATTTTTCACGGTTCGTCCCTTCCCTTGATCCTCCTTAAACCTGGCCAGAGGCGAACTTGGAACAAGTCTAAACTACATATTTAATACTGCATGAGGTGGTATAGAGTGCTTATGTTATGTCATGTTCCTTTGAGTGTATGAGTGGATGTAAATCTTGATAACGCATGAAAAAAGACAGCTTTAAGCGTTCTAATATTCCGGATGAGTGCCAGCTGTGAATTTATTCAATATGAGAAAAGTTTGGTTTGAAAATGAAACCGTGAGAATCTTTTTGGCATGCAACCTTTTAAACATTCATCCGTTTAGCTTAAAAATGATATTACAATGAAATTTTTACGTATACAGCCTGGTAGTATGTCTAACTGCGCTTTGATTTCCATATTGAATTTTGGGTAATACCATGGCATGAGTGAAAGTAATGTTTAAGTGATATATAAAATACTAGCAGTATTGCTTCAATCGCGTGTAAACACGGCCACACGGTTATGATTTTTCGGTGTATTTTTCTTTGAATTATTGACAAGTTTTTGAATTATCTTCGAAAGCCGAACAAGGGTGAATGGAAATCCCGAGGGCCCGAAGTCGCACTATTAATGCTGTACCACTAGACAGGGCAGACACGAAGAGCAATAATTCAGTCAAGCTTTAACAGTGGGAGCATGTGGTTCCTTCTGAAAAAAGCGAAAATTACGGAAGTCAAAGTTTCTCACATCGACACACACTGGAAAATGTTTTAACGAGATTTGTTTGCTCGTGAGGGAGTTTTGAAGCTAAATACACCACCCCTCTTCATTCTTAAAACACAAATCGAAGTAATCGTGGAATTATGGCGTTAAAGCACATGTAAACGTTTCCGTGAAATAACGTGGTCTCACGTGGTACGCAACCAGTTAGAGCTCACAAAATACTTCAATGTTCAAAAATTAAATGTTAATTATTGTTAGGGTAAAGCTTTTACAGGCCTGTAGAAACGGGCCAAAACGTTTCTCTTTTGTTGCGACAGATTTAACAGGAAAATTAAATTCATGAGCACTTCCACTTTTACCTCAGCTAATCTCGACTGATTTCATGTGGATTGACATATGCATTCTGCTGTCAGAAGCGGGGGGAAATTATGGAAGGCGATTGTTTTTTTTTATCTAACCTTCATGTTTTCATGAGCAGAACTAAACGAATGATCAAACATTTAGTGCGAAAATTATGTTTCAATCTTGACCCCCCAGATCACCTCACTTGAGTTTGGTTGATCTGAATTATGTTCGACGTTAGACCCAAGATAAGAAGTTAAATGGTTCTACAAAATGTCGTGATTTGTGAATTGCAAAGAGGTCTGTGTTTGTAACCCTGAATATTTTATTTTTCCTCATCCAGAAACCAAACAATTGCGTGCTTTAAATACGACTGTAAAGACGGACGAAAAAACAAATGTTAGCTTGTCGTGCAAGGCTGATCTCTATGTCTTTGAGCAAGTCGTTTGGATGAAAAACGATGTCGATGTTCCTCGACACCCTCGTTTTACAGTAAGTGATCGCTCCAGCAGTGATGGCATGGTTTATACGCTGCGCATAAGAAGAGCTAACGTTACAGATGGAGGGACTTACAAATGTGTTGGTACCAGGAATGATAAAAAAGAGGTTACTGTAGAGATATCTTTAACAGTCCAAGGTAATGAAGATAATAACATTTACCAAGTACCAATCGTGTTTAGTCCATTCGTGCATGAATTTTTATTTTTTTTCTTTGTCCTCAGGTTTTTGTTTTAGCTTTGTTCATTCATTATTTGTATTGTTGTAATTTGTTGTACGACAACAGTTCGCATGAAAGGGTTAAAAGTGTTCAGTAATATTTAGGTGCACAGACATTCACCCGTTGTACAGGAAGGCTAGAATGAACATGGATACTTATAGCGCTTTTGAGACTTAAAGTGCATGTTTCGTCAAATTTTTTATTCGATTAATCGATTTGCCTTATCGAGGGGATTTAAACAAGCTATGACAAAGCTTTCTCAGATCAATCTTTGCAGAGATATCGTACCTTAAATAATGCACTTTGAAAGTGTTGGCCGGGAGAAAATGGTCTGGGTCTGAATTCAGCTTGTGACGTCAAATTGGTCACGGAAGTTGAAAGTCGAATGAAGAAGTTACTGTAAATTTGGGTATATGCTCATCTAAAAACGAGTTGTTTTTACTCGCGTGCCTGGTTGCCAGCGGAGTTAGCCAGTAAATATTAGAGATCATACACATAACGATTCAGAGACGTCCTTGGAGCCAGCGTCAGCGGGTGTTTTAATTTGCTTTGCAATCTGGATGGGGAAAATATACCGCGTGAAGCAATGCAAGTCACGAACGAAAAATAATGGCCGCTCATGTGAACAAACGTCACTTGACATTGTAAAGGCATCACGATTTCATACTTTGTGGCTGACAACTCTGGAAGCTTTTTCAAAGAGTTCTTCCTCGTGGTCCTCTTTCTTAAATACTGACGGGAACGGAATTATTCCTAAATCATCAGTTTTAAGCTATGGAATATAAGGTTTTTCTTGGCCAGGTAATGTGGTAAATTTGCGAAGGAAATCTTCTGGTTTAAAGTGCTCTGAACACACGCAAGACGAGCTAGGTTCCCATTTCGCACGCTTTTGCTTCACAAAACCGACCCATTTTTTGTGTTTCCTTTGGGCCTCTGGTCGTTCATCGTTAGCATAAGAAATTTTATGAAAAACAATCCCTTTGGTTGCATCAAAAGTGTTCGAACAGCCTTTTACAACGCATCTAAACGGCATACTTGTAGTCACAATTTCGCTATTCCAAGCCAGAACTGAACGACTTCCGTTCCCGATTTGACGTCACAGTACATTTTGGTACTTAAACACTTTTTACCCGGTCATGATTTTTCAACATGGCGAAAAAAGACGTTCTCGGCATGTGTAAGTTACGATATCTCGGGAAATGTTAATCTAATAAAACTATGTTATAGTTTGTTTAAACACTCTCGACACGACCGATCTATAAGTTGGCAAAGAAATTTGGCAAGCTATGCACATTAAGTATCAGCACGGACAACGTGTACGCGGTATAAAGCTTAACTATTAGATCATGCTTTGTTGAGATGTCATCTTGATATTAGCGAAAAATGAAAAGTCGTATTTTCGTGTATTTTTAATTTACAATATTTTAAGTATGATCGCAATGTGCGCTGTCTTCCTCCAAAAATAGTATGCAGGAATTTTAAGAATGTTTAAATGAAGCTTGAGATATCAACTTTAAACTAAGTCCAAATATCACTGACAAAATATAAAACGAAGTCAGAATATCACTTATTTACTCCATAGTATTGATTTAACTCGAATCCTAGTTTTCAAGATGATATTTTTGGATTCTGTTTTGTTTTAAACATCGACTTTTTATGCTACAAATGTCTCAGAAAGAAGCTAAAACTATCGTAACGTCGTTAAAATTTGGTAAGTGGTACTCTGATCGATATTACCTCAGTGGATTTTCATTTCAGAAGTGTGCTCGGCTTAATGTGAAGGAAGTGAAAAAAATCTAACTCTTTTTTTGAGAAGGTCCGCGCATCCTCGGAAATTTTACAAAATATGCACCCACGGGAAGATAAAATTTACACATACACGTAAATTGGACTTTTTGCATGTTGTACTTAAATCACTGTGCTAAAAGTGACAAAATGCATAGAAAAGTCGATGTATTCACTTCTTCAGAATAAGAAATAAGGTGTTATACTCCGTCAGAGATGTTGACCTTACACCGCAGTAATATGTTGGTCAAGTTGCTTTTCTGGGGTGTTAAAATATTTTTGACACTTTTAGTGGATAGTCACACGTAACGCCAAACACTTCAGGTTCAGCCGTTTTGTGACATCTCAAAACCTTCCGCATCAGCATGTCCCTGTCGATAAATAAATGCAGCATAAAGAATCTCTGAAGCAGCCCTTACGATGTGTCCAAACTTGTGTAATGTATTATAACTATCGCGCCATGTTATACTAAATATGCACGTAAATCAGCCGTGAAAAGTGAGCACATGTTATTATGGTATTTTATGTATAGAGTTTAATATCCCCTAGTGATCTATGTAGTGCTTATGTATTACCCGACGTCTTCCATTTCGTCTGTCATGTGGCTGTTTTTAAGCGACCAAAGAAAAACCCTTATTTTTCGGCAAATTTTGTTTTTCGTAGGTTCTATTTGCACAATCATTCGATGTCTGACTGTTGTTTTGTGACAATTCTACAAACATGGAATACATTGATAATGAATTAGGTCATGGCCTCGTTGCTACCAGACCAATGCTTGTTTAATTCTTCAGCTGGTGACGCATGGTGACCATTGCCGACGAAATCCAAACGAGCTATAGATGAACTACTGAAAGATTTGGGCTGTGGTCACTAGGAACAACATTAACTAATGGTCTTATACTTAAAATAAGCAAATTTCATTACAGCAGTCAGTCTGTCTTTGTGTAATTGAGCGATAGTTACCACTAGCATTTTTAAATATTTTAAAAGTCTTTCTAAATCTGCCATGTTTCACCCCGGTATTCCATTGTTTCAGGTTTTTTTTTAAATTTATTTTAAATTTATTTTTAATGATTTACCTCTTTTTCGTTGTGGCGGTTTATTATAATTACAATGTCTTGTCATTTTAAGAGCTGAAAGTTCCTTTTGTCCATCTCAAAAGTGTTGTGAAACAGCAGCAGTCATCATTCATATTACCATGCAACGTAACCGGGCATCCAAGGCCAACAATTACTTGGATAAAAGATGGTCAACAGCTTTCCAGGTTACCTACGTTGGAAAGCAAAAAGCAATGTAATATTTCAGAAAGTGGCATCTATAGAAAAGAAAACAAGCAAGGTCTTGGCACGACTTTAATTATCTGTAAAGCAAAGTACATAGAACACTCTGGGTGGTTTGTGTGCCAGGCAAGCAACAGACTAGGCATTTCCTCCGGTAAAGCTTTTGTTAACGTAACAGGTAAGTGCGTTAATTCAGAACGTTTTTTTTTCTTTTTGAGTCAGGTTTTTTAAACTAGGGGTAAAAAGACCTGAACAATCAGTGAAGAAATCTTCTCTAAGCCAACTGTGCATAATTTAGTTAATGCATGTATATTTCTTGAAAATCAAGGTAATGGGACTTTTCCAGGTGTTTCTTTTACCTCATTAATTTTAAATTTTTACCGTAAACAATTTCCTCTTCGAAGAATTCTACACAATTAGAGATGTTGTTGGCTGACTTGTTTGTTTTGAGAATACGTAAAGCCATGAAGTTACCTGACTGAACGTGCCTGTAAAAATTCCTTGCGAAAAATGTCGGGGTTTACGTAAGGCCCTGGGCAAACAAGGAAACATTGTTGCGGGATCATTTTAGATTTTCTGAAATGTGTTTGCATAGAAACATTATTGCGGAAGCAAAATTTGCTTTCCAGTTGGTAAAAATGTTTCTCAAGTAATTCAGAAACTAATTTTGCATCCTGGTGTGGATTTGTGTTTAAGAGACAGTACTTCTTCGTACGCCTAACCGAGAAACAGTGCTACCTTGTGCCCAAGGCTTCGCTGTATACACTGCGCAGGCGCATGCTAGTCAACATTTCAAAATCCAAAATAGCAGAGGCCTTTTTGAATGGCAGATAATTACTTCTAGCAAAATGTTTCCGCCATATTCGGAAAACATAGCAGGGAAACAATGTTTCCACAACAATGTTTCGCTATTCGACCAAGGGCTAACGCTCCTTACTTCTCTGACCGGTTATTCGGAACATTAATTTAGTCGGGCAGTTTATGTAATAGCTAATAGAAAATGGCTAATATATGCCACATCTAAAACAAAGGTTCTGATGTTGGGGTAGTATAAGTATTTTCTCGATTTTAATTAACCGCGGCCAACCATAGTCGAGAACAACATCACAGTGGATTGTTTATATAAACTTTTGTGACTGACATTAGTCTCGGCTTAATTCATCTCGTATTAATTGCTTTCATGTTTTGATTTAATAGTGCCACCGGTTTATGGACGAAATACAGTAGATATATGCATAAGCTCTATATCTTAGAGAGTAAATGGATTGAATGTTAAATTCACTCCACTTCGCTCATTTTATGTTCAGATTTGTTTGATTGAGAAATGAGATAATCTGAGTCATCAATCAGTTATAGAGACCGCGTTATTACTTACAGAAAAAATCACGTCCGTCTGTCACATTACTCACTGAAACTGATTGAAAATTTGGATTTGAAGGCACCTCATCGCATTAACCATGATTACATTTATACGTTTTCCATAAAAACGTATTAATTCCCAAAATAGTCACAACATCTATTTCCGTCAAAATTGATACGCTAAGACAGTCGTGATTTGCCCATCAGTCACAATACTTTCTCAGTAACTTGGAGTCCTGGCAGACTTGAGTGGAACTGAGATCAAGAAGAACTATAAAAACCTGTCATCACTTTAGGAGCGGTTTCAAAAGAAACAAACTAATTTATTTTTTTTCTGTCTTAATACACATTAAGACATCCATAATACACATTAAAATATGTCGTGGTCTTTTACTGAGTATATTTCAAAGAAAACAGTTCTGCTAAACAGGGGTGTTGGGAGGATTTGGACACATTCGGAGCTGAGCCAAAGAATATGTTAGTTATGTAGCTTATGGTCGTCACAGACGTAAACCCAATGTTGGATAACTAGTGGCAGTAAAATATGCCTTAATTGTTTTCCGTCATTCCTTTTAATTTTTTAGCCCAACCGAAAATCTCATCTCCAGAGAAAAATGAGTTTAAAGTAGTCATAGGAGAACCCTTTTCATTGTTTTGCCGAAGTAATGGCAATCCTGCACCGCGTGTGTGGTGGGAGAAACACGAAGAAGGACAAAAATTTACACAGATGAAAAACGACCCGGCTAACCATCTTAATTTTAGCGCAGTTCAAACCGAAAATCTCGGGGCTTATCGGTGTGTGGCTGAAAATCCATTTCAACGAGTAACAAAAGAAATTAAAATAGGTTTGTACACTTATTCTTGCCTTTTACCAACGTAACTTAATGTATTTTATCTTTATTTTATTTATGTAACTTATAACAATTTAGTGATAAAAACTGTTTACTTCTGATTGGCTGAAAGCAGTTCCATTTCCCGTCAATTCATTGAAATTTTATAATTACACTGTGGTTAAATAAGATTCGATGCAGTTTTTGGGCTGTTATATGACGATGAATTTGGGCTATTGTTGCGACGATTATTGCGTCAGCTCTCAAGGCCATTGCATCATGGCTAATTTGGATCTTAAACGTTATTAAAAGGCGATGTCTGTTTTCAATTATGCTTGTTTATTATTATGAATGAGAAAAATTTTATCGTGCTATTCAAACAGGCGAGTAGTCAAAGACCTCGTACTCTTTGGAAACTCGCTCTGGATTAAAGTAATCCCGAATTGTACTCGAAACCAAGTTATTACTGATACTTTTTGCTATGGAGACGTCGTGAAATTTACTCTTCATTTTGTCCTAAGAAAGAGTTAAACTTGCGAAATATCTAACTTATTTCACAAAATATTGTTATATTTCGCCTTTTTGAGCTGAACATGTTAATGTTCTGCACGTTTTTTCTTTGTTCTCAGCATTGATATGAACGTGCGAGCTGTCCATTTTTACTGATTAGAGTAAAATGATGGGGTAGCCCAAATGATAAAATCACAATTTATCGCCAGTTAATCCCATTCATTCGATTTGATGTATACGTTTTCAAAGTTTTTTAAAAATGAAATTGAGTTAACATCTTTAAAGTGGCTCCCCACGCCAGGCCTGTAGCTGGTATTGCAGTGAGCAGAGTAAGTCGGAAAAAGCTTCTGACTTCTAAGGCTTCGTATCTGGCATTAACCCTTAGTATCTAGCGTCTGAGTTGCAATGACTTCTGAGGAGCGAAAGAGCGTCTAGCTAAAGCGTCAGTGGTAAGATGGCACTTCTGACTGACTTGGTTGACTCAATCTAAGTTACTGGCTGACGACAGTTGAATCCGTCAAATCTGTTTAAAGTGATATACATTCATCTTTTCGGACCCCAAAATTAGATTCTGTAAATCAGATTGTATGAAATGCATACTATCAGTTTTGCAAAACCTAACACGATCTGGGATTCGTGGACGCGACGTTGCAAGGTGGTACACGTTTTCACTTGCTCAGCTGTGGGGCTCTTAATACTCGGGATAACTCGTCAGATACGCGTTGAGAGGATTTTTATTACCTGTGCGGGACTTGTCCTTATGAAGCAATGCAAAGGCTTTAAAGCATTTCTTCCACTTTTTAGAAGAATCAAATCCCACGCTAGCATCAAGAGCTCCAGCTCCAGACAACTCTAAGAAGTATGTCGTTGTCATTGGTTGTGTGAGCTTTGCAGTCCTTGTGATTGTTATCATAGTGGCTATGGTTCTTTACAAAAGAAAGAAGGCTTATGGTGGTTTCTATATCTTGACCTTACCACCACTGACTGACTATATAAAGAAGCTTGATCCGGGTAAACCATTGACGGAACAGACAAACAAACTGCCTTATGATGCAGAATGGGAATTTCCTCGAAACAGATTAAAGTTCTGTAAGTAGATATGACAGTAGTTTTTATTTCCCTGTCTCAATATAGGAATATCCCGCTCTTTTTCCTGCAACTTTTTGTGTTCTATCTGCAAATCCAACTTTTCTTTCTTTGTATTCCCGGTCTTATATTCCAGGAACTGTGGCTTTTTTGTTTCAAACCATTAGAGAATTTTTGAGGCCATGGTGTGACAGATGGTATCTATATATCGGTCCGTTTAAACAATTTACAAGTTAGATCTTCGAAGTAAAACATCGTTTAAAAAGCAAAAGCAGCAATCGTAAGATTACTGCTGCTTGGTTTTATGAGAAAGGCTGCAGCTTACACCTGGTAAAGGATGAACTTGTACTTGGTGATATTCTAACGTGGCTTTGTGAGAGAAAACTACAGTTCTGTTACCTGAACCAATTTGGTTTACTTAGCAAAATTTTACAGCTTTCACACGAGCAAAGGGGGAGACTAACGAAGGAAAAAATATATGTAATGTACAAATACGCATACGACAACTATAATACAAAAGCAGAAACATTTTTGGGGAATTTTCGAATGAGATGTTGATTTTAAAGTCTCACTTTAGCTACAACTGATGTTTTGCAGATAGAGAACTGGGCTCTGGTGCTTTTGGTAAAGTTTTCTTGGCAGAAGGTTTGGGTATTGTTGCGTTCGACCCACGCGGAAGTATAAAGCGAAGATCCTCAAAAAGACGTTTTGGGGGATCGGCGAAACGAAACCATTACGTTAATAATAATAAAGTGACAAAGGTGGCTATAAAAACTCTAAAAGGTAAAACTCACGTTGTCTTTGGTTAGTGGACAGACCACCTTAGCATGGACGGTAAATGTCTTGAAATGTTTCAGCCATATCCGGCAAAGCTAACGTAGTGGCTCATTATTTTTAGAGGATAGTGGCGAGGCGGAATATAAAGATCTTTTGTCAGAATTAAAAATACTTATTCATGTTGGAGAACACAAAAATATTGTCAATTTACTTGGAGCATGTACTAAAGGTATGACTCATGTAATTAGATCTTTTATGCTTACTAGCTTAGGTATTTGTTGCTATTATTCCATGGCAGATCGACACATAACGACTAAATACACCTAGATTGGAGGGCGCCGAGGGCTGTAATCCTGGAGGTAGAATGACGAATGGGCAGATAGAGCGAGGAGTGGATGGGTACTGCGACGAGTAGATAGTTGGGAAGAAAGTTTCCCTTATTAATGAAGTGTTATATGAGAAATTGTATTTTTAATCTAGGTCGTGAAAGTGACCTGTGGGTGATCATCGAGTTTTGCTCCAATGGAAACCTGCTTCAATTCCTGCGAAACAGAAGGGATATTTATGAACCTGAATGGAGAGGTGTTTCTAAGGACCCTAACAGTCAGTTGACTATGACAGATCTTGTAATTGCAGCATACCAGGTCGCTCGGGGAATGGAGTTTCTGGCATCCAGGATGGTACGCAAAACATTTTTACAGATAAGAATGATTTTTATTTTTGTTATCATTTAGGAAACCTTACGACGTTGATGCATCCGTGCATCTTATGCACCAAATTATGATTTCTTCCTATCTCCTGTAGTGCATTCACCGGGATTTGGCCACAAGAAATATTTTGCTTACAGAAAATTACGTGATCAAAATCGCTGACTTCGGGTTGGCTCGCGATGTAGGGAAGGACAGTCAATATGTGAAGACGTCAACGGTAGGTGATGGTAGTATGCATTGCATGAAGTTGTATGGAAAGTCTTAAGTACATATACTAAACGATATGGATGAGAAAAAGGGGCCAAACAACATCTAAAATTTGTCGGTCAATATACATATATTAGTGTCAACATCGTCATAGTTACATTAACCGTTTAGCTAATGCTGCTCCCAATTAATCGATTATTTTTTGGCCATTGATTATTCTTAAAAATAATCGGGTCATCGACAACAACCATGGACAGCATGATATTCACCCGAGCTTTCTTTTTGGAATTAAAATAAAAGAGATAGTATTCTCGCGCTCTCATTGCAGTCAATTGTAGTCTCGAAGAAGCGTACAGCACTTAAGCTATCTGTTGTTGATGCACTGTTATTTTTAAACAAAAACAATATGTAGACATTCAAAGTGCATATTTCTTTATTTAGCATATTTCTCTGTGTTTATATAATTATATTATATACGTTTTTTTCTTGAGTTTTTCTACTGGAAAATTTCGAAACTTTAAAAACATTAAAGCACACTCCTTTCTTTGAAGGGACAAACCACTGTAGACGTGTCATTATTTAATTTATTCAATGCGATTAATAGATATTAATCGATTGTTGACAGCTATTAATCGATTACGGATATGAACCGATGGGAGCAGCACTATGAGATATGACCGACCACGTTTATTAATTGGAACAATTAATTCTCGTTGGAACAACACTTAAAAAAGCTCATGGATGTCCACGAATACCCGAGATCACTTATTTCACTCTGTTAGACGATTCGAAGTCAGTGCACGAGTCCGTTCATTTTTGTCTAGTTGCAGTTCAAGATTTTCGTTCCCACGTAGCTCGCAGACAGGGTTTAATCCCTTGACTGGCTTGAAGAATCCTTTCATCAAGAATTTAAAGAACTTCTTAAGATTGGTTGAGGTTATGTTGTATCGATCTACAGACGTCTGCGCATTTCGTAGACAAAGTGGTCGGCGTACAATTGATAAAAAGCTGCTGGATGTCCGTTTACAATAAATCGCCTCCAATTTTTTGTGTATACATATTAGTCTGTTGCAAATCTGTAAATCTTCTCGTAGATATAGTAATCTTGGGGTATGTATATGAATATTGATATACGCATAATAATACCATCATCGCCTCGGATTCCTTTCTTTTCCAAGGGAGGTTAAACGTCGAACCTCCTTCAATGCTCATACAAGAAGAAAATTTCCCATATGTCCACTGAATTTCCCTCATTAACATTAGCAGTATATTATAAGCAGTTATAGCATTAACAGTATTCGTAAGACTGAAATTTTTAAAGCGCTCGAAATTTACGACAGTGAATCTATCTTCATAACCTCCCCTGATATTTGCAGAAAAATTCATCGAGGATAACATGATAACAGTAGAAAATTACATAATTTGAGCAATAGATCATATTTACGATATTTCATCTACAGCTGGATACACTCTTCACCAAACATATACTATATTTAAAAATAAAAATGCTCATAAATGAAGACCGTATGAATTGCAACCGATAACAATAATTGTAGGGAAGTAACAGCTGAAGTGTCGTTGCAAGCCAGTAACTCGTTATGGGAAATTTGGCCATTGAGCTCGGGCGACTACATAGGATGGGGCTCTATTTGTATACTTTAATCGATTATATGGGTTTTTATTGATTAGAATTCATTGCAAATTGTTCATTTGAAAGTAAATCGGACTAAATAATGCACGCTCTTTCACCTTCTTTGCAACTGACAAGAATGATTTACATGTATTTTGTTACATTGCCGTTAGGTTTACGGTTGTGTACCATCACAAGTAATCAGTTTACCTTGTGTCTTTCTCTTCAGGGATTACTTCCAATTAAATGGATGGCCATAGAAGCGATTATCGAGCGGCTATTTACAGAGAAAAGCGACGTGTAAGTCCTCAAAAAAGGGTAAAAAGGGGGGGGGGGGGGGGGAGAAGACAAGGAAAACAACGATAGTGATGACTATAACATTAATGGCAACTGCAACAGCAATATCAAAAAGAACAAAACAACATAGTTGCAAATAATAATAACAAGAAGAAGAAAAACATCAACAACAACTGTAACTCTGATTGTAGTAATATTTACAATAATGTCGATGATAATGATGATAATGGTGATAATGATAGCAATACGAATACCAATATTATAGACTGGCGGCTTTTGCAGTTTGGTTTGGTGTTTTTAGAAAAGAAAAGTTCAGTTGTACAGTCCCTTATATGAAATAAGCAATTGCTACCTATTGTATCCAGGAGATTACACTTCGCTCCATTAATCTCTCGTTCCATAGCTATCCTGAATTCCTTTTGCCTTCGGGCTTACGTATTTACTGTAAATGTTGTATAATTTATAGTTTACTGTCGAAAACTTTGGTAACTCTGAGTACTTACTATGATTATGCTGTATTTACCGACATGTATGTTAACACCTGAAGAGTTAATGGAATATTAACTGCGAAATTGTCACCTCAAATTATTCCTGAACACAAAGTTGAGTGTATTAGCTCGTAACGTTCATTAGATTTTGGAAACCTAAACAAACATTTTGTTTAATTTTTTTGTAGTTGGTCGTTTGGTATCGTTCTTTGGGAGCTGTTTACTCTTGGTAAGTCGTTTCTTTTACAAACCTGTTTACATGTAAGAGTCTTTTGGACTTTGTTTAAACATCTGTAGGTCACAATTATTATAGTAAATAATTTATTTATATGCTTACATAATGCGAAAACGCTTGCACTAAACATGCTATATAAACTTTTACAAAGGAATAGTTCATACGACTGCGTTTTTCGTTTGTTGCTATGGCAGCTTAATAATTAACAATTAGATTAAGTTTCCACTGGGCATTTTTCTCGTTAAAATGACTTCATTCCTGTTTCTATCACCGAATGAGGACACTCAAGCAATTTTCTATTTGTGAAAAAGATATAAACATTTATAACTAACTAACTAACTAACTAACTAACTAACTAACTAACTAACTAACTAAATACTTCGATATATGAATATAGATTAATATTGATATAGATTTACATGGATGTGGAACAAGGAACGCTGTTATCGTACGTCGCTGATAGACTAGCGTTAAATTATTTTCATTGCTGTAGGTGGTACTCCATATCCTTCAATTCAACCGAATGAAGTCTCGGAATTCTTGGTACATGGGAACAGAATGGATCCGCCTCATTCATGCCCAGAAGAAATGTAAGACATTGTATTCCGTTGTGCCGTTCAAGGACGTTTTTTTATTTTTCAAAAAACAAATTTTTCTTTTGTTTCACTTTTATGTTTAAATCACGCGTGTAGGTATTAATAATATATGTATTGTTAATACATATTAAATCACAGGTATATAGTGGCCATAGCGTGTCACACTTTCTTTAAAAAAAATTACGTTCTTTTGATTTGGTGGTCAATAAAAGCTGTGACTAGCTTTTTCAAGTGGGTGCTTGAACATTTACATTCAACTGTCTTCTGTTGAACTAAAACACGTTCGAAATATCGGTTCATGTTCATTTTGTCCTTATTAGAGGCTCGATGATGACTACATGTTGGCACGAGGAACGGAATGAACGACCATCTTTTAAGGAGTTGGTCCAAATGTTGGACAAAATTATTGAAGTACACACTTCGTCTGAGGTAATTACAACCAACTGATAGCCAAAAGAGTAACCTTACGTATAGGCATTTACGTGTTTGTGTTACTGCGGTCACAAAACTGCGTCCACCAAAGTTCGGGGACACGATCTATCTTATTCAAAAATTGCAAGAGGTTTGTCGATATCTAATGTGCGTCTCTATTGTAACCTCATGCATGACTTTGTTATTGTATATGAAATTAAAATAATATTAATTTATAAAAACTATAAACCTTTTCGTACAAACGTTCAATAATTAAAACCTAATTTGTTTTGTCGCTGTTGTGCGCCTGCACGTGCTTGCACGTGTGCGTGCATGAATATGTTAATGATCTAAGGTGTTTTCTATGACTGCATCATTGTTTGTAACACACGTGCATAATTGTCATCCTGATATGTTTTCACTGATTCTTAGGATGGATGCGGTTACCTAGAAGTTCAAGGAGATGAAGTAATGAATGACTATTTGAGACCTTCAGAAGTGAAATCGCCACAACTGGATCCCTTCGAATGTAATTCACCACTTCCACCAATTCCATCGCCGGGAGATAACGATACCGATTCTCTTCTGTTGAAAGATCAAAGCGGTCGGGGCCAGAGGTTTAATTTTAATAAATCGCCTAAGAAAAAAGCAGCAAGGCAGGATAGTGAGCTTGAAAAAGTGCGGAAAGATGGACAGCCGGAGATCGAAAAAGATCCTGATTCTATAAGGTACTATTGACGTAGTCAGGAGAGTCTTGTAAATAAGTGATTGCCAAAATGTTGAAGGTGCGGTCAACCGAGATCTTTTTGAGCAGCAGGAGTTACTACCCTGCGTTCTAAATTACTGGGAAAATCAGTTTTTCATAACTACATTCAACATTACCTCCTTACTGCTAAAAAGTTACTCGGAAAGTAAATATATTTACGAATTAAAGAGCTCTGACTGCAAAAAAGTAGTCGGAAACAAAATACGTATATCTACGAATTAAAAGAGCAGAATTGTTGAGGTACTTACTGATGGACGAAATCATTTTATACACGTGCAGTTTGGTTATTATCACCAAGCAGATAATGAAAAAAAAAATGGGACCGTGAGTCAGCGGCAGTTGACATAAAATTTAGTGAGTAGCTAGCAAATCGTCTTTCATCAGGTGTCAATTTGAGGCGGCTGGAGTTCGTCTCACTACAAAAATCCAAATTGTAAGCATGCCAGTTTTATGTTAAATTGATTCTATTAAACAGATTGTTAAAATGTGCAAGCTATGGTGAACACGTTTTGTTTCTGTATACGAAATTGGGTCAGAATTATGGATTTTACCAATACTTCATTTTGAAGAAAAATATTAGCTGATAAGTGGTTTTGAAGATCTCAAAAAGCTTACTTTGGCACACGAATATTGATTGACTTGTCAATCATTACAACTACAAAACTATAACCTCTCAGAGTCCTACCCCTATGGATCTAATTTAGATGATATCTAATTGTCTGGAATGTTAAACAACTTTGTCTTCTACTAAAGTTTACCAATGATTTTCCAATTTCCATAGCCGACTGATTTTATAACAGGCTTTACGGACAGAAATTCGAATAGTTACTATGTAAACAGCGCCTGAGATACTGTTTCAAACCAAGAGGATTAACAATTGAGATAAACCACATAAAACTTAAGGTGCTGTCTCAGGGCGATCGTCCGCTTATATTAATAGTTTATTGAGGGTCGTATGTCCTTTAACAGACCCAGCATACATGCGTTCTACATGATGCACTTCGTCTGATTCCTTGGTTGGGTAGTCATCGTCCATGTAGCGTTAGAAGTTTAGATATTCATCACTCGGTTGTCTGACGTTGAAATGTTTATACCTTTCACTCGCAAAATCAATATTAGTCCTTAAACGCCCTTTGTCCTGTACATCGAACACCTACAACAAAAGAACCGAGAGAGCAAAAAAATGAAGTCAGGCATTAAAGTATAACAATGGTTGAACCAAAGGAAAAGAGTGAGTCAGTGTTTTCAGATCGAGCAATAAGTCGACCTGTTTTAACTGTAAAATTTTTTTTACGTTATTGAACAGTGTCAATTTCAATTCTTGAGACGATAGGTGAACGATTGTCAAGCTCTATCCTCAGAAAAACGATTTCTGAGCCCCAGACGGGGATCGAACCCGCAACCATCTGATGACCGGTGAGACGCTAAGATGGTTGCGGGTTCGATCCCCGTCGGGAGCTCAGAAATCGTTTTTCTGAGGATCGAGCTTGACGATCGTTCATCTATCATGTCAAGATATCTCCAAGCTTTCGCACTTCTAAAATATAAATTTCATCAATTTCAATTCTAACGCGAAAAAGGAAGGTGTGTAGCGACATAGAGTTGTCACGACCACTTCACTGTTCCTTCCTGTTCGACGTAACTTTTGAGTATTTTCGAAGTTAACCCCCACCCCGCACATAGTGCGGCTAACCTAAAACGTATGTCTAGCTAACTGGGTACCGTTAGAACATAGACAGTGTTTACCCGATACCAAAACAAAATTGTACCAGTGCAAAGTAGCATTATTTAATTTTCAACGTTAATTTTCAAAACTAGTTTTCAAATGAATGTACAGAAAAGTTCTTTTTTGAAGCCGCTTAAGAAACTTGTAGTTCGTGCTTTATAAGGGTGTTTATTTACTGAAATTAAGCATTACTGTGACAACCGTTTCAAATTGACCTGCGTGGTTTTGCGTAAAAATAAGTGCACGAATTGTGCATCCAGTGCTGCCGACAGTCATAAATGCGAATTTTTGTTAAAGAGCAATGCCAAATATAAGCACGACAAAAACTAAGAGGGTGATGTATCAACTTTATTGCAAAGCCTTCGCCAGACATGTTCAGTACGTCTCATGTCGCACAAATGTTACAACTTTTTCGCGTGTCTTTGAAGAACTTTAGGCTTCTCACGTCTTAAAAGCAGGTTGATGGAAAACAGTATGCTCTTCATCCTGGTGGCCTTCATACGATAATCATTTTTAAATTGAAGCATAATGGTTCTCAGGCATACGATGCCAGCGGTTTTTCGTTCAAGGTATCATTGTAGCGGCTCTGCGCTTTCTTCATTTTAGTGATGTTTTTCCACCTAACAAATTTTGGGTGGGCTTGAAATTTCCTGCAGTTCCATAGGAAATCCAGATCTAACTCTGCTGTCCGTAGTCGTGTAAGGGATCGTTAATACATAACCGAGCCAGTTTGTGAAAAGCAGTGTGGCGGTCGTTCGGAGATTAAACCAAAAACCATTGACAGCTGTCAATTTAATGAAATAAAGTGGGAAACAGACCCCGAAAAAAAATATCTTGTTGACTCAAGATTTGAGTGAAACGCCTGATGAAAACAATGACGACTTTATTTGCAAGGCTTTGCAAGCTAGTCGAATTATCACTGTTATTGTTATGGTGTTGTGTTTTGATCTAATCTTTAGTTAACAAGTAGCTTATTATCGGGGTTTGTTGTCTACTTTGTTAAATTATCAACATATATTGATACAGTGGAACCCCGCCATACGGCCACCTCGTTAATACGGCCACTTTTTTTTGTTCCGGCGAAACGCCATACATTTTCTTATAAGAAAACCCCGTTAATGCGCCCGACGGCCACATTGCGAAATCCCAACGTATATATTCCTCTATTAAATTTACCTCGTTAATACAGCCACTCAAACCAAATGTACATTCCAAAGGCCAGATTTGTGGCAAACGAAAATAAGCCTTGAGAAACAACGATTTTTTTTTTAAATTGAAAATGTCTGTTTTATATTGTGTCGTTATATCATTTCCGTTACAAAGACAGCAATATAATAATAATAATAATAATAATAATAATAATAATAATAATAATAATAAATTCTTTATTTATACTGTTAAAAAATCTCATCAGTATAAAAGCTGGTATTAACGGGAGAACAGTACTAATAAAACATAACATAACTATGTAACAAAATTGAGAAAATTGAAAAAATAATCTAAATTAATCTATAAACTACAAATATGAGAATATGATACGACCCTTATTGAATTAAAATTATTAAAAAAATAGAGACATTTTACGAATCAAGTATCTAGTCGTACTGTACACTAAATTGTCCAGTAAGGTATGTTTGTTAAGCTTATAAACTTCTTGTTAACCGCCTTGATGCTTCTATTTATGTGCGATGGCTTCACTTTGTCCCTATGCCCAATCTAGTTACGTTCAACATCCTGGGTCGATCCCTAACGTTGGCCTAGGAACCATTTCTGAAGCTTATCGAATGGTTTGGGATCCTGTAGAAACACTAAGTGCGCTCACCTATCACATCTTCCATGTTCTAATTTTATTTTCTGTTCAATAGCAGGGAAAGTGATGTCGATGGGTATATTGACACAAGCTTAACCGGAAAGGAAAAAGAGAGGATAGAACGTGAATTGGAGAAAGACCGAGATTCATCCGAGGATCCCCATCTTCTTGACAACTATGCTTACTGGAAGAAGTCAGTTGTTTAGAAAGACCCCTGTTTTACTGGCAATGTGACGCATGCTGGTGATTATGTACGAACAGCTGGATAAAACGAACTTTCCAGAAGATGTGTGGTTGTATTAGTAAAACTGTTAGGTCTGGAGATAAAAGAACAGTTCCGGAGAAACAGTTTCGATGGTCCACGGAAGACAATAAAGAATGCTTTTTTCAAAATTATCACTTAGGACAGCGTTTTTAGTAAAAGCCCATTTTCATTGAAAGCAACATAGCCGTCGTGCGGATAGAACGTGAAATGCAACTTGTTTACGTATTCGAATGACGACGTTTTCAAATGAGCGGGACTTCAATCGATGACCCAGTGTTTTTTCGAGTTTTTGGTGGACTTTCAGTTATTTTAAAACCGAAATAAACATTGAAGGAGATCAGAAAACTAATTAAAAGATGCAGGCATTTTTTCGTGACCATCAGGAACTCGTTATAACTACACTACTGTGAATGTTTGATCCAATCTTAAAACGCTGAAAAGTGTTTCGAAAATCAAGGAAAAGCCGGATATTTATAGTGCTCTTGGATGTATTTTGATAGAAAATCGAATACGCTCACGGGTTTTTGATGCATCTTCTCTCTGAGAAATTCATATTTTGGAGGCGAAAATCATGTTAAAATTTTATGTTAATACCGCATTTCTGACTTCTTTCTAGATGTTGATTTGTTCATTATTTTATACCGTCATGGAGCATGTTTGGCGCCATACTGTAACGTTCATCTCACAACACTTGTAAATTTTATTCGATTATGCCATTATTCGCCTGATATTACATTCCAAATAAATAATCTTTCCTGAAATGTTAGTCGATAAGTGTATTAATTGTGGTTGAAAATACAGCTTAGGTGACGCAGACTATAAACGGGAATTACAAGCCTGGCCGTTCTTGATTCGTCAAGAAAGTTGTGATAAAGACAAATAGGTCTTTAATCTATGGGTAATTCTGTAATTATAATACTTGTAATACCGATGTAAAAATAAATCCGCCGATCGTTCATTGATCTTACAGAGGTTGATTACATGAGACCAGCTCGAAGTCAGACCAGCGCCACTTCAAATCGCTTTGTATACAAATCTTTGTTTTGGTTTGCATGAGACCGATTAGAAAAATCGATTCGGACCGGCCTGACACATTTTCGGTGTTGGATTGACGCGAACGAGTTCAGACCACTGACTTACATGTTAAGCCTGGTTTCCATATAGTTGTAATTGTTGTAATTCAGTCGGCGATTATCGCCGATCAAGTGTTCCAACAATTGCGACTTAATGGAAACACAGTGGCGGCGCAACCGGGTGGGCTAGCAGGGCTTCAGCCTCCCCAAAAGTAGAAGTGGGGGGCTTAGCCCCCCAAGAATATTTACTGGAAAAATATAAAATTACGAAATAGACAATATAACAGACTTTGTGATTCATTGAAGATTTGAGTAAGCAAAAAGTGTATTTAAATTGATTTTTTTACCAATCTTTACCTTTAAATCTGAAGCATTGATCAAAAATTCATGAGTTAAGATGGTTAAGATTGTCTCGCATCTTGAAATTTCCGACCGCCATCTTGCATAAATTGCATTAGTTTATTTGGAGTTAGTACTTGGCGTAAGACTGAAACTCAGAGATCTAAGGACAGCAATAGATTTCGTTACCTATCCAAACCAAGCCATAATCCTTCCAAACAAATCGGCGTGGTGCGAGAAAAAAGTCAAAAAAACTGCATGAATATTAAAATAATTTTAATAAAAGTAAATAGTGATCAATGGAGCAGTCAAAACTGTTTAAGTTCTTTTCACCTCTTCCACGGAAGCGGCAAAGGGGTTAAGAAAACCAAAATTCTGAATACAGGCAAAACGAAGTATTAACTGTAGAAAGTGAAAGTGGTACTTGTTCAATTGTCGAACAAGAACCACCCTCTTCTGGCAACACTTCAAGTTCAAGTCGTCCTGACATCGTTCACAGTGAGGTTGAAAATGACGAAGACGATCCAAGGTAAATATGTTACTATGTTTTCAGACTTTGAGAATTTGGCAAAGCAAAAAGCCGGTGTCTTTACTGTCTTTCACCTAACTTGTTTAATTTTTTTGTGAAATAAATTCAATTGAAACTGGATCAAACTGAATTTTGCTAGGGGTTCAAATTATTCAGTGGAAACGACTGATGCTGCTACGAGCCAGGCAATTGTGACAATGAATGCTGCTTTCCTGAACAAACTCAACTGCAGAAAGAACTTTCTCTGCACTTCGACTTTTGAAGAGCTACTTGCGATCAAGAATGACACAAAAAAGGCTAAATCACATCATGTTGCTGTTTATGTACAAAGAAAAAGTTGAAAAGCTTAACCTAAAGGCAACTGCAAAGGATTTCATCGCGGTGAATAGTCGACGGAAAGCTTTCTTTGGTCAGTTTTAGAGACAAAAATGCCTGAACTTTCAGGCTATCAAGCATAACCATTAAAACGTGTTCAAAATCAAACTAGTGATAGTATATGAATCCTAAAATTCTAACCTTGGCTTCATCCTTCGTGGCTTGCTAACCTTTAGAAATAACCCCGCTATCTTACATTTGAATAAATGTTTTCATTTGGCTTATGCTAATATATCTTGTTAATGATTGTCTGAATGCAAAGAAAAATCCATTTAGACTTTATGTTTACGAAACAACCGGGCACTATTTTTATGTTCGGATGCGCATTAAGAAATGTTTCATAGCTAATACTCTAAACTCAATTAAAATTTTTCTTTGGCTTAGCTGAAAATTAGCCCCCCCTTAAAATAAATGTTCCGCCGCTCCTGTGGAAACACGAATCGTAAATGTTGTAATTCTATCGGCGATCAATCGGCGACTGTTGTAGAAGTTGAGTCAGGTTCAACTTCTACAACAATTACGACAATCGCCGACAAATCAACTTTTAATGGAAACGTTAATTGCCGATTGTCTGCGACAGGAAAGTGCCCCGTGATGTTAACCAATGAACGTCAAAAGTTGTTGTTCACTTCACGTGTTTACTGGACCCCAACCACAGTAAATATTATATAACATAAAGATGGGTCGAACGCAGAGTTTAACTAACGAGCGGTTCATGGATGTTGCTCTGGTGTACCCAGTCACCTTCCAAAGATCGTCGGTTGTATTTTGCGACAAAAAAATTTTATTTTTCCTTTTGATTTTTTGCAAATCCTTGCTAAGGCAAGTTGTAATACCTTGTTGTATTATCCTAGCTGTGAGAAATACTTCATGACAACGTGTACTGTTCGAAGCAAAATTGTGGCTCTCGCCCAAGTCTAATTTTTTTCCGAGCCACCCGCTAACGCAGCTTCGACATAAATCGGTGATCACTAAACCGAGACGTCCTGAGTACTAGGCTAGAAATTGGCGGCTAAATTACAACCATTACAACTATATGGAGACAATTGTTGTAATGGAATCAGCGTTAATCGCCGACTGAACTACAACAATTACAACTATATGGAAACTAGGCTTAATTGGACTAAGGGGCCCCGTTACGTTTTAGTTGCGAGAAGCGTCTCTGAAAGGATGGATTCAACATTGAAATTTATGTGTTCTGCAAATGGCAGCGACCGGTGACCTGAATTTTTAGCAGAATTGTAGAAATTTAACTAGAAAGACGTGTACACAACAAACCCTCGCTTACCCTTCCAAAATATCACTCGAGAATCCAAGTAACATTGATAATTTTCCAACTTGTCAGAAAAATCGTCCTCACTACAACTGGAAGACGGAATGAAATAATAATAATAATAATAATAATAATAATAATAATAATAATAATAATAATAATAATAATAATAATAATAATACCTCCCTGGACTACTACCTTGGCGTGGTGGGGAGGCTTGCGCACCTTGATGAACCTAAGAGCTATGCTGGCGGGAGCAAATGCTCCTGGCAGGGTCACCCAAGCCAGAAAGGTCGAAGGTTAGAGGTCAGACAAAATGTAGTCCGGTGGTTGTGTAACCTAAAAGTCACTAAAATCTCAAATGAGTGAAAATGTTGAATCAGAATCCTGAGAATAACGGCGTGAATGGGACTGGAACGTCATGTGAAGGCCTCTCGCCCAGCAGGTGTTCCCCGGCACAGCAGCGGGGACCCGGTCGTCAGCCTGCTACCGCTAGAATGAAATGGAATAAAGAAGTGAACAAGGTAGTAATGGAATGTTTTTACAGAAGTAAGCCGTTTGATGAAGAAGGTAAACCTATTAGGGGATATAGACAAAGAATGTTTAAAGAATGGAGAGACAGGGGAATGTTTGAATCAACGGAGCAACGTGTGTGTGACCAAGCAAGGGCAATCAGAAAGAATGGCTGGTTATCAGAACTTGAATTGGAAGCAATCAAAAGACAAATAGAAGATGAATCCCAGGATGACCTTTATGAAGGGCAAGATGTCACAGTGGAAGCAGAGACAGTGGAAATTGATGCTGGGACAGGTGAAGAAGAAATAAATGATGCAGAAGATAGTATCGGTGATATTGAAGGCGATATGAATGAAAAACATCGGATGATTGTTGAACAATTAAAGGAAATAATGAGGGAAGGGAGAACATGCGATGGCATTATGTTTAAGAAAGTGGACAAGAAAGTTTTGAAGGTTCAAACAGATAGAGTAAATGAAGCGATTAAGTATATGAAAAGCAAGGGTATTACA